>JAIPRL010000123.1:73805-174529 GCA_025469235.1 Pemphigus obesinymphae
GATAATATAGCAAAATCACACTACGCAGAATTGAAATTTTGCGCGTTTAGGTTAAATTTAGAGTACAAACACCTATTACAAAATTTAAAGCGAGGAATATTTTCGAGTGAACCTCATGGGCATTTTGTAAAATATCGTCTGACGAAAAAGTTAAAGCCATTTAAAAATATCAAAAACTAAAAATGCCGTAACTTTTTTTTCTGAAATTTGATAATAGGTGTTTAAGCTCTAAATCTAACCAAAATGCCATAATTTCAATTTTGCGTTGTACAATTTTGCTATATTGCCAATTAGATGGACGAAGACAGAAAATGCGGGTATAGCATTCTCTTAAGTATTTATTTATTTATTTTTTATATATATAAATTTTCGAAATCCGTTAAGAAATGATTGCATGACTGAACATATCTATATATATATAGTCATTATAATATAGATTACACGGAAGACTGCAAGTAGTGCATGGAACAATTGAACTCCTTTAAATTAGTTTAATTTGCGCATGTGTACAACTGTTGTCCAAGTTCAATACGTACTTGAGTGTTTCATATTCGGTACTATACAAACAATAAATATTAAGAAATTGTATTTTTGTTTTTTTTTTTTTGGTTCCCATCATATGATACAAACTGTAATATTTTACCCGTGCGATATGCACGTTACGAAAAAGCTTCACAGTATACAGAAAAACCAGAGAGTTTAATAAATACAAAAAAAAAATACGTAGGTCGGTACTTTGTTTTTGTCATATTACTGACTGATTATGTATATAAATGCTAATTTTATACTATTATTAATTTTCCATGTTTCGTTAGACAATAATAATGTAATATATATTGCGTGCCGAGTACATTATATACCTATAATATTGTATGTATATACGTGGCTTACCGTTTTTTTTTCTCCCTATAAAATGTAAAACGGTCATTTCCTTAGTCAATTTATGTCTTTATAATTTTTCTTTTTCTTTTTTATTTAAATTATGATATTATGATAATTGACGTTATGATACAAGATGTAACAAAAAAAAAAAAATTTTATTTTACTATTTTTTTTTTTTATTACCTATTTTTTTTTGGTATTTTTGAATATTTATTAATAACATTACCTTTAATTCTGCATTTACTGTATTTAACTTCATATATTTTTAATATAGAATATTTTATTTGTTGGAAATGTAAAGTATAAAAATATAGTATTGAACCAAGTAAGTATATTTTATATATTATATATTTATACTCGTTAACGATTACATTTTAGAAAAGGGAAACTGTAGTAGTATTGTACGGGGAGACAAATAATTTTATTACATTATACTTTTTCTTCACGAACATTTTTATCTAAACTCAAAATGCTTATAAAAACGAAAAGTCGTATCATTTATAGTAACATCATAATTTATCCTATAATACTAAAATTTCGATTGGAAACTACAAATGATTAAATTGTTGATACATTATAAAATATAATTTATTTAAATTATAAATTCACAAATACTAAGTTTATTACACGATTTTTGATCCAACTAACTATCAAAGATTAAATTCAGCTTATGGTTTGATTTTTTGTTAATTAATAAAGATTATTATTAGATTTTTAATTCGGTAGAAATTTTGTTTTAAAAATACTTCAAACAATAAAAAGTAAAATAAGTATTGAATGGGAGTATTCCATAACGTAAAATTTCTGAAAAATCGAAATTTCATTAGAGCCATATGTTTATACATCGCTTACAGTATAAATAATATAGAAACATATTTGTTATTCATATTTTATGTGAAATTATACAAAGGCTCCATATTTAATCTCAAATTTAAAATGTATAACATAATTATTTGATATTTGTTCGTGGGAAGAATTTTTACAGTTTTTTTTTATTGATTTTATAGAAATCAAATAACTGATTACTGAATTTAAACTTAATTGACAACAAATAGTACTTTTTGAGAACTCTTCAACAGCATATTTTACGAAATCAAAGTTACTAACACAATAATGATTATCTTATAAGAATAGATTATTATAAAATGGAAATATAGTGTGGTTTAGAAAACACTGTGATTTTACTGTATGAATTCACCACGGAATTAGAACGTTTTGGTTCAGTTTGTCCTCATATAGTACAGGGAATTTCCTGATTGCGGCCAAAACTGATCCGTTTACTTTTTTTTATATCCCAATTGTGACCCGAAAGGAGAAGGTATAATTTCCATTTTCTGTGGTTGTTATAACGAAATATTAATAACTCAACTGCGTCCCACGTAAATACAATATGTATATTGGCAGATATATATATTATATATGTATGTAATTTAAGAACTAATTTTAATATTCTCTTGTGAAACAAATTTACACAATTCAAATTTTGTAAATCATTTTTCATAAATTACGTTTATAATAAATGTTTGTGTATTTTGTAGACCAATAGTTATTGGGATGCAATCGCTTTACCATCATTTGGACGGCAATGGGGAATCTCTTATAATATTATTCATACTACAGAAAACAGTACGCTCTTAATTAATCGAGATGACTTATAATGTTCGGAAAATCTAACATTCAAAATTATACTTTAAAGTATATTGCATTTTGAAATTAAAAATTAAATATTTTACCAAATATTTACTTCTGAAAAGAAGAACCTAATCAAAGCAGTTATATTTTTTGGAACACAACGGTTTATCTTTCTACGTTTAATCTATTTATATTGGGTCAATGGTTAAAATAATCAATCGGATTGTTCGTTAAAGCTCGATTAAGAGGCTGTAGTGTTGTGTGAACATAGTAATTAGTCAATAATTTAATTAATAAACTTTTAAAAAAAGGTTTTTCGCACAAACTTTTTCAAAAATCGTGGAATTACGTTATGAACAATCGACGCAAAAAAAATCGTCCAAGAAGGGGAACGATCGTTTGGTCCATTCTACCTCCCCATAAAAATCCACACACCTGTGTATTAGTCATATTTTATGTACTATAGGTACAGTTCGTATTGTTGCATAGTTTATTATATAATACATTATTATTAAATATTTAACAGGTTTTATTTTTTGTAAATATTTTCGTGTTAAATAAAAAGAAAGATCCGTGCGCGCGTGGGTCGACTGTGATTATACTATACGCATATAATTTAAACAAAATCGTAATGGAAAACACCGGATATATCACACCACATAGTAGTATTATTATTATATGGTAGGTAGATAGTGTAATATTATCGTAGCTGCGGCGGCCACATATTATTATTGTATAGTTACCTACCAACTATTATTTTCGGGCACTCCCAAAGAAAGAAAAAAAACAAAATCATTATTTTTCCAAACGATAAATAATGAACATTTTCTGTAAAGTTTGTGTCGTCGTTGTCATTCCCGAGTCAAGTAGATTTCTCATACATACAGGTAGGCATAGTCATTTAAACTATCGATCGAATTGAGTCCAGTTGCAGGACATCATATTTGGGAATCTTGTATTTTTACACGGAAACGTTTGTCCTTCATCAGTAGAAATTCCAGTAAAATGTATATGTGCAAAATGTTCGAGCATCGCTTTAACCCCCCCCCCCCCCACTCACTCCCGTTTTTAATTTGTAGATAAGTTTTACCAAAATAACAATTGGTCATTATCAAGGAAAATAATTTACACTGTATAGTTTAAATATGGTTTTATTAGCTGTCATTTTGATCATCATTAAAAATCGGTCGTATGATGTGTGGGTTAAGTCAGTGTTTACATTTTCCTCCATATATTTTGTTTGTTTCTTTCAATCTGCTTTCCGAACTTCGTACCGTGACGGAACTACATGAATGACTGTACTCGATTCTTAGTGAAATTACTGTAAATTATTACGTTTTGTACCAAGCGCACTTCTGGTGAATTTCTTCAAATCGAATCGTAGGTTAAGGGTTATGACTGAGACTCATTTTCTCAATGTAACACTCTATTTGGTACCATCTAGTTCCAACTGTATATATGGACCGAAACCAGTGGCGGTTCATCCCCAAGATGGGCCCTTGTGCAAAAGTAAAAAAGGGCCCCCTTCACTTTTTAATTCTAAATAATATAAATATAATAGGTTCATAAATTCAAATTTAAAGGAAGTATTTTTATACCAAAATAATTAAATGTAATGCAAATTTATGACAATGATGTATTGATATCAGATTGAGAAAAGGAGAACTCTGTGAAATTGTGAACAATCTTTTTACTTATTCTTACATAATTGAATTTTTTTTTTCTGGGACGTTGAGTAATAACGGGGCCCCTCTAACCAAGGGCCCGTGGCATTTGCACACATCGCACACATGTATGACACGCCACTGCCTACCTATTCTTGGTGGATATATTGAAAGCAATGATAAGTCATTGAACTTGAAAAAATTATTTTTACATTTTTACTACTAAATTAAATATTCGTTGTAAATTTCAAGATTTTAAAGTTATTATTTTCGAAATTACATAGAAATGAAAAATCTCAATTTGAACAAAATTGTATTTTTGCTGTTTTTTCGTCATTTTTAGGTGGTTTTTCCTTACACATTAAAAATACAAAATTTATAATAGCAGATATAATTTATATTAGCCACAGACTACAGACATATAAATGTTGATTTTGCAGGTCGTGCAGGATTGCATTATCTATATTATTTGAATGCATACATTTTATTCTAAGTTGTAATGCAGTGGCGTACGCAGAGGGGGGCTAAGGGGCTGAAGCCCCCCCCCCATTGCCAGTATAATTGGACTTTTTTTATATTTCATATTATCAAATGTTATATATTATATATACACAGTGAAGTATTTTCAACTTTTTTTCTGGTGGGGGGGTCAAATATATTGAAAACCAATCATTAATATAATGATATTTACATGAATTTTCAGTACCCCTGTACTCCCTCTCCGTAAATACCCCGCTATATATATATATTATCTTATATATACCATTATAATATATATTTTTAACAGTACCTATTTTATTATAACATTCAAATAGCACCTACTTTATTCTTTCATGCCTACTCTTGTGTCTACTGATTACTTATTTATTTTCAAGCCCTCCCCATTGAAAAATCCTGCGTACGCCACTGTTGTAACGTACCTAGGTATATTCTGTGACAATATACAATATAAATGCATAGAAAATATATTATAATACATTTATAATATGATCTCTCTCTCTCTCTATATATAGGTACGAGATATCTGATACTTAATAATTATTATAGCAATAGTGAGCCACCGTGCACGGTTTTTGAGTTTCAAGCGCATTAACTATTCGGTGTGCTTTAGAAGACAAAAACTAAAAAAGTTTCAATAACTTATTTCATCCCCTAAAATTGCTTGTATAGTATATATATATATATATATATATATATATAGGTACGAAACACTTTGTGTAATCCAAAATTATCATGCGTATTAATCAAATCAGGGAATTCTACATTCTTACACGTTATAATGTCGATGAGAAGAGTGATAAAAAAAAAAATAGATTAAATATTATGTTTAGTGCGAAAATCACAATATTTTGGGCGCTGAATTATTATATAAGTACCTATATTTAGATATGGTCCTAACCTTATTTACGCTTAAATGCTCTTAATATATGTTGCATATAATATCTTCAGTGTACCTACCCCATATTGATGTATGTATATATATAATATAATATATACGGTTTGTTATTAAATTAATTTCGAAGGATTGCAATCGCAATATATGTATACCACCCATACTATATATAGTTGCGACTTGCGACCCTTATTCATTTTCCTTGAGTAAACTATATACGTGGTCTCAATACTTCATTAATGAACACCAAACAAACAACTCGCGGACAAATATACTACAATAATTCTGTATAGGTGCCTTATAAACGTTTCGCCCATAAACTGAATTTAATAATGACGCTATAATATCTTTGAAAAATAATAACAATTATGCTCATCGAGAGACTTGAGACAAGTATAATATATAAATAGTATTGACCCCTCGCAATATTATTATATAAATTATAACGATCAATGTTATATAACAATTTATTATTTGTTATCGAAAATATTATATTGTAACTGTTAAATGACGTACCTATATACGATATTTTAAACGGTAATCCGATTTCAAATAATAACTGGCATGTATAGGATATAATTTATTAATAAATTATTATTTGTTGAGCAATCTGAATAACCTCAGTATATTATTGGCATTGCAATAAAGTATAATTTTAAAATCATCAATGAACTTAATATAGTTGATTATATGATGTCTAGTCTATACCTACACTTAATTAATAATGTTCGTATAGTTAATATAATATGTAGACCTACTTGAAAGTTTTAGTTATAAATAATACATTTATAGGTAATGTATTTATTCGTATAAAAAATACATTTTATTTTATGTTTTATAAAATGTAAATATATTATATATATATATATATATATATATAAAAGCACAGGTAATAGCTGGTACCTATGGTAAATTGTGTTCTTGATCCTAATAGAGTACTCTTACCTACGTTTTCATATAAAATACGAGAAAGTAATACTACGAAGATCGGTTGAAATCAGTTACTTAAAATTATACTAAATAAGAGAATCGAAGTATTTTTTATAGCTAAAATCAGTTGGGTATCCCATTTATAAAGGTATTATATTACATTTAGATTCCCCATAATATGTTTCTGCTGTATTGTAAAGTGTTAATTTACTATACGGAATACCTATATCAGTTTTATCGTGCTTATTAAAAGTATATTTGTGTAATTTATAACCCCACAAATCAAATGATAGTTGAAAATTTTCATTTGAAAATTCACATTCATCTGTTTACGATGATTAGATTAATTAACATAATATATATTTGACTGAATTAGAAAACATAAATCAACGGAACCTATCCATTTTTACTATGATATAAAGTATAAACATTTTAAATAGGAACCTATTCTTCTTACAATAAAAAAAATATTAAAAACCTATGTCATATATAGGTACCTAATCATAAATAAAACATTACAATACTTAAGGTCCTTACAATGTATACAGGTATCCATACATTTTTCACCAAAACTACTTCAACGCCTGACGACGAAAAATGTTATACGGTTACCTATTTTAGTGCTCTTATTTAAATTTTGAAAACAATTTTGAAATCATCAATAAATCTGTTTTGTATCTATTGGAGCATTTTTTCTATTTCAGTAGTTTTTATGAGAGAAAATTAATTAGAGAATTAAAATATTCGAAAATGTTTAATTGCGAATAATTATATAGTTATTTTAAATATGAAAAATGTGCTCCTATCGATTTTAAGGTAAAGTTTCGGTAAAACATTTTTTAATTTTTAAAATCTAATTAAAAAAGTATCCGAATTGTTAAAGTATCCGTAGAGCTATATTTTTGATTCATAAATTGGATTTTCAAGCTTTGTTCCGCTGCTAAATTGACTTATGTTTACTACAATATCACTATATTTACAGTAAACAAGTCGCCAGAAAAATCATATATGTATAACCCCTGAAAACTGATTTTTGTAAGTGCTTTTATTTGTATAAAATAATATTATAAAATCTAGAATTTAGATACACATTATAAATCGTGTTTCGATTACAAATCGCATATTTTAAAAATTAAAAATTACGAAATAAAATGGTTTTCTTATAAATATTAGGTCCTTATACACCTGAATATGTTGTCATATGTGTAATATACATATTACATATATAATTAATAATATTATATTAGTTTGTTTGAATAAATATAAATTAAAGGTGTTCCAAATTAGAAATATTAAATTCTTATTTAAAATTAAGCCAACATCATTACATCTCTCCCCATTAATTGATAATTTTCTATGTGTATACTACACTCTACAAAATGCTTATCACTTAACATTTATAATAATGTTTACATAATGGACATTCGATTTATCTACGAGTTTATAGATTGTGACAAATTATGTTTATGCATGTACTAAAAAATAAACATAATAGTTTTCTCTAAAATAAATACATATTATATTTTTTTGTTATATATAATAAATTGCATGTATATTATTAGGTACCTACATACAATAAAATCACATTTTTTTTTTACACAAATAATTTATTCGTCTGTTTTTAAACGGTTTAATTTAAATTTATAAGAAAATCAAAAATAATAACATTACAATTTATCCGAAAAAGACGTTGACTAATTGACTAACACAGAGATATTTTAAAAATCGATTAAATTTTAGTCTAAAGACGAAGAAGATTGCTGTCTCTTACTTTTGCAATTGTACATCTTCTGAATCTTTTGAATATCCTTTCTGCTTAAACCTTCTCTCTGTCCCATTGTCACTCCTCGTGTCTAAATACAATTTATATACAAAAACGGTAAGTATCATAAAATTATCTATATTAATTAATGTTATTATTACACAAAGTATAATGATAATTAGACCGTATAGACTCTCGATAACTCAAAGGCGAATAGAAACAATAAATAGTTGAACTTTTGAAGAAAATATAGAATTATATAAATAGTGACGTATCGGCGTATCACGTAGGTACTACATATACATACCTAGGTATATATTTTTATAATTTAATTTGACTAATTTGATATACCAGGAGTCTAGACTTCTAAATATATAAAAATGTGTAGAAAATACCTTTGCATCGATTGTAGCCTGACCATTTTTCGAAAAAGCATTTGATGAATAGTGCATCACGCTACGGTAATCATAACCAATACCCTGACTATCGATCATCGAACTCTGAGCTTTTTCAAAATTATTCTCCCTTCCTAAAAAGTACGAATATAATGTATGAGTATAAACTGTAAAACAACGATTGGAAAATATCTATTTTATGACGATATTTTCGTGTTCTTACCCGTTTGAATGTTATTGTAGTTTACGGTGACGTAACTATCTCTGTCCGGTCTGTTTTGTTCGTGCATGAATCCAGCGGCATGAAGCATTTCGTGCATTACCGTACCCTTTTTGGTCAAACATCCCGGACTTTGTAGGTTTACCTGCGTAGGCACGTATATAAAAAGTTTATTTACTTACCGTATCAGTTTTACATCATAATATAAACATTTAGTATATATGAAGTATTTATAACTGTATACTGACCCGAAACTTATGAAACTAAATGCAAATTAAATATATGAGTTCTTCTCAAATTAAAAAAAATAAATAAATTCCAAAACGAAAGTATAATAAAATAAATCGAGAATTTTATTTATTTATTTATAAATTAATTATTTATTTTTAATTATATTTTATTTATTTCATTTTAATTTATGATGTACACAATAAAAATATCAAATATGCGAAATTGGGGGAAAAAAAACCTTTATAGTTGAAATATTTTTTTAATGAAATCATTATAATAGTTATATAAGTAGGTACCTATGTCTTTGACCTTAATTGTGTATGTTACAATAAATTTGTTCCGTCCCGGAACTCTGTTATTTATAATTTTAAATAGAAGCCAACTATACAAAAAAAGGTAAGTACATAAATGCATGCTGCAAGTATCGAGTCATGTTTGTTAATTTATTATATTATTGGATAATATACTTCTTGTCTTCCGCCGATTTTGCCCACTGATGACCAACACCCGGTATTACCATTAGTGAAGTAAATGTAATCGGTATCGGATGAAGTTCTAGGCGTAAACTTTAAGCATGTAAGCTTTTTGTATTCATCGATCGAACTCAATATCATTTGTCTATCGCTGGCACCTAATACAAAAACATAATATAGAATACATACGTTACAAGATGATTTATTTTTATATTATATTGCATACATGAAATACATTTCTTCGTGATCTTCATATTCTTCACTCGCATAACTCACAAGTTATTATATTATTGCTTTATTATAAATCGTATCCAAATAAATACAATTTTACATTATTTTAGGTATGATATGTAAAAAACCACATAGGTATTCCATTATAGGATATTGAATTTTTTTATTATAATAATTGTACCTACATATTGTTAGAATATATTTTTTGAAAAACATTTAACGCCTTTCATGAAAATTCAGTTTATATGAAGATATTTTCTTTTTCATAGTAAATATATATATTTTAGGGGTAAAAGTGCGAGGCTGTTGCATGTTTCTATGCTACGTGTAACTCATTATTTGAGATACGATTTAAATCGTACCATATACACAGAACGTTATTTGATCTGAATGAGTTGGTAGTCACTAGTCAGAAAATGTACCAATAATCATAAGGCCCGAGGCGTATCTTAAAATAATTTTCCAGGGAAGGGGGGGGTAGGCAAAATTGTTTAGTTTATTTTAAAAATAACAATATTTGTTATTGTTACAATTTTTTCTGCTTTTGAAACAATTTCGTGGGCAGGGGGTAAATTTTAACTTTCTACCTAGTTAGTGGCTGTAGGTGTTTAATTTTGACTAACCATTGCACTATATTGCCTATTGGGTATACTTATAGGTACATTTTGTAAAATATTTTATTTAATACTCAGGTGTCTGCAGTAGGGGTGGAATCACTTCGCTTATTGGACAGGATGCTCTTGGTGAATGTATTGCATTTTAAAACAATGATTTATCATAAAAAATGATATAAAACGATTTTGAGCGGAGCTTCGGTAGTATTATACATAAATCTCGATTTGATAAAATTGTATTTTGGCTGTTTTTACGTCATTTTTCGTTAGTTTTTCCTACCGCGTTTATCGAAAATGGTCTTTTTAAATACAAATATATGAAATTAGTTACCGGAAAATGGGGTCACGTGTACAGATTAGTTCAAGTCTTCTGGTCAAAAAGTTGTACACAGAAAAAAATAAAATAAACATCATTGTAAAATCACTCGCTTCGCTCAGAATCTAAAATAGAGTAAATTTTATAAAATATAAATATAACACAATTTAGTTTTAGAAATTTTAGTTTGTATGCACCATTTTTTAGATTATAAAAACTCATATTACACTCTTCACTATTAATAATAAAATTTACAACTGCTAGTCTTCGGTTATACTAGCGTCCTTGTTGCTATATTTTTCAGTGTCGAGTGTGTAAAGCGTTTTGATTATTCTACTGACGTATGCTCTAAACCTGGCGAAGAGTCAGCAAAATACGCTAATATTGTGCCGGCAAACACACGGAAAATTACAAAGTGTGCCCTGTAAAGGTACATATAGTTTTACTTCACAAGAATATTTCATCTCAAAAACCTAAACGTCTATCATCTAAAATATTACTTCCAAATCTTCAAAATATCATTCAACAAACAAAGAATACTTTTAATCAAAAATCATATTGAAAGGTTCTTAATAGATTTATAGTGTACTGAAAAATTATTTTTTATTTTGTGAAAATTCTAAAATTTGGTGGATTGACACCTTCCTTTAGAAAGATTAAAATGACGTAGACATTTTTTTTTTAATTGTCTAATATCATACACTACCTATATATATATATATATATATATATATATATACGTAGTAATAATGAATCAAAATATTATTTTGATTGTAACAGTTTAGCTAAATTAGAAGTTTAGATTAAATTTAAATCGATTTATATAACTTTTTACGAATAAAAATAAAAATTATATAATTTTAATTATTAACAATCACGCAATGTGTTCAGAATGTGTGATGTTTGTACTTAAAAACATTTGTTTGTTAAAAAATCAGAAAAATAAAATAGATGACAAATTATTTACCTAGGAATATATATATATAGGTACTATATAATATAAGTTATAAATATATATTATAATTTAAGTTATTAAATAAAAACAATTCAATTGTATAAAATATAAATCAATATACAATTAGTGGTGCAATGTTGTAGAGATGCAAGATGCACTGTTTGCATCTCCAAAAATATCATTTTGTATCATTGAAAATATATGATATTCAAATATAACGCTGTAACCTACTGATTATGATTTAAATAATTAAATTTAAAATATCAAAATAAATTTGGACCCCACACGAGGTTGTTCAGGGGACCTATTATGCTTCTTGAATAAATAAATAAATACATTTATAATAGATAATTAAATTAAATAATTATAATAATAATTAAATAATTTATAATAATAATCATAAAATTATGAAAATATGTATCATCGTACACGAGCTAATAATTTGCTTCACAACTGTATTGATAATTTAATTGTGAAATATTATCAATATAACTTATTAGTTAACTTGTATAGATATTTATATAATTTTAATAATATGTACGTAATGTAATTAAGAAATTATAGCTAATATAGTAATATATTATAAGTTCATATAAATGTATTTTAAAATGGCATTTATGAATTTAAGAAAAATATAATGGTGTTTATATAAATTGTATCTAACAACGAAATTGGACTTACGACGTACGTTTGCACAACTTAAACGGAATACGTAGATACTTACCTAGGTAAATGATCATATTTCCTATGGATAATTTTCCAACGGTTTATATATACGCGAAAAAAGCTGAGATTATAATTATATGAAATGGGAGAGGACATACAACATTTTAATGAATAACCTAAATATTATGATATATATACTCTGTAGCAAGGTCTATTTTTTATTATTTTTGCTTCTACACATCATAGTATTAATAAAGAAGGTCATATAGGCGTAAATTAGAGGGGGGTTTAGCCTTTTACCCCCAAAAAACTAGTAGTTCCCAACATGTTTTAACATTTTGTATGGCAATATATGGCAAAGCGCCTCCCAACGGCTCGGTTTATTATACAAAATGTCAGCCCTTCTCAAATTTCCACGGATTTCCGCCCATAACTCATAAGGGGACTAAGGAACAAGGAATGGAATGGGTCATAAGAGAGGAGTTAAAAAGAAAATAACCGCTTAATTGGTTTCCAAAGTAAAAACGCACACGAATTTGCTACTGCACACTTTTCGTTTGGTACTACACAATATGTGTGTGCTATAAACACACAAAAATAAGCCCTGTTCTGTACAGTTTGCATCAATCGTAAATTTGACTTTCGTATGTAATTATGTAATTGTTTTTTTAAGAGTATATATATATATATGAATTCGTTAAGTCTTTTACCGAAATAAGGGCTGATCTCGTAAGGGATGATTCCCTTGGGCCATCTGGACGACACAGCTTTTAGCCCGTTCCTAGACGTGCCGACCGGGTGCAATATGTCGCCCTCGGCGTACTCGCCCATTTCCTCGGGATTCAGCGGGCTAGTCTCTTTCCAGGTGGACACCGCTTCGCCCGACTTGGCGTCCGGTGTACCGAAAATCGCCGTGCCCAAGTGCACCAGACCGGCGAACAGGTCAGAGTCGGAGCCGTTGTCCACCTCGTTTTCCTCCTCTTCTTCGGCCCGCAAATTCAAGGGCTGAGCCATCGCCACCAGTGGCAAGCACACCGCCACGAACCACAAAAACACTTGCATATTTTTGGCTTGAATTTTTTTTTTTTTTAAAAAAAAACTTTAAAATCGACAAAAATAAATAAAAACGTAAATGTTTATCTTGTTTCGCGACGACTGCACTTTCGGCACTATATGTGATACGAGACGGTGGACGCGTGGGGCTTTTTATATGATGTATACGCAAGGTAATAAACCACAGGAACAGAGTTAATAAGCTCAGATAATATTCACGACGTGGGTCGTGATTGAGGTCGCCGATTCCCATGTTATGTGTTTATTATTTATATATTTTTTTTTTTTTTCGGAATGTTTAAAATTCCGTACGGAAATTAAGGCGATAACGCCGTACTATAACAAAAACCGACGAGATATTTTCCCGAGAAACGGACGCCACTTAGCGAATCGTTTAAACCGTTTATAGACCCGTTTGCGTGTATAGCGTCATATCAGCGCAGTGATATGAGATCCTTTTATTAAGATTAAAATTCGTTTAATTACGACGTTTTCGTGTAAAATGGCGTTACAATACCTATACACGCGTAGGTACATGATTATTGTACACGAGTACTTAGTACACGTAAACATAATACATAAATATACATATGGGTAGCGAAATTGCGAAAAGCATAATAGCATAATAGGTAGTATATAATATGTACCTATTATTATTATATATATATATATATATATAGTGTTTTTAAATGTTATTCGCCTCGAAAAAATTAGTTAACAAGACGAAACGCCGACGATTTTTCGATGAAAAACTTGCATTAACATTTATCATTTTTATCGACTTAAAATTAAAAACACGTTCGTTAAAAATACGAAACGAAAAAAAAAACAATTCTTAGCTGCTAACAACAATACGTCATTATCTGGCTATACTGACGGAGCCGATTTTCGAGATGTGCGTTTTTATACGTTTTATCGATTTTTTAAATTTTTTTGACCGCTTATAAAACACCATGTAAAAATGCATATATCAAAAATTGGCTCTCGATCAGTCGCTAGAGAATTTCGTTCTTTATATATATTTTATTTTTATTTTTCATCTTTCTACAATATATTCTCAAGTTGATTTTTTTTTTTTTTTCTTAGCTTTTAATTAATAATTATAACAGCTCAACAATTACAAAATACAACTATAAAAAAACAATTACAAATACATGATAAAAATAAATAAAGCTAATAATTAAGTACCTAATCAAGTAATTGAAATAAAAATGAAAAAAACATGTTTTTTTTTTTAACATATATCCTGATTACACGACAATTAAAAGTATGGTACTGATACAGGTATATTTTTTAATTACTTTTAAAATATATTGAAATATTTTTAATTTGTTTGATTTTCATTTTTCTTAAAATGTAATAAAAATTGCCTATACAAAACCCCTTAAAAATCGGATGTGTGGCGTCCTTTTAAATCTACAGGAATATTTTTAACTTTCGAGTTTTAGTATTATTTTAATAATCCGTAATATACAAAACAAATAAGTACTTTATTACTGTATAATATAATATAATATACCTATAATAAATACAAAATACTAAATCGTAACTAAAATAATTAACATTATTTGGATTCTATATTCCATTTAATTATCCATTAATTGATTTTTATTCTGATATTTATATATTAAATTTAAATAATCAGTTATTTAATTATATTTATATTTAATTCATTTATTAAATTATAGTAAGACCGTTAAGTTCATTAATACTATAAGTTGTTATATTCGTGATAATTCAACATACAACAAAAAATACATTTTTAGTTTACATTTCAACAAGTTTTTATATAATATATATTATGATGTATCTACAAATATTAAATATTATTCGAAATAAAGATAAACGTATGGCAATTAATTACAACATAAAATGAATAGAAATTCTTTATTAGATTCTTTTTAATTTTTATTATAGTATATCTAAACGTTCTTTTATAGAGAATTTTTTGAAAGTAGGTATAAACTTTTGAAAATTAATTAAATATAAGAATCCTCATATTTCATGAAAATATTACGTACAGTACTCGTACCTGAATTTTAGTTTCTGAGCGGATCGAGGAAGATAGTGGTTTTGCAATAATGATGTTTTTTTTTAATTGTTTTATTTATAATTCAATTTTTTTTTTATGATCAACTTTTTAATTGAAAATATGATTAGAACGGTACCTTAAGGAAATTATTTTTTAGATTTTTGGAGTTTTTTAAAACACGTGTAAAGAAAAACTACATAAAGACGATTCCGACCGAATACATTTTTACTATTCCTTCGTAATTTTGAATGATTCTACATTTTTGAAATATGTAAAAAAAAAAGTTGTTCTTTAGCGTGTGGTTTACCAATTCCAATTAGGAGGCTAAACCCATATATTTTTATTATTTATTTAAGAAATAAAATTGTTTTGATTCGAAAATTGATGACCGTCTTTTTATTTATTTACCTTTTTTTAAATAAAATTATGGGTAAAGCCCCACCCCCTAGATTTTAGAGCTAGTTACGCCACTGCGTGCACCTATATAACGTTAAAACTGCTCAGTATTTAAGAAAAGAACTTCTTCTGAGATTTAATTCACTACACGCAAAAGAAAATGGTGCGTCGCATAAATGCAGAATTAACACACCTATTATTGTTATTGTGTTATATTCGTTTATATTTATCTCTGATTGCCTGTAAAATATGTTTTCAACGGAGATATTTCATTTGACATTTTTTGCACTTAACTATAATTGTTAAAGGGCCTCAACATCAACGAAAAATTTACCGTCTTAAAAGTGTGACAAGACTGTGCGACTTTGAAAAGTCGGATTTCAATTCTGAAAACTGTTTTGAATTTACCAGTATGTGTTCCAGGGATCGATCTAGGCGTTTATTTTTATTTATTCTTTTAGTCGTGTTATTTATCATTAAAAATCGCAATTTTTAAACATTGATTTTATTTTAATCTGTAATAATAAAAAAAAATGCCTTGATGTGTTCCTAGAAGACAGGTCGACACATTCAAATCTGTTTACAGATTGTAAATCCGACTTTCCAATGTTCCACAATTTTATCACGCTTATTGGTCTTTTAGACGAAAATTTCATGATTACACAACAATAAAAAGTGATACGGGTACAGGGCTATTTTCAGATTAATTTTAAAATGTACCTATATTTCTAAATTGTTAGATTTTTATTTTTCATAATATTTCTTAAAAATTGCCAATACAGAACCCTTTAAAAATCGCAGGTGTTGCGGCTCCTTAAGTAATAACTAATAATGGTTTCAGGTCAAGAGGTCTAATTACATTATTTTGTCTATCTTCAACTAGTCTACAACAAAATAATATCTAGGTAAGTACTGTTAGTAAGTATATACGTGTGTATCATAATAGTCCATGAGAAAGTCAGCAACTATATCTAGATCTACCATAAAATTGTTTTAATGCATTACCTATATAGGTCTATCATAAACATTTTCAAACTTATCCAAGGTCTACCGAAAAATATTATAATATTCTTAGTCAATTTAAAAAATAAATAATAATAGTACAGTTATAATAAACAATTATAATATTATTGTTGAATTAGGTATATCACATATAATATGTAATGTTAAAAATAAGCAATTACATATTTTTATTATTATTAATATAATTTAAAACAGTGTTCTCAATAAAATGTATTATTCAATAGACACAATATTAATTAAATAACATTAAAATAAATTTACATCACGTTTTTAGAAAATAAAATGACCAAAAAAGTTCATTATTTTGATAATTTTAGTAATGACTTTTATTTTGTTTCATACCAAATATTCAGTAGGTACCTATAGGTACATAGTATAATAGTTATTTTAGTTTTAAATGTTTACATTTATTGTCAAGTTCCTATAATAGTTAAGTCATTTGAAAAAAGGTAAAGCTTTCCTCTGAGTTAAATGTACCTATTTGTAATTTAGCTAAGAACTTTAAAGCGTCAACCGGGGCAATGTAGTTTTGTTCTACATGGGTTGTGAAGACGAGGAGTTCCTAAATATCTTGGACATCACCCGGAGAATTGTCTAAAACACAACACTAGGTAAAATATCGTATTTTGTAAGTAAATGCAAGTTGCAGGTTTTTGGAAATTATAAGTTTATGATTTACAAGAAAGTGGATGTCTTAGAATTAAATTTTTTTTTTTTTATAAATTCTTATTTTATTGATTTTTTTTGGGACTTTCTATGGGTTATCTTATTACGTCATACTGTATTAAAATTATCCTATAATTTATGTTTTAATTGACAATTTTTTTTTTTTAATTCAGCTATTATAAAATATAAATAATTAATTTGTAATATAGGTAGGTAGGTAGGTATTTACCTATTTTTAAAAAAATGTTTATCGATATTTGTCCTGGAATAATTATTAGTATGTTAAAGTGAAATACTTGAACGACTGATATTATAATTAAAACGGCATAGAACGAAAGTAAAATGAAACAATTGTGTTCGTTTTAACTTACTTAGTAAGTATCACGATTGAACATAATATTATCTTAAATCGTGGTAAGTATTAAATTTTGACTATGTTAGTGTGAAAATGAAAATGTTTGGTTAATATTTGATAATATTTCTTATCTGTCGTTGAAATGATAAGTTTTTTTATCACGATACAAGTTTGAACTCTTCAATGTCAAATCGTTAACCAAATCGATAACCAGTTAATTTAAGTTTTCATTTTGTGCGGACTTGAATGTTATAATTATTGTTTTGTGTTTTAGTTGAATTACTGACAAATCACAAATCTTATTTAAATTGGAATGGCTACTTCGTTGTTTCGTTCTGCCCTTAAAGGTGGATTACCCAGAAATTATATCAGAAAATCGATCCGTGCTTCGTTCAATTTTGAAAGGATATGCATACACACATCTTCATTTTTAAATGGTAGGATGAAGTTTAATATATCTATTTATTTTTTAACAATGTAAAATGTTTGTATACCTAGTTAATTAAAATATTTTATAGTAAAAGGCCAAGAAATCAAAATGCCATCTCTATCTCCGACTATGACTGAAGGCAACATAGTTAAATGGTTAAAGAAAGAAGGAGACACAATATCAGCCGGTGATGTGTTGTGCGAAATTCAAACAGATAAAGCTGTTATGGCATTCGAAACAGAAGAAGAAGGAGTACTAGCTAAAATATTGGTAACTTCAATATATGATTTAAGATCGTTATATATACGTGGCGTGATTTGGGGGAGTGCAGGGTGGGCATTTCCACCCTCTTGTTGATGAGGGGGGACGGTGTCCGGCTGAATATTTATTATATCAGTATAAAAGTTATTAGTAATTCCAAAGAAAATGGATCAAGTTTACAGTGTATTTAATTTACTATTACATTATATACCTACCTATGTATTTAGTAATAAATGGTAATATTGTATTAAGAAAGAGAATGTAATTAAAAGAAGTTTACGAAGGCAGCGGCCAGTTTTTTTCACTTATTTGAGCCGGTCAAAACTTTTGCCCCTCCCCCTTTCAAAAACTGATATACGCTACTATATATATATATAGTATTAACAACTGTAGTATAATTAAAAAAAATTAATATCTTTTGTAGGTTTCTGAAGACGCAAAAGAAATAAAAGTGGGTTCTTTAATTGCACTTATGGTTGCTGAAGGAGAAGATTGGAAAAGTGTTGAAGTTCCAACAGCTGGTGAAAATGTTGCACCACCTTTAAGTCAAGTGAAAGAAGTTGAAGAATCAGCAGAACAACCTTCTGGAGGAAACAGTAATATTATATTATATACATCTACATAAAGTAATTTTAAACTTTTGTATTTCTAATAATATTTTCAGCACCCGGACTAGCGATAAACATGCCGTCACTATCACCAACCATGTCTGAAGGTACAATTGTTAAATGGCTTAAGAAACCTGGAGATAAAGTTTCACCTGGAGATGTTTTGTGCGACATTCAAACAGACAAAGCAGTCATGTCTTTTGAAACTGAAGAAGAAGGAACTTTAGCAAAAATTTTGGTATATTTGTATTTAAAATATTTGTGTGTCCTTATTGTTAATAATAGTTATTGTTAAGATGGGTGATGACAGCAAAGACGTGAAAGTTGGTGATCTTATTGCACTGATGGTAGCTGAAGGTGAAGACTGGACTGATGTTCAAATACCTGGAAAAAAGAAAACTACGTCACCAGTAGTAGAAAAAGACAATCGGGAACATAAAGTCGAACAAAAAGACCTAAAGACAACATCAGATCCTGTCACTAGGCATTCATAGTAAATATTGAAAACTATTATTGTCATATGCCTACTTAATAATAAAAACAAATATTTTTTAGCGAGGGTTACAGTCCAGCCGTGAGGTCACTTCTAGAATTGTATGCTATTGATGGTTCTAAAATTAAAGGGTCTGGAAGAAAAGGACAACTTCTTAAGGGCGATATTTTAAATTATGTTACTCAAAACAATTTGACCATCAAGCCCCCGAGATCAGGTTTGTTAAATTATTTGGTTAAACTACCATATTGTGTATTATAAATTACGATTTTATAGTACCTTTACCCGGAGAATCATCCTCACCACCTAAATCTGTCACACAAACACCAGTATCAAGACCTGTTAAAGGACCTGGTTATGTCGACATTCCATTAACTGGCATGCGATTAACAATTGCTAAACGATTAACTGAATCTAAAGTAAACATTATAATATTAACAATACGTAAAAAAAAGTATAGGTAACTGAGTTTAATATTTAATTTTAGACAAAGATTCCTCACGCGTATGCTACAGTTGAGAGCAATATTGATTCATTAATAGGACTTCGTAAGCAGTTAAAATCAGGTGGCATTAATGTTTCAGTTAATGACTTTATTATTAAAGCAGTAGCTATTGCTCTTAAAAAATGTCCACTAGTCAATTGTCACTATGTTAAAGATCAAGTAATTTATTAAAACTTTAAATTGTCATATGTATTATTATAAATTTTTTTTTTAGATTGTCTTACAGCAAACGGCTGATATTTCTGTAGCAGTAGCTACCAAATCAGGTCTTATAACTCCAATCGTGACTAATGCTGATGGAAAAGAATTGGACGAGATCTCAGCTGAAATTAAAGAATTAGCAGGGCGTGCACGTATTGGTAAATTACAACTTCATGAATTCCAAGGAGGCAGTTTTACGTAAGTCTACGACAGTCATACTAACCCACTTGGAAATGTTTCGAGGTTTAATTAATAAGCCGAAGTGGCTCAATGATCACAATTGCAGGTTCAAATTCCACACTGTATGTACATTTTTTAATTAAATTACTCGAAACATTTCCAATGACCGAGGTCCACCACACAAAACCACGTAAAGCTCGTATCATCCATGATTTAACAATTTTTACTTGAAATCTCTATTATTTTTTCCCCTCAATAGGATATCCAACCTAGGAATGTTTGACATTTCTGAATTCAGTGCTATTATAAATCCTCCACAATGTGGTATATTGGCTATTGGAAGTGGAAGAACTATTATTGGTAATATATTTTTGAATTATTGTTAAACTATATTATATTAATTAAAATGTTTGTATTACAGCATTAAACGGTAAACCACAAACATTTATGACCGCCACATTATCCTATGATTCGCGCGCTATTAGTGAATCTGCTGCATCTGACTTCTTAGAAACTTTACAAGGTTTATTACAAATTCCAGCATCGCTTCTTTTGACACCATCAGCTAATAAAAAGCGAGTTGCTAATTAAATGCAATATTAAATTCAAAATATATCAATTAAATGTTTTTGTTAAGTTTTTTTAGCTTGTGTTTTTTTTTCAATATGTGTTGTATTATATATAAGAAGATCTATATAATATAAATGAAACAAAATATAGCTTTAATGTTTAAAGTATACAAATTATTTACTTTGTCTTATGATAAAATATTAAAATATATGTAATATTATATATTATTTGTTAAATAATTATAATAAATTATTGGACTAAAATATTAAACCGGTGCAGGAGGAGGTGGCGGTGGAATATTTGGTTTCCAATTCATAGGCATCATATTATTTGGTTGCATTGGTGGAGGTGGTGGCATAGGCGGTCCACTTCCCATTGACATTGGGGGTGGTGGCGGTGGCATCATGTGACCTTGCATATGTGATGGTAAACCAGGATGTGAAGGAGGTAACGGAGGTGGCATTTGTCCTTGTTGAGATGGCGGTGGAGGAGGAGGTGGAACAAATCCTCCATGAAATCCTGGTGGTGCAAAATTGTTGAAATTAGGGGGTGGTGGTGGTGGAGGTTGATATGTAGGGGGTTGTGGTGTCTGTTGATTTTGCCAAGGCATGATTCTAGGTGGTGGTGCCATTTGATGTTGAGTCATCATAGACATAGGCACTTGCATAGGAGGCTGCATAATAGGTGGTGGTGGAACTGGCATTTGATGCATCATTGGCATTTGAGTTGGGGGTGCATCAGCAAAGAGTTGATGAGGACGATCAGCTTGACTGAGTGGATTTTGAGCAGCCAATAACCTCTCGGCAGCTGATCCGTGCCGTTCTCCTTTAACGTCTTTTTTAAATGCATATGAAATTGATACAGCCCTGTTGCATAAATGTTGACCATTCATAGCTTCTATAGCAGCATCAGATGCTTCAAAACTTGCATAGTTAATGAATGCAAATCCTTTTGAATTACCGGTATCAGGATCTCTCATTATCTATAAGGGGAAAAAAATTCAAGTATATATATTTTTAATTAAATATAAATGTATCTATATATCGTGGTATTCTAAATAATTTTGAAAATTATTATATATACTCTATTCCATATAAGTCTGGAAAAACTCGCACAAGCATGTATACCGCCTGAATGGCTGGAGCACTGTCATTGGTTACAATTATCGGTATCTGTCGATACTTGTCGCGGTCGGGTGGCCGCTATCGTGTATACAAACGGTTATAATAATAATAATACCAGCAGCTGCGGAATAAATATTATACCTGTGCACATGTATAGGTACATATACCTATTATTATTACGTATTATTATAAAATCTTACTTGCACTTGGTTTGGTTTAAATAATTAAAATACTCATATTCATACTTACGAAAATGAAAAATATTTTTATTACAAAAAGTATACATTTCATATATACGAATATTAGAAAAGTCATTTACATATTATATATTCCTTCTTCTTCTTCGCCTTCTCTCCCAACTATTTGGGGTCGGCCACCCTGGTCCTACACTTCCACTTAACTCTATCTCCTGCATCTTCTTCACTTACTCCCACCTTCCTCATATCACATCCCCATCTCTTTTTTACATATTATATACTCATCTTCAAAAACTGTATAATATAAAATTTACAAATAACTAAAAAAAAAAAAATGGTATTTTACGGTGTTCGTATGTACCTACGCGGATTATATCGCAGTGTTCGTAACGGACACGGAGTATATCGCTACAATAGGTACATACGCGGAGTGTGGTGTATTCAGTGTTGTGAGAAGGCGTTAAGGCGGTCATGCTGTATACAACAATGTATTGCCGGATCGGCGATAACATCAGCCGCCGCCGGGAGCTCAAGTGACACACTTGCATGTACATAAACACGTTTTCGTCTTACATTTTTCAAGACTTATATGGAATAGAGTATAGTATACATTATAAATATAACTAATTATAGTCTGGAGTGGGAGAAGTAATATATAATATATTCTGTGCACGTTAAGAAAGAGCTCAGAGGGCGAATGAAAACTAACATACAGGTTTGAATTATACTGCATTACCTCAAATAATGCAGTATACCGTATATATGTGTATAACAATATTCAATAAATATTGACGCTTTGTATACCAATGTAAGTGGTTTAATAAGGTTAAGACGAGGTAGCGGGGTTTAAACCAGAAATATATTATAATGATTAGAAACTGATAAATTTTTAAGAAAAATTACATAGAAAATACAGAGGATCACTGCTTACTGTTTGTATTTTAGTAGTAAATCAAAATTAAGGGGATGTTATGACAAACCTAATTTTAATTTTTAAATAAAATTACAATTTCCAGTTTTATCACATTTTTACAAAAAGTAAAAACTACAGAATATAATATTTGCAAACATTATCTGAAGAAAATACCACCTCAAATAGAAGAGAAAGTGATAAACCAAAGTAAAATGAATTTATGTGTAATAAAATGTATTTTATATTAATTTAAAATATAATATTATTTAGTTTCCTATATGATACTTTTACTAAGTAATCTAAGTATTTTCGAACAAAAAAAAAAAAAAAAAATTTAACTTGAATTTTATTCATAATTTGTGATAGGTATTTAAAAAAACATTTGTAATATATTTAACTAAAAATAATTAATTAAAGTACTTTAAATATATAATTAGACAATCAAATTAATAAACAAATAACAAAATAATACCTTTGGTGTTTGTAGAATTACGCCAAAAGCAGAGAAAGTATCATATAACAATTTTTCATCTACTTCTGAATCCAAATTACCAATAAATACATTTGCACCTACATCTAAGTTCTTTTGATGAGCAGATGCCTGAAATAAAATTAATAAATATTAGTTATTATGCTAAATATAAATAATGAAAATAAAATAATTTCACCCTAGTATGTTAGATATTTCCCATATATAAAAATGTATACTATATTTAATTAATTATTTAATACTACAGAATTCATAATATTGGTGATAAATTTTATTTACACGAAAAAAAAAAACATTTATATATAAAAACACAATTGATATGGTCATTACAGAACACCACAACTACACTAAAATATAGAGGACTGGACACGAGTGTTGAGAACATTTCCGAAAAGGCATACACACACAGTGTGATGTACGGGGGATTTTAACTTTTTACTATGTTAGCACTATCTATATTCCTTTATAAACTATACACACATGAATATAAAATGTATACATAGTGTTAAAGTAGGAAGCACCAGTGTAGATAAAAGTTAAAATACTCCCCACAAACTGCCAATGTATACCTATACTTTTAAGGAAATACACTACATATCATTGCAATACCGTGTCGAGTCCTCTACTACTTAGTTCGTATCGAACACAGAATATTGGTAGTCTTTAATGATCAGACTATAAAAATTAATGACAATACTATATAGATTTTCAAATTTTGAAAATATACGGGAAAGTACACAATTTTAGCGTGGTTGTGATCAAGGTTATTTGATAATAAGTAGTTAATTTCTCTAACTTTATTTTACTTCATAACTATAGACAAATAGGTATGTATTGATTGATATCTAATGGATTTTAATCATTGTAAAAATATTAAATTCTGACCGAACTATATTTATATAATTTTACTGTTAAATTCAACAAATACTATTCAAAATGAAGTAAATATTCTAATTAACATAGGTACCTAAAATTCATAAAATATTAATACTTCATGTATTCATATTATACTACGAGTAATATTATAGGTATAGACCATACTTTACAGAACCACTGAAAATAAAATAGGTACTTATTGTATAGTATCAATATTAATTTATTTTGTTAAAAATACAATAGACAATACCAATTGTCCATTTTCCATAAAAATTAAATGTATTAATAATAATTTAATTTTTGTTATGTCTGGTTTATACTAAGGCTGATAAAACAGTAACCTTCTATTTTCGAACAAATAGGCGAAAAAATATTAAAATAATTCAAATATTTTGAGTATATGTGCTATGTAAGTATAGTAATTTTGAACACATTTATTTGCTTTTTTTATTTTGTTCAAATATACTATTTAGGTTTGAACTTTAGTTGAAATAAATTTAATTAAATTTACTAGTATAGAATTAATCAGCTTTCCCCTACATAAAAAACAATACTAGCAGAATTTACATGTAAAAATAGCAGGTTTGCAAATAATTTTTTTTATTACATTTTCATCGACCTGCAAAATTTACACATACTATGGTCTATGATATAGATGATATAATTTAACTTAATCATTTTATTTATTATTATTTTGGAAGAATGAAAATTAATATGTGGTATTGTTTTAGTTGGGATGTATATTAAATCAACAGGAGATAGTCAATAATACTGATGGTACCAATTAAAAGTGCGATTGATGGAGGCTCAATCAATAGCAGTTATTAGTTGCTCTTTGATCGTTTCCATGGACGTTTTTGTTACCATGTAGCTCAGCACATAATATGTATAATATGATGTCATGCTTCCACCTAGCATATGAATAATTTTTTTTTTAATTCCATAATTACAAGTCAATGTACTTCATTCAAAATTTCCATTGATTGACATGATAAATGAGTATCATTGACCATCTCCAATGGCCTTTGGATATCTATAATGTCCTATTCTGGAGTGAAAATGTCTGTAATGCTAAAATATACATAGGGGGAAGGGATGTCTATATACCTTATATAGTATATTTGTATATCAAACTTGTATACAATTATTTTACCTTATTTACACGTATTGGTTTGCCATACAGTTTTATCATATTCATTATTTTAATAGCATAATCAGCATCATCTTCAGCAAGAAATTCAACAAAGCCATAACCTTGATGCGACTGTGTCACTCGATCTTTTGGCATATGAACATTAACTAAAGAATTAAAAATTAATAATTTAAATAAGTATTAAGCCAGTTATCAAGCTATTGTTATTTTGACTTACCCACTGGACCGGCTTGAACAAATAACTCCCACATGAGAGTGTCTGAAACTTTTTCATCAAGACCACCGACATAAATTGTTGCATCTACAAAATGAAATGTTTATGGTACAATATACAACGAAAAAAAATTCTTATTAGTGAGTGCAATTCTAGATTAATAAAAAAAAAAAATTGAGTGATATATGAATAAAAACAGTGTTATTTTAAAAATCGTAACTATTTACAATAAAATAATGTAAAAAAAATTACAAAACAAATGCAATTTAGAACAAGATAAATTTTTTTTTTTAAATAGTACCCATGTACTTATTTTGAAGTAAACGGTACAAAAGTCTAGGGAAAAAAGATCCGAACATGTAAAATAATTTACTTTGTATATTTCTTACTGTATATATGCGTATTATAAGTACATATGGTACCGCAGTACACGCTGAATATTGTTTTATTAATAACTCTTATATCTGAAAACTGTCAAAAAATAACTCATATCTTAGTTGCCTTTACATTTTAGTTTATACCACATGAATACAATTGGAGTTATAAAATATTGGACTTTATTTGGGAAGAGGAAGTAGGGAATGAAATGGTAACATGAATGATATTTTTTTATTATTTATTTTAATATGACTGATTTATTTTATTCATTGATGATTATAAATACCTACTGATACTTATTTATTAGGTATATTATAATTTTTTTTTCAGATTTTTTTCCGAATATTTGAATCTTTTTTCCTAGGACTTTTTTATGGGACTTGATGGACCCATCACTAGGTATTGAAATTTTACTATTTGTATATTCCACATCAAGTAAAACACCAATTTTATTATTAATTAATTTTAAAACATGAAGTATTAAAATTGTCAAAAATTTACTTCTAAAAGTATGTTGTTTTATTTCATGTACCTACCTACCTATTATTTTATGTAAAATCCGTCACGATCAGAATTTATATGGCGTACATACTTTTTGAGTTATTATTTATAGCAGCGATTATGACACGTACAGATTCTGAGTTTGTTTATTAAGATTAAATAAAATATAAATGCAAACAGTTTAAAATTCTGATTATATTATATTATACCATGGATCTTACGTAAAATAACATACAAAGTAAAAAAAAAATATTTATTGAAAATTCAATATTTGACATTTTAACAAAATAGGAACGCATTTGAATACGAACGTCCAATTTTGAAAATATCAAATTCGAAGTTAAAAACATAATTAAAAAAAAAAAAAAAAAAAAAAAAAAAAAAAATCCTTAAGTAAATAAAATTCATTTTTTGTTAAAAAATCACATTTAATAGTACCTACTCATATTTATAATTGTAATATTATTTTGGAATTGCTCATTACGTATAGTTGTATTGAAAATTTTTTAAATGATTATTAGATATACTCAGATATATAGTATTTTGGGTATTATTGGAGAGCTTGACATTTATTTATTTTTCTCGTCAAATTTTATGGAAATTACATAAAAATTACCTTGATTCCTCTCTGCAATAGGTCCCGCGGCCATGGTTTAGTGTTATTAATTATTTCAAATTACAATTGATGCAATAAACATATCAAACAACCGGAAAAATATAAAAACTCGAATAAAATCGTACATTCATATTAATGAAATATTATGCATCTAGCGTTTTAGCCATAACGAAAACACAAACGCTAACGCAGACCGCCGTCAGTGTTGTTGATGATAATTATTGATAACACGAATACCCCTTTTAGGTTATGTTCATAAAACTCCGGGAATGCCGAGGTGTAAATTATATATCATATCCTGTGGGTGTTTCATAAGCAAATCACGGGTTTAAGATATGCTCGTGAAGACTAGAGATCATACTAGAGAGCCTGATCTAGACAGTCTTCATGGATATAATATTATCACAGAATAGATGAAATATAAATCTATTCTGTGATATTATATCGAGCTACAAACATTGAACTCTAAATTATATATACAAATCAAGCCGGTGCAGTGTGGCCAAAATAAAACAATTTGAAAGTTTCGAACGTAGTAGCGGTTGGTTGGTTGACAACATTTCAACGGGGGGCCGATTTTATTGTCGTGACACGAAAAATATTTTTTCTCCTACTTGAGAGTCCATTCGAGCGTACGTCTTGTTATATTTTAAGCACGAGCAGTTGTTTCATATTAATACAAGTCAATAATAGGTTTAGTAATTACTTAGCGCTTTTGCACACGCATAAAGATATCAATAGGGTTTGATACATATTACATAATATAGACAATATATTATAGAAATATTTGCAAAAAAAAATGTCTTCTTTTTCAGGGCCCTCACTCCCAACTATTTAGGGTCGGCCACACTTATTGCCCCCAACTTGCACAGAATTCGATTTTCCGCGTTCTCCCTTATTATTAGGTATACACATTCACCTAATATAATTCTCTATGACAACCCTCCCCCCCACCTCTTTTTTTCCTTCTTTCCATCCACATAATATATTCCTTTTACTGTTTTTGTCTCATCATCTCTCCTTAAAACAAGCCCTATAGCTATTAATAGTCATTTTGACAACTATCGAAGCCACTCATCGTATACTACCTACCTACCTCTTATATAGGTACCTATACTCATTCCTTACTTTGTCCTCTCTAGTCACTCCGCTCATCCATCTTAACATTGTCATCTCTGCTACACTCATCTGTTCTGCCTTCGTATATCTACTGCCCAACATTATACGTTCCACGCATGATTGCAGGTCTCACCATTGCCTTATAAAAATTTACCTTTTTACCAAATAGGGATACTTTTGTCACACAAAACACCTCACGCTTCTCTCCATTTCATCCATCCACACTTAATTCCGTATTTCATATCCTCTTTGAAACAACACCCATATTTCTATACAACAGACCCTAAATACTTGAATCTCTCTACCGCTCCCACTGTAGGTAGGTACCCATATCACCACCTGCAGTGGCGTAACTACGGGGTGGCAAGACGGGGCAACGTACCGGGGCCCCAAGTCATTGGAGGCCCGAATGGACCGCCAAAGTAAATATTTGTATATATACAAACATATTGAAATTATTTTAAAATAATTATATTTGCTCGATAAAGTGCTCAAATTTTTTTTTTATAAGCACCTAGGTACTAATTTTATATTTTATTTTATGTACAAATAGTACGAAGTTATATCAATGAACATCGTGGCTGTATTGATCTCTACTGATGTAGAAACAATGTTATTTACAAAAATACCATTGAGGAATTTAGCTGTTGTTACCCGTAGACCACGGTATAGACTATAGTTATCTAATCGTATTTGGTACCATAAAATGTAACTGAAATAAATACTCCTACAAAGTCCATTGAAATAGGTACGTAAAATCTATCTATGGACGACTAAAATATCGTACTATGACGCAGGACTATTATTTCTCTACGTACCGATTTATAACCAACGTTATAACTATAAAATATAATACGAGTATACCTACTCTAATTTACTGTATTTAGTATTTGTCATTTTTCTTGAGCTGTTGTCTGTTGACTGCGACGCAGCCCGTTTGCATTTTTCAACTACTGTCTACTACAGGTATTATTTTTATAATATATTATTAAGAAATTATTAAATTCAGTATAGGTATAGGCCAATATTGACTCGGAATTTGATGGTTTTCATGTTATAATTATATATTATATTATTCATATTATTCTTGGTACATTTTCATACATATATGACTTTTCATGATGAACTACTAGTAATTTATTTTAGAAAAACAATGAATACCTATAAAATAAAATATATATTATAAAAAATAACAATATAATATATATATATATATATTATATATATATATAATAACCTACAAAGTATGTATATTGGATAATTTATTTTCAAATCTCTCTTTCTAGAAAATGTACACCTACTTCTTTGAAGTTTTCTAAGTATTTAATTTATTCGTTTTATTTAATTAATCCATTAATATTTTAATTAATATAAAATACTAATTCATTTTATTAACTTTATGTATTAATTTATTTTAAACATTTATATTTGATAAAATGTACAATAATAATTATTGTAAGGTAATTTTAAAATACAAAATTGTAACTTCTTGGGCCCGAAACATAACACTGACCCGGGGCCTCAAATTTATAGTTACGTTACTGATCACCACTCAACTTTATTTCTTGTATTTTCCTATTCCCTCCGTGTAATGAAATATTAGAATAGTTTGAACAAAGGGTATAATTTGTGAATAATATAAATAAAGTGAAGAAAAATTGGTCAACTCGAGGAACACCAGAAATAACGTTTATAGCTTCGGAAAATAGTTTTCAATTTTAACAAATTGGAATATATTAGTTAAAAGGAATTACCCCACGATAATAATAAAGGGTCAGCAAAGTCAATTTTCTTAAGTTTGATAATTATTATTAAATTATGATCGATTCTATCGAACGCCTTTTCAAAATCAGTGTAGGTATATGACGTCAGTTTCCTCGCCTCTGAAAAATGAATTTCAAATGTAATGTTTGAAAAATATTAAATTTGTTAATGAAGATTTGTTAGGATGAAAACCATGTTGTTGAGCGATTAGAATGTTTTTAAATAGAAGAGATAATTTTGTATTTATGATTTTAGAAAATATTTTTGGAAATATAGAAATTATAGATATAGGACGTTAATTAAAAATATATTAATTAAGACCCAATTAGGGGGATTACTCCTCCTCAAAACAGCCACTTTTCGAACACGTCTGTGGATTTGAAAACTGACCATCATGGTTAGGTTTTAGAAAATTCATCTTCGATATGTACATGTTTTTTGTAAACAGATTAATACTGGATGGTCTGAACGTCTAATTCGTCTAAATATTAAATAAGTAATACCATTATTATTATATATCTAAAATTAATTAATAATTAATTAACTATTAAACTATAATAACTTATTCTTATACCCGATTTTCAAGGAGTTTAAACAATTTAAAAGTATTTTTAAGTTCCGATTTATTGCTATAGAATAATACTCCAATATTTGTTTAAAAAATATATAAAACTGCTTTTCGGTCTCTATATTTATAACTCTCTCAATAGCCGTGGCCATATAGATAGGAACTAATTTTGTAGAAGATTTGGTCTTCAACAGACCAAGTCCGTCAAATAATCCACTGGGGAGAATACCAGCTGAATCCTCGAAAATAAAAATGAAATCCGTGATAAGGAAATCCGTTTAAATCGGGTCTTACGTATAAAGTCCACCGTTCTCCACGTGGTTCTTCCCTTGATTTAGGGTACCTGGATTAAACACTGTATAACAGTATATTATCATATTTTAATGTTGCAGAGTAATTACGATATATTTCGTATTTTATAGAAAATTGTTCTTCAATCTACAGCTCTTCCAAATTATTAACTTCAAAGATAACCATTGATTCTAAAAGAATTATAAAGTCTTAAATTAGTTGAAGGCCTCAAGTTCAACTGTATACCTACCTTCTCGAAGAAAATTCTTTTGATTATTTACATATAAAATCTAATATTGTTTTAAAAAAACATTTTTTTTTCATTTGCATTCGTATGTACTATATAATATACAATGTACTTACATAATATAATAGATATAATATTATATAATATATTAACTGCAGGTTTGAACAGATGGGGAATATGGAGGGAGGGTGACAAGTGATTTTTAAGCTAAAATCAGAAATTTTATCCAACTAATGAGCAAAAAAGGCAATTTTTTTGAATTAGGAAAAGTTCAATTTTTCAACTGACTGATGAGCTAATGTAAGCTCGTTGTAAACTTATATTGAATTTGAAAATACGACATTCATAACATATATATACTATACTATAGTAAATATTTGGAGTAAATTTCTTAGTGTAAGTTTCTAGCATTTTAATTTTCCAATTTATAATAATTTTCGGTCTTTTTGGTAGTTTTAAATATTATATGGGTACCATCTTTATTAACACATGTTCCAATTCTTACTATATTTATAAATAATTAAGTTTTTTTTTTATTAATTGTTATATGTCTATCACTTGTTTTAAACTTGGTAGTTAGTACCTACCTTATCCACGAATTTGTAATTGTTGATTGGCGTTTATAAAATTAATAAATACATAAATATCTAAATGATTAATTTATTAGTCTAATTTATAAAAAAAATATGTGACATTTCCCTTATAGAAGATAGTTTTTCGTTTCGTTTTTGAAAACTACTCAGAAAACCCAAAAATAATACTATAATATTGTTAACATAATAATAATAATAATAATAATATATATATATAAGTAATTTACTATGTAATGTCTAATAATGTACCTAGGTACTTATTTGTACTTAAACTTATAATCATTATAACATATAATTAGGTAGGTACTTAAATATATTCACTAGTACGAACTAAATAAGTTGGAATACAAATAAAATAGGAATAATAATAAAAATATATATTACCCTTAAAAACATAGCAAATCATATACAAATATTTAAAGTATCTATTATCTATAATAAAATACATTCTTGTATTATAAACATATGTTTTAATAATTGAGATTATTATGATAAACATAAATTATAATTTATAATAAAATAATATAACTATGGTATGAAAATTTAAAATATGGAGGAAATTCATCATTTTAAACATTTATAAAAAGTTTAAAATGTTCATTTGAATAATAGATATACCTAGTTGGTATATTATTGTAACATTTATATATACCTAATAATTTATTTATTTTTTTGTTACCACGTGCCATTCTTTTACATTTTTGGATTGAAGGTTATTTATGGATTTTTTAAAAATACAATACCATACCACTCCGTAAATTGTGCATATCAATGTTTCTATGTAAAACCCATCAATAGTTATTTTACAAGTGCCATGAGACGAACTGCATGCCTTTATTAGGGAAATCATAATTTAGAAATATAGGTAAACATTAAACTGATTATAATATTAGAAGTTTTTATTTTATTACATTTTGGTCTTCTTTTGATGAGCATGAATTGTCATAATTGTTAGAACATTGTTTAAAAGTTAGGACCTCGATAAGCCACAACGCTCCACTTTTGCTCCATACCATTCCTATATTTCCTATAGTAGATAACAGCGTCATATTTGTGCCACCAATTTTTGGATCACTAATACTAGCATAAAATGACATTGCCATAAGCATCATAATAGTCACCACTAACTGAAATAAAAAAAAGTATATTCATATAATATGAGTGAAAATTCAATATTTTAAAATTTATCAATAATAGTGAAAATTTAAAAAACGGTAGGTAGGTACAAGGTATAATATGAATACTAACTATAATTTAAGCTATAGGTAACTAATCATTAATAATATAATATACTGGATATAGGTAGGTACTAAATAAATAAGTTAAGAAAAGCTTATTCTGCAGCGAGCCTGCTAAATTCCCGGTTTCTATAATTCTACATATGTATATAGGTAGTATATATAGTATTACTATATTTATATAATATATAGATAAGTAGTACCTACCTATATTATACTACCTACTTATATAGTATAACTATATATTTTTCATATTACATAAATTATTAGGTAGTATTTTAATTTAATTTTTTTTTTAAATAAACATTATAAAATAATTTTATTCTATAAAAACTTTTAACCTATTTCTATTTATAAATAGTTATAGTTATTTTTATTTACATTTTTTTACACACGAAAGTGAATACAAATTATAAAAATAAAACTAGTTTTTGATCGATTATTATTAAACATGTATATTGTACATTATTAAACATAGGGAACCTAAAATATTTAATCAAATATAATTTTATTTATTTTTTAAAAGATTTTTATATTTCAATCAATACCTACCTACTTTAAATATAATAGGTAGGTCATATATATATATTGGAAATGAATAATTTAATTTTCAAAAGAAATCTGTATTTCGTAGTCTTTTTCAAGATATCAAATATTGAAATTAAATTTGATAAAAAAAATTCTGATTGTTCCGAATTAAGTTAAAAATTCCATATTTTGAAAAAATAAATATTTAAAACGGTTAAATATTCTTTATAAAGTAGAACTGAGAAGTTATATTACCTGTTGCAAAAAGTACATCAACACTAGAAATATTTTGAATATAACGAGTACTGTCTTGGTTTGAGCCAAAAAATATGGTGTTAAGTAAATGAAAATTGTAAAAAGCACGCCAACCAATAATCTAAAATATATTTTATAACGTATATAAACACAAACAATCAAACATAAATGCATGAATACATGATAGCGTCATGACTTTACCGGTAGAGTATTGTGTTGAAATAATGTATCAACGGTTTTTCTTTAGATGTAAATTTACTAATGAAAAATGGCAAGCTTATGCGTAAAGGCATAAAAAAAAATTCAACAGCGGCAATTTCATCGTTAGTAATTCCGCGGTCCATAAGTTTTAATTTGTATGCAGCATCGACGGAACTGAAACTAATCTAAATTGATTGGATACATATTTTCAATTTGGTTTATTAATTTAACTCTACAGACTGATTTTTTTTTTATTATGCTACATATACTTACTTTAATAGTTAATAAAATAATTGCAAATCGCCTTATACTAGGCAATTGTATTATACTAAAGAGTAACTTATACGTTTTAATAATGCTAAGATCGACATCGCCTGGATCGGGTACATAATATTTTTCGGACTTAAATATAGCTACTAATGTAGTGAAGGCCATATACATCACTCCCCAAAAATAAAAAAAATCTAAAATAATCATTATTAAAGTATACGCGCATATAATTAGGTATATAATACACGTTTAATTTTATTAAAATAATATAATATATAAGGTATACCTTGTAAAGTAATTATACCGGTTGGCAATGATGATGTACGCCAATATTTATTCCAAAATGTATCCGATACCAATATAAGTGGCATAACGTAGCCTAAGAATATTCCAAAGGCTTGTCCGGCGCCATTGCACACAGCGGCGTAACTGACGTTCTGTCTACAATATGTATGTATGTATACAATAATAAAAATGCATTATTTTATTTTTAAAACGACGATTCGAACAAACCTTTTTAACATAGTTAAAGCCCATCCGTCTACGATAATATCTTGAGTGGCGGCAAGAAAATTTAAAATAAAAAACATTATAGTCAGGGCATTGATATGCGGTTTGCTTGCATTGATTAGCCAGTCGTTTATATGAAACCCCGTAACGAAGAAAAAGACACCTGTATAATAATCAAATCAATTCAAGAGATTAAAAGTGTTACAAAATCACATCATTACCGATTTTTTTTTTTTTTATTAAAGTAGATATAATTTAGATTGTTATTATATACGATCATATATTTTGTACCCAAGGCATATTGAACGGGAATTAACCACGATTTTCGACGTCCCAATTTTCGTATAAATAATGAATCGACTAATGGTGCCCACAAAAGCTTCATACTGAATGGCCATACTGCAAAACTAAATATAGCCTGTAGTTTAAATTGTAGTGTTATTTTAACTAAATGTTTTAAAATAACCATAAAATAGGTACGTTTAACTCACTTGTTCCGTAAACGACGAATTATGCATGTTTTGTAAAAAAATTGGTATTGCTAATGATAAGCCTAAAGGTACTCCCTGTAAGGTATACAATACCAATAATATACAAATATTGCGAATATCTGCTTTTGTATTTGATTTAACTGCGGGAGTATCATGTTTTTCGATTAAAGATTCAATATGAGTAGTCTCAATCATATTCAGTTATTATTTACGCTATGGAACTAAAATAAAAGAAACTAACATATTATTATTGTTGGTTTTAATTATAATGGTAAATTTATAAATTTTTATTAACAATTATAATTTATATTAATAATTGTTAATAAGTTAAACAATTTATCATGGTATTTGCGAAATAAATTAATTAAACATTTTATATATATTAATAAAAATTGTTTTTATATATACTCACTTATAAACACGTGTTGTTAAGCTTAGTGGATCAGTAAAAATTGTATGGTTCGATTTGCCATTACATTAATCATCTTATTTCTGTAAAAATACATATTATTATCTATCTATATAGGTGCAAAAATAAATTGCTGTTCGTTAGTTTCGCCTAAAACTCAAAAACGGCTTGACCAATTTTTTTTGTGTTGTTCGCTTTAATACAGAAGTGGTTTAAAAAGAAAAATAATAGGGAAAATCCTAAAAAAAAACTTCAAAATTGGTAATTTAGTATGGAAATTCTCCTGTACGTGTGTATGTCACTGAATTCCTCCAAAAACGGCTGGACCGATTTTGATGAATTATTTTGTGTGTGTTTGAGTGAGTCTCTGGAGGGTTTAGATTCACAATTGGACCTGGTAGGTGGAGCTGCAATTGGGTTCTAGGAAATTTATTATTTTATTTTTATTTTTTAAGATTTTTCACATATTATAAAATGTATCCCAAAATTCCTCCCTCCACCCCGCAATATTTTTTAAAATGAAAAAACATTTAAAATTTTTATTTTTTTTAAATAATTTTTCATTTTATATATATTATAAATATACGTACAAAAATTCAGATTCTATATGTTTCCATATGTCCACAAAATTCAAAAAGTATAGTCGATAGATTGACTTGAAATTTTTACATAACGTTGCATTTCCACATAATATGAGTGTTTTTATATATTATTTATATTGAAGTTCCTACGGGTACGGGGAATTAAAATGATTTCTCTAGGTTTAAATAAAAACAATTATATCTGACTATTATGACTATTTTTCATTTATACTTATTTATATTTTTACTTATTTGTATTTTGTTTTCAAATATATCACATACTTATGATTTGTACTTATGGCTTTTTGTAAAGGATATAACATGACATTTATTGAGGTAGAGAAAGAGATTTAAGTGTTGAACTCAGGAAGAGAAGATAAGTTAAGTTTAGACTGAAGAAGTAGGCAACTATCTAATAAATCAATTTTCAAATAGATATTTATGTTGTCAGCAAACAGAAGGTACTTGACATTAGTGATTCATTTATTTAGTGAGTGAACAAATAATATAAAAACAGGAGACTTAGGTATGATCCGTTAATTCGGAAACGGAAACGGAATCAAGAATCGTATTAAATTGCTTCCTATTTGTTAAGTACGAGTTCATCCAAGTAATAATATATATCAAATATAATATATAATAGTAAAAAAATATTCCATTTATATATAAAGTCCATCTGTATTTCTTACATTCAAATCAAATGGGAAAAAAATAAAAAAAATAAAATTTTTAAGTCATAAAATAATGTATTATGTATATTATATATTTTTTAAACTATTTGTACTATACTATTTTTATGAAATAGATATTTTTATGTTATAGTTACTGAATAGGTATTACAAACTAAACAACAATATAAAAAATAAGAATAAATAAATTATTGCATACTGTTTCTTTGATAAATATTAAAACTGAACAAACATTTTCAAATTTCAAGACATACTGCAATTACTATAATGAACTTTGTCATAAAATAGAAATATGCTTAAATATATTAAATGGTTCAAATATGCCATTTACGTATATATGCACAATCAACTTTTTTCTATGCGTTCTCTGCTAAACACATCGTCGATATTTTTACTCACATCGAACTGCTTACACTTATAAAAATGTGAAAATGCATATAAATCCGGACTCTACAGGTAGTTAGGTATTACGTTTGGTTATTGATAAGATAACAATACAACCCAAGTTGATGGCGAAAACACATAATTAACAATAAGTCGAATCACGGAAAAATATCTGATAAAACCGACGGTTATTGACCGAATGACCAGTGTTGTATTTAAGGGGGGGGGATACCCCTTTAAATTTTTAAAATATTTTTTATAAATTCATATTTGTATGTGATATATGTGCTATCTTTTACATATTATTTTGTTAAAAATTACCTCTTTAAAGTATCAACTATAGAACTTGGCACTTTACCAGAAAATTCTCCCAAAAATATTATACTCCTTCTATACCCCAAAAAATACGTAGGTACATACAAAATAAATATTGAATTTTTTTTAAAATAACGTTTTTATAGGTATGATTTATATTACATAAAAGTTAGGTTTTTATTTTAAACAAAAATATATATTTTACATTACCTATAACTAGAGATGTACCTAAGCTTGAAAATTTTGATTTTTATAGATTTTTTCAAAAATATTTAATTATGTAAGGTTGTAATGGTTGGTTATATACTTGGTTTATTCACTACTAATAGTTATTAGTAAGTACTATAGAACTTCTAAGTTTTAGATCATTTACTCATAATATTTTACTATTTGTGATTAATGATATCAATTTATTCCTAGAATAATTGTTTTAAAGTTATTATTCCAGGTTTCATAGTTAAAGACTGGGCGTCATTTCAACTTTTTTTTGGGCTTTTAGGCAAGCCAATTTTATCATTTCGCCGGGTCATTTTTTTTCACATTCTAATGCTATATTAAACGTAAATAAGCAAAAAAAAAAAGTTCTTCGACGTTTTTTTCTAATTATTACGAAAATTTGGTCGGCGCATTAGAGTATTGGTAGGCCACTTTTAAATTAGATGTGGTGTCATTGCACACCCTGCCTTCCCTCAAATGACGCGCCTGAGTTAAAGTACAACTTTAATTACATAGTATTAAAAATTAAGTTTAAAATATCTGTAATTTTATTATTAAATAACTAAAAGTAATTTAATAATAAAGTATTTTATTTACTAATAAAATTAAGCTTAGGTACTTTAAAATTTTCAACTTTTTGAAAATTTACATTATTATTTATAATATTAAATACGAGATAATCAATAATGTAATAAACTAAAAAAAATCAAGATAAATCAAAATTAAAAATAACAGTTGATAATTATTGATAACAGGTAATTATTATTACATACCCTAATAGGGTAATTTAAGTATTTTTAATTATTTATAGTGAAAGCGTTCAAGGGTGCGTATACGGATATTTTTTGCGGACATTTTTTACACGGAAATTTTTTCCGTTTACCAATAAGTTGCATATAGGATATTATCACGATTCAAATATTGGTAAATAATTCAATATTGGTATTTTTATATGATTTTGGTGAAAAATCTAGACATTCGTCATGAACAACTAGTGCAACAATTTTGTACCAAAGCGTTTTTTCATAGTTTGTTCTTACACCAAATGCAATCCATCTCCAAAGAATCGATAAATTCTATAACCGATGGACATACTGATTGTAATCAAAAAGTACTAACGACGAATTTCTGCAGCAGTTTCGAGTTTTGTACCGATTGTTCACAACCAATTTATTGAGGGTACAATTCACTTTTTGATATTTTTTGTTTTATATACATGAATGTTGTAGGACATTTCATGCTTAATCATTTGGAGATACTGTAAAATTGCCATCAATTTTTGTTATTATTAAAATCGAAACGATGGTATATTGTTATCAAATAGTGGACTCTTTTGTCAAATATAAATATTAAATTAGATAAGTATCATAATTTTTTCTGTTTTCAAAAATCATATTATGATTCCCAGGTATACCGGTTATAAACGTTTCCCACGTTTCTTTGAAAATTGTAGTAGAGGAACGCTAATTTTTTTTTAAAAGTAGGTTGTAGAGGAGCTCTGTCCCTTTGTTTCCCCTTTCAATTCAAGCATAGCAATTAGTATATCTAGTTATAACTTATAGTTAGTGTGGATCTAGGTAAAAATATCCAAAAGTAAAAATTCCAAATCCAAAATATCTATGTAAGAAATATGTTAAAGTAAAATATTTAAATCCAAAAAAATATAGGTAATAAAAATAAAGCTGTTCAAATATCGAGGCGAAAAAAGTTGGTCACTAGCTGTTACTCTAGTCGTCAAAGAATATATAGTGTAATATTATCGTTTTAGATTTAAAAGGAAAAATAAATCAAAAAATTTGAAAAAAATGTGTTTTTAACAACTTTTAAAACGTGTAAAAGGGTATAGGTATAAGATACTAGCAAAAAAAAATTACCCAGAGCACTAGATAATATTGTATCTAATAATTTATTTTGATTGAACTTTCTACAATATTCTAAAGTTTATAAAAATGAGAAACGCGAAAGTGATATTCTCAACGGGTACCTATAATAGTATCACTTTTTATTGTTGTGTAATCGATACATTTGTTTAAAAAAAAATGTTTACATAAAATTATTAAAAAAATTCATACAATTTAGAGTTTAAATACATACTATAAATCGACAGAAAACCATATTTTAGAGATAACCTCGTAGGTTTCTTTTTTAATTTATTAATTAAAAATTTAAGTAAAGTAAAGGTAAAGTTTTAAAAAGATAATTTTTTTACTTGGTTTTTACCTCTATCATTTTGGGAATTAATTTTATTACTATTACATAAACACATTTTTATTATTAATTTTGGGTATTTTTAAATTATTATTTCTACTTTTGAGTATTTTTGAAAATAAATATTATTGATTTTGATATTTTTTACATGAGTATTTTGGATTTGGATATTTTTACTTTCGGATATTTTTTCCATCCGGATATTTTTTCTCCTGATATTTTTACCGGTTCTAGTTAGTATACTTATCTATAGTACTTACCTGATAAATCTGATGAACTTGGGTGCATAATTTTATAAAAACGACCAAAGACAAAGTTTTTGATGATTGATTGACTTGACTGCATCCAATATCTAATACATTTATAAACAAAATATTAGTATAATAACTTGAAATATTTTTTATTTGTTTTTTAATTATTACACTAAGAAACATAAGTTTTAATTTTAATTGAGCAATCATTTAATTGATTAGTCATTTTCTAAAATTCTAAAAGTTATGACTTCTTGAAAATAATTTCGTTTATATATATTTACTAACTTTGCAGGTCAATAAGTATTATAAATAAATTAATGTACCTATTCAAATTACTTATCTTAAACTTACAATACGTCAAAACGGTTTTAATTTTTTATTATGAGTATATTCGTTGGTACGTTATTACCTACGTATGTAGTACCTGAGCACCTATATAATTATATTATGTTCTAGGATGGTAGATAATTATAAAATATAAGAAATAATAATATGTAATATTCATATTCATATTTTTTGGTTCACGTTGAAGATGACAACATAGTAGATGAAATACGTAAGTATACATGGTTAAAATTGTACCATTTTTGTGATTTGGGGTCATAATAATTTATAATAAACAGTCAAAAGTGCTTAAGTTCATTTTAATAATATTTATATATTTATAGTTTATTTATAGTAGATGTTTCTGTTTACAGATATAGTAAGACATTATCAGACATTCAGGGTTGGACTGGCTAGGATCGTTAGTCTGCAATCGCCCCTTGGTCCCCTTGCTCATATTTACTAATACATTTAGGGACCCAATATTGATTTATTAAATAGAAATACAATTCTGACGCCATAATAAAAATTTCTAATCGATTGATCTGTTTTTGAAATCTGTAGGAGTAGGTACTTACCTATTTACATATTTTATTTAAAATGTGCATTAATCACATTATTTTAGACAAAATGTACCTATATGTGTCACTAATCTTCCACTATAATATACTGGGATTAAGTTATGATTTTTAGTTTTATTGTTACATTGTATGGGTACTATTGATATTTGTATATTATATACTATTGTATACATTATATACTATTAAAAAAACTAATATTCCAGATTTTACAATTTACCACCTCTTAAAGATCCTCCAAATTTGACTAATTTTAAAATTGTTTTTCGATCGCTGAGTGTAATTTTCAAGTTTAAACCTTAGAATGATAAAATTAAGTAACTTTATTTTATAACCATGGTCAAAATGTTTAAAGCGTTGATCTGTTTTTATATGAGTCTGTAAAATTGCAACAAATTTATATTTATCAGAATTCAGAATAATTATTTTTATTATAATAGATATTCAGATAAATTGAATATTTATTTACAAAAAATACCTAGTCTCAATATACATATAGGTATCTACTATCTATTATATATATAATATAACATATATGTTCCTTTATCACCAAAACTTATAATATTCCAAATTTTACCATTTACCTCTTTTCACAAATCATATATTAATTTATTATACTATATATAGTGTTTATAAAATTTTGTCTCTTCTTATGGTTATTGTATTTTTTTTTTTGTTCAAATAGGTATTAGATTAAAAATTTTCTTTGGAAATAAAAATTTATTTTTAATTGCTTTATTATTCATTATTTTTAATATATCTACATCCTATATAAATTTCAGATCAAGTTTGAAAAAATTAAACGATGTTCTTTTATTAGAAAAATTCACAATAATATATTATCTATATATAGATTAACTTGTCTCCCATGACTTTTCCAATTTTTGAGCTTGAATTTCGAGTTTTAGACCTACAATTCTACCATTCCTATATCACAGTAATAATAACTGGAGGATGTGTTATTTTACCGAAAATAAATGTTTTCTTAATCTATAGTCGTGATTAAGAAACCAAATTTTTACACAATATTTATAAGTTCTATCGTCATATTTTTATTAAAAACACTCTTCTGAAATAGGATTACTTCCTCATTAAATTAAAATTATTCTTTACCATTTTAAGAGTTAATTTGTAGTAAATAATATAATTATAATGGCCTTGCAATTTAGTTATAGACATAATTATTACTATATTATACGGTTAAACTTGTAATAGTAACTGCAGTTTATCATAATAAATTAACCGTAATATGAATTCCTTATTAGCATAATATATTATTTATTAAAACGACATAATGTATTTTAAAAATATACATAAATACGAGTAAATAATAATCTATCTTAAGTTAACTATATATAAGTATCTAAATTATAAATATAAATAATTTAATAATAATAAAAACAACAATGTAATTAGAAAAAGCCAGTATCTACCCATATTAAAATGGTTTTAAGAATAGACATTGTGTTCGAATGTGTATTGGTATTGAACTTAAAATATATATATATTAATAGTATATTTCATAAAACATTCAATAAAAATAATAAAAATTATAGTAAATCTCAAGGTCGTAAATAAAAGTCAAGGGGTAAAAAGGGGCAATGGTCCAGAGGGTCCATACCTAAGGTTAAGTGATACCTTCAAAATTTTTTAAAAATAAGTGAAACTATTAACAATAAATTGAATATTTAAAAAAAAAAGGTAATTTGCACATTTTAATTAATTAAATTTGGACCTCCCTTAAAAATTATTTTGGTTACGGCTTTAATATAAATAATACAGTAATATAAATATTTGTATTATTTGTATAACATTTTACCCATGTGCCCGATTTCGTCCGTGTATATAGGACATAATTTAATTATATATTTTACTAACAGTTTTATTTTTATTTTTTCATAATTATTATCTTAATTATAGTAGATAAGTTATAGTTTGTACTATTAGATATATCTACTATTTCATAATAAAAAATAAATAAAAAAGTAACAAGGATAAATTTAATAACAAAGAACTATCATTCCATGAAATATATTTTTTATAGTACCCATAATAGATAAAATTTCTCAAAACTCCTCTTAGTCGATTTTAATATGATTATAATAATGTTCTTGGTATAATGATATTATAATGATATAATTCATTACCATATATTGGTACGATTATTGGATAATGAACATGCTATGTAATAAAGTTTTAATTTTTAATATTATATTACATCATATGAGAGACAAGCGTTTTTGTTTTTATTTAATTTTGATATATTGCCTATCAGATACATTAATATTTAATAGATAATAATTAATGATTTTAAAAAGAATATGTATACCTACATGTTTTTCAAAGCCCTCAATATGGTAGGTAGGTAAGTCGTCACTTTAATAAGAAAATGTTTCTAAATAAACTTTAAAGTAATATAATTATGTCGAATGTCGATAATGATAATAATTAATTTTACTTAGATAAACTGCAGTTGCTCATATTATAGTCACCTGCATAATAAATTAACCAATTTAAATCACGAATATTACTTTGATATACATTGATTATTATTTATAAGCATTTAAAATTGAATAATTGCACGCACTATACTCCGCTATTATAAAACTTTAAATGCTAATAAATGAATATTCAATATTGATATTGTAAAATATAATTTAAATTATAATATTATTATTATAAATATTCAATATTGATATAAAAACATTTTTAGAAAAATATTCTGCGTTAAAATATCAAGTCAAAAATAATAGGCTTAAAGTATTTGAGAAAAGTATAAAACCTAAAAATCTATACAGGATAAAATATATAATAAAACAATTTCAACTCTTTATAAAAATATAGTGAAATATGTATCTCAAGTAGGTATATAAAAAACAAAACGTTTAAAAACACGAATATTCACAGAGATAATTAAATGAGTAGGTACACGTTAAAAGAATCACTCAGTACATTAATTTAATATAGATTAAAATTAAATACCTGTAAATAGTTTAATCGGCCACAACTCAAACGTATTTAGCATTTATATATAAAAAAAAAAAAAAAAAAACGTGAAATATAGAATATACCTAATATTATAAAAAAATAAAATAAAAATTATAATAAAGTATTTAAGTATATAGTGAACCATTGAGTGATAGTGTAATACTGCGCCGACATAAAAATAATGTCCCCTACAATACCAAACCGCTTTGCGTAATTATGTAACTGATAATTTAATAAAGGAATTTAACTATATTTTTATTTTTTCGTTTATCGTTTATCGTGGTGATATCGGATATTAAGGGCCCGGGGAATAATCATCATATTAATCATTAAAATACGTATACGAAATAATTATGTGTTTTCATAGTACTTTATAAAATTGTTTATCGTATAACAGCTTGTCGTAGGTTGTGGCCCGAAGTATTATCGGGTGTTTGTTGACCAGAAGTTTCCTTCAGGCCTCGGGCAGTTATTACTGTCAGATAAAAAATGTAGGAACACTTATTTATCAATCTGTGTAGAATGTAACAGTTGTCCTCATTGGAATATAGGTAGGTATATATAGGTACCTGCAGTTGCGCTCGTTGATATAATATAAGACCGCAATTGGACCGATTTTTTTTTAAAGGGGTTTACAAACTTTACTATTGAATATTTGATTATTTTATACATAGTTGACTATACTCATCGTGTCCGTAGCATATTAAACGTGCCTAGTCTTTTATCTTGGCGACTTCATATCGACGCTCATTTCATTTTTTGAAAAACCTAAATTGCTCCACAGATGCCCCGGGATCTTCTTTCGCACCCCATCCTGGCCCACCAGAAGTCATAGTCTCTTCCATATTCCTGCTCATTCCGTTTCATATTAACACAACTACTATCCATCTTACAGAATGATTCGCTATGACAGTACTAATATTAATTTTTCATTTTGCTATCATATTGTATGAAAATGTATTTCTTATTGCGTATACTTATTCTAACAAATTGTTGTCAGGCTTCAATAAAATAATAATAATACCTAGTTTATATCGTTATATTAATAAAAAAAATGTATGTATACCTAATATAGGTTCCCTATAGAAAATATAATTTAAAGACATTTGGAATGGGTTTGGAACGCCTTAAAATCCATTCGAAATACAGCCTTGCTAGTTGCTAGTGACGTATAAGAATAAGACATTATGTAAATTCATCGCAAAAAGTAGGTATTTGATTTATTTAAAAGCAGCTTGCAAAAAAATTGTCTTTTATCTTAAGTATATATTTTTTTTTGGGGGGGGGATGGCATAGTTTCTATAGCTTCTCTGAAGCTGTTATTGGTACATGTACTATGTATTATTTACTATGTATTGGACAATATATCGTGTACTACTCATATGCATTATTGATATTTCTTAAACATTTATTTGTATGAAAAATGAAATTTGTAATCACGTCTATCCAAAATATTGTATTTAATTAAAATGTTCAATAGTTAGGTAGGTACATAATACATTTATACTTTATGGTATTCGAGTACTCGTCATCGTATACGTCATCAAGTTCCAACTCAAATATTATAATATGTAAATAATAAAAGAAAAATTATATTGTAATTTGTGACTACGGATACAATAATTATACAAACTTTATTTATATATTTTGGCTTGTAACTATATATAGACATATAGTAATCATATCTAATACCCTAAAATGCTTGAAAGTTGAATTAGAACAACATTAAAAGAAGGACGCAAAAGTATAATAAAAATGTGTATTCAAAAGACTTAAATGTTATATAAACTCTTTGGGGCTTAGCAATAAACATCCTACACTCCCTATGAACTACCAAGAATTTAATATAACAAAATAATAAAAAAACATCCCTTGTAATTTTAAAGAAAAACATTTTAAATACGAGTCAAATAATATATATAAGTATAACGTGTATTTAATTATTACATATATATTAATGTCAGTAGGTAGATAATGTTTTATCAGTATGATAAAATTATGTAAATGATAATTGATAGTCAAATTTCAAGATTTAGACACAGATATAATATATACTAAGTTAGTATATATATCAGTATATATATGTAATATGTATATATCTGTGGATTTAGAAGACTACAATAAGTAGTAACTGAAACATTAAAATTTAAGTTATGCATATGCATAATATATTATATTGCTCATTAAATTAATGAATACAATTGTATCTTGTATTATAATACATATATATATGTATATTAAAAATGGGTCTAATTTATTTTTGTTCGAACTTCGAACTCGAACTTGAATACTAATTATTCTCGAACTTTTAAAAAAAGTATTTAATTTTAATTTTAATGCTTTTTCAATTTTGAAAACGTCCACTTTTATTTTTATATACCTACCTATAGGTATAACACTAAATATAGATACTTACTTAAGGTATGAATTTATTTTTATTTAATATAACATGAAATTTATAGTATTTAATATTTATTAAGTACATATCGTCAAAAATCAAAAAATTATTTTCACTTGGATCAATTATTATGAATTGATTTCATACAGAATATATTTTGAAATTCAAGTCATATGAAATAAAATAATATTAATAAAAATAAATAATATATATATATATATATATATATATCTTATTTATTATACAATTAATTATTCCCTGATGGCGTACTCATACTTTTTTCGTTAATTTACAAAATATCAATGTGTAAACATTGTAAACTAAAATAGTATTATTTATAACTTAAAATTATTACCAAATCAGTGTTGCCATACATATTTAATACGAAACATAACTAGTTATTATTTTAATGGTACCAGTAGTTAATTTTATATATATATTTTTTTTTTTTATGTTATGTAATATGTTCAAAGAACTCCAGAAGAATTACTGGTATGCTCCCTTATAATTATTTATAGCTATATATAGCCATGCTTATAATAAACAAGTACTACAGAGATAACAATTACTATCTACCATAATGTCTAAGTCTATTCATTCAATCATTCATTATAAAGCCGGTCCCACACGGCTGGTGTGTATTTGGCCAGTGCCATTTAATTATTTTCTCATTTTATGGCGTACCTACTTGGCCCACTACTTGCACACAATATTCTGAACTACTTGCGTCTCGTATTATTTATTTATTATTTACATAATTTACATAATTTATTTATTATCTTATTTATCTAGTTTATATAATATTATCTTTATATATATAAAAATATATTTGACAATCCGTTCTCAATTTACTGGCTACGAAATTTTACGATAAATTTTTATATTACGATAATATAGTATGTAGTAGGTACCTACTAGGTACCTACCAATATCGTTGGGGTTTGTTTACGGTGTCTTGATCTTGTTGCATAGAATCATTAAATAAAATAGTATTTGGTTCGTAGTTGTTATGTATTGTGATTTATTTATGTTTTATTAACAATTTAAAATTTATGATACCATACTAATTAAATATGTAAACTTGGGAAAATTAATTTACTCGACAAATTTATAGACGATAATAATCATGTTGCATTCGTTATACTAGCAATGTATCATAGTGTTATAAATGTATCCACTATAAAATTCGTAATCACAAAAATAATATTCCTATAACCCACCCGTACTAGATTTAAAAAATTGGTATTGATTTAATTCCAACACACCTGCAAGCTGCAATATATTTGTCATCAAATCGTTTACTCAAAACTTTTTATATAGCTATATATATATATATATATATATATATATATGTGTGTGTGTGTTTTAATTATTTTTATGGTTTCCATCAATATTTCCATCAAATGTTCCTATAATTTTATAAATCCTATAATATTACAAATTTAATATAATATTATAAATTCTAGAAACATACGTATTTAGAAACGTTAAGAAACAGTCTTTAAACCCGTCATTTCATAAATTACAAAAAATTTTAAAGGATATTTTTTATCTAATTTTTATATATTTATATAATTTTATAATTTAGATAATATTAAAATTTTTCTATCATAAATTTCTAAATGTTAACAAATAACATAGAAAATACGGAGTTGCCGTTACAAAGAAGATTTAATTACAAATTTAAATCTGTTTACAAAATAAAAATCCGACTATGCAATCGCTCGCATACTGACGGAACTAGTTTTGGATGTTTTAAGTAAAAATGTGTACGGCCAGCATGTGTACCAGCCGCCAGCCGCAGCCAGTCGTGTGGGAGCAAACACAATGTTCTTGCCAAACATTGGCCGTCCTTTGACTTGTGTTAAGTTTACCGACAGTCCACCGGTAACGGTCAGTCACCAATATTTGTACATGTAAAGCCTCCCAGACGACTGGCCTAGCATCACCAGTCGCCAATATTGGCCAAATACGCCAGTTGTGTGGGACCGGTTTAAGAAAAATTAAAAATTAAATTATCTTTTAAAAATATATTCGTTTGAAATAATTTTATTTTTGTTGTTTTTTTTTTTTTATAGTTGTAAAAGAACCATATCCGGCCAGATCTACTTATCAAGTGGCTAAATTACCATTGGTAAAATGACTATAATGATGAATTAATATTTATCTTTTTATGCTAAAACTTTAAATCGTTCAATATTTTAATAATTTGAAAATTATATTTTGCAGGGCGCTTTAGTCGAAATTGAAGTCATCGCTATAGTTGAATAGAAATTATTAACTATAGTTTTTACACAATATTATATAATAGCATAATGACGAATTGCCACAGTCCGCGGACAATAATTTCAAGCTATACATTAAATAAAAAATATTTATAATATAATAACTAATTGACTAATATCTAAAGCATTTATTGATATATTTAAAATATTATTTAAAAAATATACATTCTGAGATATATTTTTAAAATACAATTCACATGTGCAATTATTATAAAATTATGTTATTTATAACATTATATATGGATAGGTATAATATATTAAATATATATATTATACCTATATAAAAAATATAACATACCATATAATAGACAATGGTATATTTAATAATTTATACCTTATTATATTTATAATTTATTATACATATTATCTTATCACAAATAAGTGTATATTATACATAGGTAATTAATATAACCCATATGCGTTTTTTTAATCATTTCTATAATATGGCAACGTCGTCCTGAACCGTAGCGTAATTAAGGAGGGGGAGATAATAGAGATATATTTTATTGATTTATTTTTAGTTCCTATGAATTAATTTTATTGTTCAAACCAAATTTTTTTTTACTTGGTTATAAAAATACCTATAAATCATTAATTACACCCAATGGTAAAATTATTATTAAATATATTAAGCGTATTGGCTCAATAAAGTGTATATCTGCACTTTCTAATGTATCTATCGTAAATATTAATATTACCTACTAAAGGAAGACGGAAGTAGGTATATAAATGACAGTGGCGGCTCGTGTGTAGGGGCGATCGTCCCCCCCCAGTAAAATTGCACCCAACAAATTACTTATTAACGAGTTAGATATTGACTTAAATATTAACAATTATTTATATTTATATTGTAATGCATTTTAAAAATATTATTATTGAAAGTAAAAATAGTTTTCCATTGTTGTGAAAACACTACGAGGTAATCGGAGTTTAAAAATATATGTAGGATAACCCGTCACACGTTTGAACAGATCAATTCAAAAAAATTAATTGAACAAAGTGTGATATCTACAACGTGCGACTTTTATATTATCATGGATATTATTGGATTATTATAGATAAAATAGTGTTTCCCCAACTCTGGAAAGCAGTCGCAAAAGTAGAGAAGGTTGATGACTTTTTTATTGTTAATTTTAAGTTTTTAAATAGAAGTATTGTATTATTTATTTTTCCACATTTCATTTATTTTGGTCCAGTCTTAGTTAATATTTTTATTATTTGTAGTTTTTACTAATATGGTCTGGTCCGGATTATATATTTATGTAGGTAATAGGTTTTAGGTAAATCCGGGATGGACCTGAATCCGGATTTTGTTACCTTATTATTTATATTTAATCATTTTTATTACTGATATTATACACAACTAATGACACGGTTAAATTTTCTGCAAGAAATAGCTTTTAGTATTGAAGTAACAAATTTCCCGTATTTTTCTAACACGACGCATGTATACAAACATTACAGCCAGAGCCTCCATCATTTTAGAAAATAGATGAATGATAACTTGAAACCTTTTTTTTGATTATTTTCAAAGCCCTCAAACTATAAATCTGATCCTGATTACAGTCATCTTATTATTTTTATTCATTAGCACAACCGTTTGTAACTACAATGAAGTAATACAACTATGACATTTACACTGGTTGGGTGCTAGCGGCCATGCCGTGTAGAAACCGTATATGTTAGAAGGGCCTTGTAATATTTTGTATTTCTTATTTCAGTTCTCAATAACCAGATACCTATTATACATACATTATTTTTGTATAATGTGTACTGTATAGCACTATCAAAGCAAGAAAATAAAATCATTGTGCTGATTTTTGAATGGCCATTGTTTTTCTTCATACTCCTCTATGACATAATATCATTGCAAAAAAGTAGGCAAATAAAAAAAATATATTTAACTTTTAAATTAATATTTTTTAAGTATTTATAAAATTGTAAATGTTTTTGATCGGTTTTTTAATAGTTGAGTTTGGCACAGTCTGAGTTTTTAGTAACAATCTTTGGTCTGGGCTAGGTTTTAATAACTATACTATAATCCTGTCCGGGTTGATCCAGTTTTTTTAATATTTTGTTTGTCTTGATCAAACAAATATTATCTGAAATGATCCAGTCTCATTTTTTTGAGGACCGAACTGATCTCTAATCACTATTAAAATGTTCATATTTTTAAAAATTAAAATAAAAACAATCATAGATATAATTTTTTCGGTTGATGTAAATTATTTATTAAAATAATTTCACGTCAAATAATATATTTTTTATTTTATCACTCATAAATAATAACAAAGAATAAATTTTAAAACAAAAATCATGTAAACCTTCCAATAATCCTTGAAAATTGTGTATATTGAAATAATAATAAAAAAAAAAAAAACTATCATTCTACAATAAAAATAAAAAGCCATTCCCTAAAAAATATTCTCATGAATAGTATATCTAATTAGTATATCTAACATATTAATATTATTTTACTGCTAGTAGTCTAGTACTTGTTATAATAATAATAATAATAATAATAATGAAATATGCTACTGAATATTAAAGTAAAGCTTATCACATAAGTCTACTAATATTGTAACAAATCAATCATGTTCAGCGGTGTCTGAATCATGTAAGATTTGTTATGTGTTTCAATGACTGATTTCATACGGTCATCATTTTCGTTGATAAGATTTAACACTTTTATATTTTCTATACAGTTATCAATCCTGTTTAGATAACTGACAAGATTTATAGGAAAGTCATAATTAATTATCCATATTGCATGCTGAAACTGACTGCCTTTGATTGGGTCGGTTGTAATGATCATTCGTAATTGTTTTGTAGAAAACATTTGAAGTTGGTTTTCACGTTCATATGCATTAATATCCAAATGAAAATATGATATGGCATAATCCAATTGTTGTAATGATTTACACAGTTTCTGTGCTCTGTCCGAAGTGTTACAGAAGACGATTGCATTCTGTATGTTTAATGTTTCAATGATCTCACAAAGGGCATTCATTTTCCATTCATCTTGAATGTTCAAATAAAACTGCTTGGGAAAACCTAAAAATATTTAAATTGAAAAGGCTCGAGAAAGATATTACATATACCTACTTATAATTTTAAAATGTTAAACAAATTATTTATGATGACATACTTTTAATAATCTTGTTTTCTTTTTCTTTTACATTTTCATTAATAATAACCAGTGGATCACATAAGGTATCCATGTACATATCTAATACATGGTCGAGTTTGTCTGATGTCAACAAAGTGACTTGCTTGTTCTTTAATAGTTTACCCATTATTTCTTCAATTAATACAGTGTAATTACGAGTCAACATCATATCAACTTTATTTAGTACAACAGTATGAATGCATCCAGTGCGTAGTGACTTGCATTTAATCATATTAGACACTCCAGCTGGTGTACCAACTACTACATGTGGAATAACAGATAGTTTTCTTGGGACATTGTCACCACCAATACATACATTAACACCCGAAAATTCTCCAACACTTAAAATAATCTGTGAAACAAAAGTAAAATAGTATTATTGATTTACACAATAAAAGCTAAAATTGTATTATTAATATACCTTTTGAATATGAACAGCAAGGTCCCGAGTTGGTACTAAAACTAAAGCTTGACACTCATTTAAATTGGGTTTGATTCGTTGAAGTAATGGTATGGTAAACATCATTGTCCTGCCATTATTTGCTCCAGAAAAAACAATGACATCTCGTCCATTTAAACAGTGTACAATAACACGTTGTTGTAAAACAGTAGGATTAATAAAACCAAGTGAGTAAATGCCACGTAAAATATCAAGTTTTAAATTCATATCATTAAAGCTATTGATTTCGGTTTTTACATGATTGATAGTACTAGGTAACTCAATACATTGATTTAGTTCAGGCATTTGTTCAATAGAATCATTATTGTTTGTTATCTAACAAAAAAAAAAAAAAAATTAAAAATATAAATCATAATAAATACCACAAAATTCAAGATAATATGGACTAGAAACAGCGGTTAATACAAGTGGACAAATTGTCACGGTAAATATGAAATTTGTTCAAAAAGTACCAGGACAAATGTTATTACGGCTAATTTAGATATGGTATTGTTTTAAACTATAAATAGATATATATATTCCCCATGTATTAGTAAATATTTTAAACAAAACCCAAAGCCACTATATTATCTCAAGTTTAATATTACACATGTCCAAAATGAATGAACAACAATCATTGAACAAATTTGGCAGCAATCCTTCTCATTTGAAAATTTTCTGTTAGAATTTGATGACAAGATCCAACTGAGATTCCCACTTCATTTGCTAATTTACGAATGGTTAATTTATGGTATTCACAATTTTTTACTACAACATCATTGTTTCTGAATGTCGACAGTCCTCCCGTCTTCAGTTGACTACCGAAACGCTTCTTTGAAATGCTTAAATCAACCAAAAATCTTTGAATGACAAAGAATCATCCTCAATAACAGTTTGGATAAATTTGTAAATTTCCATAGCGTTTCTACCCAATTTCAAACAAAACTTGATGGATACACATTGTTTATTAATTTTGGATGTTAAAAACACCAAACGAAACTAACTTGATTTAACCATGTGTAATATTTAACTGAGATAAGATAGCAGTTTGATTTAAAATATTCACCAATAATACATGGGAAATATATCTATTTATAGTTTGACATACATATGACCATAGAATATATGACATATTATAATCATTAGGGTCGCATGACCGATAATCGCTTAAACCTCCATTTACTAATTCACAATGACAGAATGTAATTGTACCACTACAGGTGGGTGGTCTTTGACGTTTCCAGTCCACACTATATTAGTTTGTGATAAATACCTATACTAAAATAAAATTTTTTTTTTTAATATTCAACAATATGACTAGGTTCAAGAAGACTATCTAAGAATATACCCACTTTGTCTTTTAATGCACTTAAATCATCTTCCTTATCTGATGTAGTATTATGTTTAGTGTGCTCTTTAAATGGTATACTTGAATCTTCATTTTTCAAAGAATCATTTGATTTTTCTTCTACCTATTATTATAAAAAATAAAAGATTAACATTATGGATCCAAGATAAATTAAAATTATATATTATTATACATATCATAATAATTTAAAACATTCTATGAATCAATTAAATATAAAATGTGTAAAATATTAATATACTCTTAAAAATGTCTTCTTATGTTTATGTCAAGATTGAATAATGAGTATTAATAATAAATAAATAATGAATAATAATTATATTTGTATTAAGAATCTTATAAATATTGTAAAAAAATATGGCTACTTTTAGTGCTCTTATTTCAATTTTGTAATTTTTTTTTTTTTTTTATTTATCCATTTTAATATTTTAAGAGAAAAATTAGTTAAATAATTTTAAAAAAAGTATACATTTGTAAAGGTTAATTAAATAATTATTTTTAATGTAAAAAATTTTCTTCAATAAATACAACCAAAATTGTTGATAAATTAAAATATCTGGTAGCAGTGTGATATGCTATTTACACAAAAATCGATATCGATATTAATGATGTATTCTATCTATAATTATTATTATTGACTATAATAATAATTATTGTAGTTTTCATTTTTGAATATAAAATAATAAATTATCTAGGTCTTAAGTATAATTTTGGTTATATATAATAGCCAAACAGGAGATATATAATCATACACAATTTAAACTACATTAGTGGGTGAAAAATAAAAATAGAAATAACTAAAAAGTAATATTACAGATTTAAATTGGTTTTCCAAATAAATCTGTTTTACAATCAGTTTTATAAATCATTATAGCCAACTCATTATTATCAGAGCTATACTATTTATATATTATTCATTATACTCTGTTCCAAAAAAGAAGACACAGGGCAATGAACTAGTTTTTGTTTGGCAACATGTACTATCCAACAAACGTCGTTATTAAAAAAAAAACATGACATCAACTATTATTTGACACTCAATATTTATTATCCATTACCCCTGTTATTGATAATAATTTATAATTTATAAATATAATTCTGTGTCAGTAGTGGTTGAACGTTTTTGAAATAGACAATGTGAGGTAGATTATAATAAAATTTTATATGGGTACATGGCGATGTGCTGCTTCTTTTTTGGGACAAAGTATAGTAGTATTATATAATTTGACAATCAGTTAAGTTAGTGTTTGCCGTATTATGCAAAAATTGTTCATTTATCGATTAAATGCTCTCATACATCTAATATACAATTAAGATATTTAATAAAGATATTATAATACCATTATTTAAACATTTAAAATTGTATACAATATACATTGTTACATAATGGAAATATTAAATCTCAAAAAGTTGGTAATTGTGATTGGTACCAGCTGCAAATAATAAACCAATATTTTTTTATTTTATTTTTTATTAAACATTTTTAAAATCATGATATACCTACTTACTACAATTATTACCTACATCCTAATGAGTAAATTAAAATACATAATGTAAACAATGGAGTAACAAATGAGTTATGATTAAATATAAAAAAAAATTCGGTCAGTTAGGAGTAGATACACTTTGCTCGTTGGGTAGAATACTCCAGGTGGATATATTAAATTTGAAAGCAATGATTTATCAATCATTTATTTTAATAAAACGATTCTGAGCAAAGCTTCGGCATATATAACATATTACTGTTGGTAATATTAAATCTATAATAATAATAATACTATAAATATAATACTATAATTATAGTAATATAATTAACTTATCATATGTATATATAAAAAACACATCATTGTAAAACCAACAAATTTTTTGCTTCGTTCAGAATCTAAAATAATTTAATGGTAAAAATGCAATTATTGTTGTCTAATACCAAATATAAATTTATTAAATATTAATTCAATGTTTATGTATTTATATTTAAGAGTATACTATTTTAGTACTTTTTATGTATAGTAGTACCATAAGACATGCAAAAAAGTGGTAGTGCACAAATAAAGTAAAATACCTATACTTAAAATTAGCTATTAATTACATTAAATGCTAGATTAACCACAATATAAATAACAGTTAATATATTATGATATTATTTATATACTTGCATACTTTAAGAGTGAAACCAGGTAACCGGTCCCCCGTGCAACTTCACCCTAGTTGAACAGCACTACGTTGGTATACACAATACCAATATTTATTGACTATTGTCATTACGTATACGGTATACCGCGTTATTTTGTGTAGCGCTGTATATATAATTCAAACCTGCATGTGGTGGACAAGTTTTCGTCTGAAAACAGGTCTCACTCTTAATGTACAACGAATATAGGTACTAACTTTATTAGAATCAATTTTCTGCATTTGTTGTTCCAATAACAACTGTGGTATTTTCAATAACAAATCGTTAATATTTAAACTGGAATCTGAATATAAACTATTTTCATTTTGTTTATTTTGAAAAAATTGAGATGTACTAGCCTCATGAAGTTGACTATTAATATCAGAGTTTGTAGTGTCGAGGGTGACTGAGTTGTTCATTCTTGATTCTACACTTCCCTATAAAATAAAAATATATGTTTAAAAGGACAATAACATTTGTTTATAATATATATAGTAATAATTTATAAGAAGAGTTTGAATTTTTATGGTTTTTTTTTATAGTGATTTAAAGCTTTTTTAATATTATCAAAAACGCCATATTTGACATTGCATTTTCATAAGTTGTTATTACTTGACATAATTCATAACAGATCATTGGATATTTTTGATTTAAACTATCCGAGTGAGTGTAATAATCTAGTGACCATTCCTGGTTTCTGGGTACAGGGCAAAAAACAATTACACCTAAAACGCATATACCTAGTTCAGTTACCTATTGGACGTGGTTTTTTCCAGCAAATTTGGGAATGTTTTTGAATATATAAATGACTCGGCCCAGTCTATAGATATGACCAGGAGAAATACACTTAAATTGTATTTAATTTAACCTATTACTTATTCAACGTGGTGGTTTTCAACAAATCGGGATATATTTTAGAATTAAACTATCGATGTGACCAGGCCCAGTTTACAGGTTCAATCAATATAAAAATAATAGTACAAATGAAGTGGATGTAAATGTATATGAATATAAAAATCAAATAATCTCCGATTGTTAAAAATTATTTTTTGATACCTACAAACAAAAACATAACATATAATATGTTGTTTTGAATAATACAAAAAAAACTTCAAATCATTATACCATTTAAACTAAGTCTAACTATCTAATTCCGATTTAATCATTGTATTTTTCATAAAAAAAATTTCTATTATATTGCGGTGTTTTGGAGGAAAAATTCCAAAAGTGTGGAAGAAGTTTTATGGTACCAATATTTAAGGGTAAAGGAGATGTATAGGAATATATATATATATATTTTTTATATAAGACTGTAGAAAAATACAGAGAAAGGAAAAGGAAATTGTATATGGTATTTATTGATCTAGAGAAGACTTATGAAAGGGTTTCTAGAAATATCTTAAAGAAAGGATTACCAAAGGTGTATGTGAACATTATTGAAGATAATATATTATGTATATAGGGGTGAGGACTCTGAGTGAAGAAACTGAGGATTTAGGGTCAGAGTGGAAGCGCATTATGTTCGGCTTTGAGTCCTTACTTATTTTCGCTGGTAATGAATGAAATAACAAAGGATATACAGAGTGAGGTATCATGGTGCATGCTGTTTGCAGATGATATAGTGCTGATAGGGAGAGTCCTGAGGAAGTGAATGGTAGACTTGAAGAATGGAGGGTAGTTCTTGAAAGTAAAGATACATAAGAGTATGATTTTGATGAAAGGGAACACAGGGAGAATTGGGAAAGACTGAGTAAGGATGTAGTGGGAGAAGTTTAAGTATTTAGAGTCTATTTTACAGAAAGATGAGGGTTAGGTTCTTCAAAGAGAATATGAAACACAAGATTAAGTGTGTATGGATGAAGTAGAGATAAGCATCAGGTGTTTGTGTAACAAAAGAATCCCCATTAGGTTAAAAGGTAAATTTTATAAGACGGTGGTGATACCTGCAATAATGTATAGAACAGAATGTTGGGTAGTAGATAGGAAGATAGAACAGGGAATGAGTGTAGCAGTGATGAAAAGGTTATGAAAAATGAGATGAAAAGGTCAATGAGTGGAGTGACTAGAGAGGACAAAATATGGAATGTATATGAGGTAGTATAGGAGTAGCTTGGATAGTTGATTAAATGAGGGATAATGGATTAAGGTGGCTTGAACATACAGGGAGGGAAGTGATTGAGGCAGTAAGATTAATAAAAAAAATGTATGTTGACGGAATGAAGGGTTGAGGAAGATAGAAAAAAAGGTGAGGGGATGTGATGGCGAGTAATATGAGGAAAATGGGGGTAGATGAAGAAAATGCAGAAATTAAGTGGAAATGTAGGACTAGGATGGATTATCCCAAATAGTTGGAAGAGAAGGTGAAGAAGAATCAAAAATAATAAACAAACATCTTAACAATTTTTTTATCTTAGTTGTTATAATATTTACCAAAGAAATTGTATGCAATAATTCAAATTTATATTTTATTCATTTAATTTATTGAAATTATTACTTATATTAGGTATAATATATTTACTTTTATTTTTATAAGAGTATTAATTTTTTTTAATTTGAAATATATATTTAATTTATAGGTCTGAAAAATACTTAAAAAAAAAATTTTTTTTTAATAATTTTAATAATTATTTATTTACTGTTAAACCATATAAATAAAGTATACTATAATTTATAAAACTGAGTAATTAAACCTATAGATAAAATTATGTATGCCTATCAGACACTTGTAATATATTTTATGCTATATCTCAAAAACTAATAATCTAAATAGTCGAGATTGATAGGTTTCTATATATTACATTACCATTAGTAGCATGAAAAAAATTGGGAGTATCAGTCACCCCACATGTATGAATGATAGCTATTTTAAAAACTTTTTATTTAAAAAACTAAAAATATTATGTAAAAAAAATAATTTTGTTTTTAGAATAAAATATAATTAAAGTAATGATATAACTTTTAGCTCTTAATCATAATTAGTTAAATACTTATAGAACCATACAACTCAAAAATACAACTTTAGCTATTATTATAGTATTGAGAGACTAAAATAAATATATCTTTAAAAAATTCCTACAACAATTATTTAGCCGTAAACACCCATTTGAAATATAGGCGTGACGTCATCATTTCACAGCCGTCACATATTCCCAATGGCCTATACCATTTGCATGTAAAAATTATGACTCGACTAAACTGAACTAGGTATATAAACATTTTTAAAGCTCATAAATGTATCTTCAATTTAGTACTTACTAATATAAAAAAAATATATTTATATGATTATGTTTAAAATAAAAGATGAATTTTAATTTTTAGATTTGTTTTCAAGATACAAAATATATACCTACTTAAAATAATACCGCTATAATATTATCATCTACTTCTACATATATACTATCATCTATTGATATATTTTTTTTTCTTACCAAATTTTTGTTATTATGTTGTTATAGGTACCTATATCAGTATGAAATTTATATAATAATAATACAATTATATTTTGTAAAATCAGGTTTAGTACCTATGTTTTGTAGAATATAGTACATACTGTGTAATATCAAAATATCTTATTTGTAAATATTATCGTCGTAATTTTTTTTAACAATTAACTTTCCATTGTTAAAATTTATAATACAGGTATAATAATTAGTATAATATCGATCCATTTATGAAATTGTTTAGGTGACTTCTCTATTTTGGGAAATGTAAATGCATTTTTCCTGGACTAATATTTCTATTATTTTTTATGTTTTATCTAACTATCATAATTAGAACATCCATAAACCAAGAGAACAACATTTCAAAATTGTGTGTTTTTTTTTTAAACGAATACCAAATAAAAATGTCGCCTAAGTTACAAAACACATACGCGCAGTAGGTAAATTCTCAACTACTACCTATAAACCACACGCAAAGCTAAACAGTATAGTAAATTTTATTTTAAAATATATATTAACCTAATACTTAATAATAGTTCATAAATACTGATAAATTGATAACATTTATGGTATTACTACCTATATTTACATGTAATAAGTCAATTAAAAACACAAATAAATGTATTAATAGATCTAGATGATATTATGGAGGTATTATTTCATATTTATTTATATGTTAAAAAAAATCTAAAAATTAAAATTAATCTTTTATTTTAAACATAATCGTATAAATATATTTTTGTATAGGTATTGGTACTGAATTAAAGATACACTTATACACTTTAAAAATATTTATATAGTTTAAATCAAAAAATTAAATATTAAAGGTACTATAAAGTATACGCACTTAAATGTTGCGAGTCATAATATTTACATACTATGGTATAGGGAATATGCGATGGCTATGAAATTATGAAGTCACGTGTATATTTCAAAAGCTTCTATATGGCTAAATAATTATTATAGAAATTTTTTTGAGATATCAGTATTTATATCTAATTTAGTAGTATAATTTTATACAATAAAAGAAAAAACTATTTTTCAGTTGTATGGTTCTTTAAAAATATTAATAAATAAATTAAGCAAAATTATCAGTTTTCCCAATTTACACTAATACTAAGTTATATATGTTATAATATGCTTAAAGAAAAATCATATATTTTTAAGAAAATATTTGGTATTTCATAAAATACATCAAATTTCAAGCCTTATAGGACATAATAATTCAGACTCTATACCTAGCTATTGTTATCTTGATATGTAATAATATTTTACTTTTACAGATACGTCTTCAGATAATTTCAATTGTGTATTTATACCCTCAGCATCAAAATATGTGCTTGTCGTTGCTGTTGATTTATCTAATATTTTATTTGTGTGCTGATTAACATTTTGAGTTTTTGATTGATTCTATAAATTCAAAATGAAAATACTTAATAATTTTTAAATTGTTAACTTGAAACAATGTTTCACTTTTCTTACCTCTTCTGGGAAATTCATCATTTCTTGATCAGTCACTACATCATATTGATCCAAAAGTGATATACATTCATCCAGACTACCATCATTATCAGTTGATCCTTTATTAGAGTTGCATGGTGTTTGGATGATATCTAAGAGTTGATCATTCAATTTCTGAGATGAAACCAAATCTGTTTTAGTTGAATTGTTAGAAGTAATTTGTACACTTTGAGATTGTAAAGATTTACAACCTGTAATTGATGTATTCACATCAAATTTAGGAATCCCTTGTTTCAAATTAACACTAGGCTCTGACTCAATGCTATTAATTTGATTTTCAACTTCTAATTTTTTTTTTAAAATAGATTTTAAATAATGTAACGGCTCAGTCTCAGTACGTAATCTTTCAATCAAGTTTTCCAACGAAACCAGCATTTCTTGTTTTTTTTCTAGATTAAATATTTTAGTTTTCAATTCCTCAACAGACAAACATTCATTGAGTACAAAAACATGTTTTTCCAATAATTCTTTTTCAGCCCGTAAAGTTTTTAATTGCTGTAATAGATCATTTTGATATTTTGATTCTGACATTTTTGACAGCTGATCTTCCAATTGATAATTTAAAAATTCTAAATAAAGTAATAATAATAGATATATTGTTAAAAATATTCAACGTAACATAACATAACATAACTACTACTAACAAATAATTTTTATAATTCATAATTAAAGATAACAATAATTCTATAATAAGTGGGTATATATAAATATATTAATTAATCAATTTGTATACAAATGAAAAAATAATGTAAGTACCTACTTAAAAAGGGTACCTGTAAATCACTAGTAAGAAATGTGTATACCAGATTACTAAATAATTTCTGCTATTTTCATGATTTCCCACAATTACCAAAAGATTTTGTATATAATATATATACCTATATATCATAAACGATATACATGAATCATGCTAAATCACTCAATGAAAAATAAATTTTTGAACTTGATGTCATGGATTTGATTTATTTTTGGTATGTATATATTTACCATGAGACATTTAAAAAATATTTTTTAAACATTTTTCATGACAACTACCTATTTGAATTTTTAAAGTTACCTGATAACCCCTAAAATCCGTTAATGGCCATAAGCTTAAATGCCATTTACTGGATACATATAACAGTTAAAGACATGGGACTGATATAATTTAAAATTTGATATACTTTTAATTGATATACATGACACAATAATTGTAAATTAAAAAAAAAAAAATGCTTTATTTTCAGTGTTGATAAAAACGGAATTTTTTTTAAATTTTCAAAAATTTCCATTCAAATGTGTACATATATATTTTCTACCCAATCAGTCCAAATTTCAAGGACGGGTATCTCAATAGGATCATACAAAACTTGAATTTTATTGTTGGTAGCCAATATTTATTTATGCCAATTTACTTTTTTTACAATTTGCATTGATAAATTATATGGTGAATTACAATAAATTAAGTAAAATTCAGGGATGAGATTACAAAATTTCCAAAAAGTAGAAAACCAAATTATTTATTTAATGGGCTGTCAAAATATACAAGTTCTAAGATGTTTTTACCTACATATGTAAGCTTAGTTGTAGTCTGGCTTTTTGTGTGAGCAACTTAGTTTATTTAACAGTGTATATTTAAGGGGCCTCCCACCACACGAGTCTAATAAGTATTATTTAGTCAAACTCATTATACTTTCTTTGAAAGATTTTGTGTTTGTGTGAGGTATGTGATCATTAGTGTTAATAACCCGTATAAAAAGCATACGGAGAGTATTACACGCATCTGCGTTCACATGTCAGATATGTCATTTTATAACCACGAAAAAATGTATATTTTTCACTCAAATAGACAATCTTAATTAAACCAAAACGTCACAATGAGTACAACAATTTAAACGTTGAAAAATTATTCTAATTTTCCATAACATTTGAGAGCAGTTGAGAAGGATCAGCATTCTGAGGATTTTGACAGTGCTGGTCCTAGTCATATTCACGAGTCTGAATACGTGAACCCAGCTTTAAATCATTTGAATGCCTCTTTGATTTCCCTGGGTAAGTCTCTAGTGTCTATGAAGAAACATGGTTCTAAAATCAGTTCTTATCAATTCGTTGTAGTGGTCGGTCATGCGTCGTCCGTTATCGATTATGCGTTTGGTCATAATATTATAATGTCTTATCTTTTTTATTTTTGCACTGTTAATAATGCCGTGTGGAAAGTGTAATGGTAGTAATTTCCCGTCTAAAACGGCGGTGTGTAATACTTGTGATACCTACTATTATCCGTCATGTACTAATCTTAAGACACTGGAAAATTATAAAAGCTTTAAATTGTGGATTTTTGATCCTTGTATTAGTAAATTGAGAAATGTTTCTACTCGAAATAAAAACATTGATAATGTTTCTAATGTTTCTGAGCGCATTGAAAATTATAACTTCCGACTCGGTAAAAACTGATTTAAGAGCCGTTTTACAAAAAATTGAAACACTTTCAAATACCATAAAAACTATGGAAACTTTTATAAGATTTTGTTCTGATTCAATTAATGAATTTAGTTCCAAACTTGAATCAGCTGTTAAGAAAATCACGATCATGGAAAATAAAATTGAAATTTATAAACAAAGGTGTAATAAACTAGAAAAAGAAGTAAATTTTCTCAAAGCCAATATTAATAATGCTGAACAAGCCTCTTTAATCAATAATATTGAAATTTTTGGAGTACCAAAAACGACCAATGAAAATGTATCAGAAATTGTAAAGATAATTGCCCGAGTTTTAAACTGTGAAATAAAAAAAATTGTGATATTATCAATTCTTTTAGAGGAAAATCGTAACAAAATAAATATGATAAAATTGTAGTGTAGTTTTTCAGCTTTAATTAATTTAGGAGGTTTTTGACAACTTTAAAAATTCAATATCTCAAAAACTAGTCATAACATTTTTAAAAAACATATTAACATACAAGTTGTTCCACTGTGTTTATCTTTGTATCTCAGTGTCCACTTACTATATCAACTACTATGGCTCTGAATTTACCCTCATGTATATCACAATTGTAAAACTGTAATATATCTATTATTGATTATCAGTGGTTGAATTGGAAAAAAATAAGGACGAACTGGGCTTAGTTAAAAAGTTAGTGTTCCGGGACATATTGAGAAAGTTTCTAAGCTGAGGGAAATTTTTAAAAACATTTTTTGATTAGGTATTATACATAATGAATAGAATATAAAAACTATTAAAAAAAAAGTTGAAATTTTAAAAAATCTTTTATTAACACATGGACAGTTGACACTTTTTAAAAATCTAATTTGTTTAACTAAATAGTTGTTTTTTTGAAGTTAAACTAAATATTATATCTATTTACAATTTTGGTATTTAATCTTAAAATAGGTAACTACTTAAACTACTATACATTATACACAGTGGCATAACATCAAATTTTAGGCCAAGGTACAAAAATCATCAATGGACCCCTCCTCATTGAATTTTTTTTATACACACTACTTACTAGTAATTATTTGTAGATAACATGTTAATGAAATCAAAGTACAATTAATTTTATTCTTTTCAAGCTTTCTACCCAAATGGACAAATATAATCATTTACTATTTTAGGAAGTATAAATATTATTAACAAAAAAAATATACTAGAAATATCCATTTTTATCTGAAGATTTCCAAGGATTTTCTACAGATGTGGGCAAGTTAAAGGAAAAAATTAACTTAATTTAAATTAGCCTAAATGCCTTCAGTTAAAAGAAGTAATTTTTTTTTTAATTTAACATTTAGAATTCAAATCTTAAGACTTTTTTTTTAAATTATTCAACAATATACTTTTTCCACTATTTACTTTTTTTAATATTAAGTATTAAGTAGGTACCTCTACTTATTTGATTACCAATTTTTTCTAATATTTAACAAAAATAGTCCAATTAAATGTCTCCAAAATAATATAGGTGTATATTATATCTATAATTAATATAACCACATAGGTGATATGAAATTCAAAAAAATTTAAAATCAAATTAACAATAGTTATCCTGAAATCGGAATTAATCAACAACATTAAACAATGTCAATTATCGTAAATTTACAAAAGAAATTATAGTAAAAATAAACAAAATCTGGTCTTTGATAAATTATTGAATTAAAAAAATACGTAAATATTGTAGTTCACATGTGTACTATTGTACATTGGTATAAATATTAAAATGTAAAATACAGACTAGCAGTAATTTTGTTTTTTACGTGCTAATTTAACTGGTTGATTATAAAAATTTACGAATAAAAGTTAAGTTAAAGCCAATGATAATTTAAGCTAGTTAAGTTAGTTAGTTAATGAACAATTAATTAACTATTTGAGTTGAAAAGTTAAACAAAAATTGACTTTTAATTAGTCTGCCTTTGGATTTTTAATGATTTATACATTAATTTTCTACAGTGGTTTACATCCTTGCTAGATTTAATGTTATCAACTTTTAAGACTGAATTTTGATGTTTAATAATTTTAAAATAATACCCACTTAAAAAATTTAATTAATTATATGAGCAACAAAACGCAATTATAGAATATTGGTACAAAAATGATAAGCAAGTATATTGAATACCATTAATATTAATAATATTAATTTACGTTTATGAAAAACAGCATCTGTTACCCATATTTTAGATATTTATTTAAAATTTTAAAAGTAATTTTTGTAAATTTAGTTTTGGCTTAGTTTTTAATCTCTCGGGAAATTTTTAAATAACAGAAAAATTTATACTACGTTACCCATTAATTTTTTAATTTTTTCTGATTTTTGGAGGGAATTTTTAATATTTTCTAGTCATTTTTTTACTTAAATATTTACAAAGATATTTTTCAAAAATGTTAAATTCTTTTATTAAGATTACCAAATGAGTTCCATGATTTCCAAAGATCAAGATCACCATATATGCTGACATATTAACAATATAAATAAATAATCAAATACATTTATTAGGTACTTAGGTATAATACTATTTGTTCAAAAAGTTATAACATGGCCATAGAAAGAAACACCTATGTGCCCATCAATGGCCACTAGTATGGCCATAGACGGGTATTGATTTAAATAGTTTCATCAATGGTCACTTAAATTTGTAAATTATGTAATGTATTTAAAAATGACTAAATGGACATGTTATATTGAACAAAACTTACTTAGTGGTACAGGAATAAATAAAAATATAAACTTGTAACAAAAGATACATTCACATTTTTGTTTTTCTTAAGAAAACCATGAAAAATTGAGTTTTGAAAAATATTTTTATAGGTACTGTTGTCAACAAACTTTGTTATTACACATTATTTCATCCATTGTGTATGGATCAGGGGGTGGTCATGGTATAGATCTAAGAGTATAACAATAACTATACAACTTATCAAAATTATAAAATTACACAATTTACAAATTAAATAAAAATGATTGGTCATGGCAGAGGCAACACCACCCTACCTACCAAATTATAATTAAAATTAAAAAAAGTTGTGTTAAAATTTATTTTATACTATAATAAAATCAACAGACCAATCATAATACCTAATATAAAATTTTATGAAAACTTCAAAGATTAACTTGAATTCATTGGTAAACATAATTAGTACCTACCTAGTTGGAATTTAGTACCTACATTTTTAAGATTTAGATAAATTCTCAAACATTAATAGGCATTTAAATTAATAGATATATAAAAATATATTAAATAATTGTTTGAAAAAAAAAAATGGCACTTGATATACTTACGATGCAGAAATATCGATTGTTGAGTCTATTAAAATGCAACTTACAAGTAGGAAACACTAAACATAGATGAGAACAAAAATTTAAATTTTCCGTGTCAACACGGCTATTTCGTCACTGTTGAAATACGATTCATTAAATGAATTTCATTTATAAATGTAAAATTTACATTATTATGACGATGACTAACCAACCGGTTATTATTTTTCATTATTGTGCAAAAGAATAACAATACAATTTGTTTTCTTCTCTTTGTAGATAAAATGCGCAGGGTGACCACATATAGTAATGATATTCATTGTACGATCATAGATCAGATAATGAGTATTTAAATATTTTTTATGGTTTTGACTTTGGATTTGGATGTGGTTCACCTAATGGAATTTGGAATACTGAATAATATCCTCTAAAAAAAAACGTCTATTCCATTATATACTCCCCACTGATTATATACGCTTCTCGATTGTACATTTTCCTCCAAAAATTTTTGAAAACACTGGTATGTATATTATATTATATATGTGTGTGGGTATTATAGAATTATTGTTATATTATTAATCAAATGAAAAAGAAGAAATAAACACATAACAATTACTTACTATTTATTATTGTTATATTTTTATTTTCCCCAAATAATTCGTCATAAATTTAGTATAGGTACTTACATAAAAATTCAATATTGATGGGTAAATAATAAATAATATACGAAATTTTTAAAATAATATTAAGTGGCACAGGAACTATTTTTCATTAGGGAGGAGGGCAAACATTTGAAGCCTATATACTCGTATATTTTTTTAGTATGCAATGCATAAAATCTCTCACCAATATGTTTAAAAAGTATAATAATTATATAAATTGTCCAAGAAAGTTTTAAACCAGTTAAACATAAAAATATACCTAATACTTCATAGTTTTTTGCTTTATAAGCTTATATGTATAGGACATAGGTAAGTATATAATATTTATGTATTATGTATATCATTTACTTAAAATGTGTGTGTATTATGTATATGTTGTGGTAACATATTTATGTTTATAAATATTGTATATGTTATATAATGTATGTGTTAAGTTAATTAATAAAAAGGAATAACTACAAATAAAAATCTGTGTAGGTACCTATACTTACACTTGATGACCGACACCTAGCTGTATCAAGTAACCTTTGAGTATTATTTATTATTACATGTTACAAATTAATTATGCATGTTTACATTTGTGATGATTGTTTATTTTATACGAGGGGGCTAAAGTATAAATTTTTTACACCTGGGAGGGGGCAACGGGCACTTTATTCTACGCCACTGAATATTAAAACAAATTTTATTTTATTTTTATTTTAATTGTCATTATTATATATTTTGATTTTGTAACAGTATCGATATAACAAACTAATAACTAATAAGTATAAAGCATTATCTATTATTTTATTTTAATATGAAATAAATAAATAAATACATTTTTTGGAAGAAATTATGTTTTATTTTTGGAGGAAAAGGAATTTTTATTTTGGAGGAAAATGGAATCTGATTTTTGGATGAAAATGGTCCCGCCCAATAATAAAACTATTAAAATAAAAAATAGTTATTAAATTACGGTGTAGTTACCTTATACATAGGTATACTTAGTCGAATTTATTAATTAATAGGTACCTACCTATATAATAATGTGATTTTAAATATTATTGACTAGGTAGGTATGATTTGTGTCTATATTATTATATAAACTATAACTACTACCTAATTATGATTCTGATTTTCAAGTTTCCAATGCTTCATAAATATCTCTTTATTTTGTTGTCATTAGGTATGTATAAATTATATATATATAATATATAATATATTATTATAATATTATTATATTATATTCATAATTCATCAACATATAAGTACCTATATAATACTTCTAATTTCAAAATAATTTTAGGAAAATATAGGAAACAAATAAAATTTGTGACAGTCACCTTTTTTTTAAAAAATTATTTATTAATAATATTGTAATAATTTACACCTAAGCTCCACTTATAATCATTTTTTTAAATGCAATGATTTTTCATGACCTTCAAAAACAATACATCTACCAAGAGTAGCATGCAGTCCAATAAGGAACGGTACAGACGATGTATAAAAACGCACTTACAGGTTACACATTTTTTTGGTTTTCCTAGTAGATATACCTAGTTTTCTTATGTTATAATTTGGAAAACAACAAATAAACTTGTCATAGTTATAGGTACCGACTTATAAATATATATTTTTTTTATGTATATATCTATACATGTTTTGTACTGAAGAAATTCATTAAAAGTTTTTGAGTAAAGAGCTTCTAGATAACAAATTTATTTTAGTTTATACTTTGAAAAGGTCATTTTTCGATTTTTCCAATAATTTTCTTTCAGTAGAAGAACTATCAATAATTAACATAAATCGGAAAATATGTTACACTCAGAATTGTTTTTTCGACAGAAATTATTTACCTATACAATAAATTCAATAGGTACACCCACTCTTTCCAAAAATTACTTTTTGTCAATGTTTTACTAAAATCAGTTTTTCCTATGCCAATAATTTCCATCAAGAAAAAGTAAATGTTAGTTATACTGGATTTTGGAGAATGTTTATGATTTAATCATTGTTTTTAAATTCAATATATCCACCAGTCATTACCATTTTCCAGTATCCTACCCAACGAGCGAAATGCTTCCACCCTATAGTTTACTGACAAGATTTTTTTTATTTACACGAACATATGGTGTTTCACAACAAATCTGGGGATATTTTCGACTGTCTGAGTGAGCGAAGCGACTGAGTGACCTGGCTCGGTTCGGTTTATAGGTGCAACCGAAAGAAGTACTTACCTACATTTAAACCGTAGGTAACTATTTGATTCTTTATTGTGACTATTGAGAAAAATATATTCAGGAAAAAGTGGTTTATAAAAGTTTCCATCTAAAAACAGTCATGATAAAAGTTCCATTTTTTCCATTGGAAAATTATTATATATTGAATATACTATATATAGTGGTAACTAGTAAAATTGATAACCCATTCACTACTAATAGATACCTACTCCGTACTACCTGGTATATATAGTAGGTACCTATCTGCAGACGAACGAAGTGCTTCCATCTTCTACTGACTAATTTTTTGTTTATTTTTTAAAAATTTTAATTCAAATTAATCATCAATAATATGATATAGGTATTATACTCATTGTTCATAGATAAAATAAATATGTCGTTGTGACGTGTATAAATTACAAAAGTTAAAGGTGATTCGTGATTACTGATTAGCATAGAATATTAGCGTTGAATTTATTGAGATACCTACGTGATTTTTAAACTATTGGACATTGGCACTAGCATTGATATTAGAACTATAGTTCTAAAACCAATGGCACTAGGTATGTATTTTATTGACAATATGTGCATAGATTATAAATATATTTCTCTAATAGATGTAATAACTAAAAATGTAAAATTAGTATAACGTCATAACGAGTTTATGACTAATACCTGGCTATATTTATACATTATAATATACATTATACATACACAGCACTTAATGTCTTAATATTAATTGATTTCTGAGTCATAAAATATATAATACCTAATACACTTTATACACTATCGAATAATTCGAACACATACATCAAATTATAATATCTATATTTAATAATTTATAATACTCGTATATTAAATATTAATATCATCAGTGCCGTAACTTGATGTTTATAGATCCAAAAAATATTGTAGGCTCAATTTTTTATATATAATATTATAAATATAGGTATTATAATATAATCAATGCATTAATTAATAGTTGTGCTCCTGTGACTTGTGAGTGCTGTGACATATTCGTCTTTCGCTTTCTCCTGCTCCCCCCCCCCCTATTAATCGAGGTAGCAGTTTTAATAAAAATATCTCATTGAACTGATCGTTTTTAATCTCGATAAATTTTTCATGGTTTTTAATACTTTCAGAATTTTAGATTCTTAGGGTAGCGAGGAATGTATTGGTTTTACTGAAATTATGTGTTTTATTAGGTGATTTTTGTTTTAGAAAAAAATCATAATACTATAGACATGATTACATGAATAATAGACGCATTTATTCTAGATGGTAGAGTTCATTTTATAACTGAAAATATTACTCGCAATCGTTTTTCGAATGCAATGAATCTTTACTTTCATATCTAAAATAATAATACTATATATAGGTACACATTGACATTACGCACTATTCTGTCCGAGAACCGAAACAACGACGATCACTTATCTATGTAGCTTTTAAAATGGTACCTACCTTATCATTTTTATGTATATTGTATGTACTTACATATTTTTTGGATAGAAGAATTTGAGTAAGCGTTCTTGGGTAAAGAACTTTATCTCATAGAAAATTAATTATAGTTGTTACTTTAAAAAAGTTATAGTTTTAGAATTTCCCAGTTAGTATTCTTAAACGTGATGGAAAACTATCAAAAATGAATAATAATTGTATAAAAAAAAAAAAAAAAAGAATAGGTACCTATAATTGTACTAGTGTTGTAATCCTGGTCATAGGCTTGCGCAGATCTTGCTGGCAGGGAGGGCAGAATTTTTAGTTTGCTGCCTACCGAGATCTTATTAAATACACAAAATCAACTAAAATCTGACATCTATATAACATGTTTCCTAGCAACGTTTATTATTAGACCAAATTTATTTTGCATTTCATTCGAATTTGTAAATTACAGTTGCATATTCATATAATTGTATATAATTTTAATTATTAGTTAGGTATCTAATAGTTAAATTAATGTTAGTAATGGAGGTATTTTTATTTTATGTAACATTATTAGTTTTAATACAAATTTAATATATATATATATTTAGTATCACATTTTATTTATATTTTAATAATATTTATACTAGTAGAAAATAATTAGTATAAGATATTTAGTTGTTAAATTAAAAATAATAATAATTTATAATATAATGACAAAGGTCTACTATTCATTACAAACTATAGCAGATTTTTTTCTGTAGGTATGTATAGAAAATGAATTTAGGACATTTTCTCCCCAGACCATTTAAAAATGTAATCATAATTGTAATAATATACCTACCTAGGTACCTACCTAACGCCACCTAATTCAACATCAGTGTTTATTTCAATGGGGGACCGGAAAGTAATATCCTCCCCAGAGAAAAATGCATACCCCCAATAATTTTTAATACATAATTAAAGTAAAGAAAAACGGTGCTATTTATAACTCTTTTTAGAACCCCGAAAATTTTTTGTTACCCCTCCGGGCCATCGGAACATATTATTAGGTCTGAAATAAACATTGTTCGGTATATTTTGTGTTCATGATCGGTGTCCGACGAACCGAATGACAATTTAATCGGATTTAAGTGGTGTTTTTTGCAACGCAGTAAAATACAATTCAAGGTACAATATGTATAAATGTAATTTATTTTGTTATTTAATATAAAAAATAAAGAATGTAGAAGAAAGAATAAAAAAAGTATACAACTACGTATAAAAATTAAAACATATATTATTGCAAAATTATTATTGTAATTTGTAACTAATATTTAATATTATTTAATTGAAGTATAATACATGGATTTAATTATACATGGAGAGAAAATGTCGTTTTACCATAGAAAATAAGAAACACTACAATTTAATTTTGAGTTAAAGAAAACAAACATAATCTACCGATCAGGGAGTAAATTCGAGTTCATTTTTTTCGAGTTTCGTATACCAGGTCCGAAAACGATTTCTAGTTTTCCGGTTTTAGTTTTTGGGCCAAAACTTGTTTCGATTTTTTTCGAGCTTCGGGTAACAGGTTAGAAACCGTTTTCCAAATTTTCCGGGTTACAACCCGCGTTGACTCTCTGCAGCTACCGATGCTACTCATAATAAAGTTGTACCTATATATTCACACATGTTTAATTTTAAACGTTAAAATTGCGACACTTTCAAATCTTAGACGTGTCGATTGAATAAATAGAGGTGTGGGAATGTGGGATGCTATATATTATTTTTATATATTATACTCTGTACTAAATATACCAAGTATGGAAAATAATATTTAGGGGCAAGGAATGCTGTAGCATTCCAGTTCCCTAACCAGTCCGTGCCTGCGTGTTAACTAATTTAAATTGTAAAGTTATTAGTGATTATCATAATAATAATAATAATATGACAATATTAATAAATATACTAATAAATTAAAATATTATTTTATATTGTTTTTATACTATATATTTGGAAAAAAAATTCAGCCCGCAAGAGGGGCAGCTGCCCATTCTGCCTCTCCCCTGCGCATGCTTATGATCCTGGTTGTTTTTTTGGTGGTTTGGTTAATGGTTTGTCTTGGTTTTAGCCAATCTGCAGTTATAACTATAGTTCTTGTACAGTGTGTTGTACATGAATTTTTTTTTAAATAGGAAATACTCAAGTTTAATTATATATATTACGAGGTTTAGTTATCAATTTGCATAATATATTGTAATATTTTAAAATATATGTTTGTCATTTGAACATATTGCATGAGCTATATGTTCTTATTAACTCAGCATAAGTTTGTACAACAGTTAAGGGCAACACCAGGGAATTAAAATGTACTTATAGGTATATCTAAACAAATTATTTACTGAATCGCTGAATGGACGTGAAAAAATTTTCAAAACCTTTTTGACCACTTTTCTGCAAAGAGCAGCTTTTTGATGTCAAATGTATTCTTTTTGTCTGTTGATAGGTACTTTAAAGAGGTACATTTTTTATTTTTTAAATATGGTTTTAATAAAACTACCAAAAATAAAATATATTTGTAAATTGAAAATAATTTTACTGAGCATCTCAAAATTGTTTTTCTAATGATTTATTTTTGCTTTTAAATGTAAAATAATGTCTAATAAAATGCGCTTGTGACTGATGATAGATATTTATAAATTATTATGAACCCAAATCCTAAAATTACAAAAATGATACATATCTATCTATTTTATACATATAAGTAGGTACTTATTGAATACAAGTTCCAACATTTAAGTACCTAGGTAGGTACTTATTTAAAACTACCCCTACTTGCATATTTAGACATATAGGTAGGTACCTATAGTTCATTGTATTACGCATAATCACGATTTAAGATATACATCTATAATACGATCTTAAATCGTGCGCATAATCATACGACTTATAAGTGAGATAGTTTACGCACATAATATACACACGATTTACGAACATTTATACATAGGTACCTAGGTATATTTAAGTATGTACATTATAAGCATATTATATTATGAATTTATGTACCAAAATGACTAAATACAATGTTTTGTTAATTGTGATACAACTCATAAATACCATAATAAATTAATGATGGCTAATAGCTGTGATACATGAACTTACGAACTACAGTCTACAGTCCTACAGATTTAAATTATATATTATATTATATTATTATAATATTGTTATAAATATTAAATAATAAATATCAGTTGTGTTTTTGCGTCGTACGATTTGTACGCAGCGATTAGTTTAAACAGCTGTTTATTCACCTGTTATCAACTTATAGTTATCTCGTTAATTTTTCAAAAAACAACAAATAACAATAACAAGTAATAACCGAACAACAACAACAACAACGCAAAAGAAAAGTCTGAATAAACTGTAAAGGTTAAATATAAACCAATATCTGTTTAAACGTAAGTTTTATTTAACTAGTCGTAGGTACCTATAACGAATTCCCTGTTTTTAATCTTTAAATATTTTTACTCGCGACGTTACTTCGGAATACTTCCTACCAGAGAATTTGACCTTTTAGATAATGTTGAAAATCATTTGACAATGTTGATATTATAATATAGAAGTAAGCACATAATGCAAATACACTTTTATTGCATGATACGAATACGATATTTTGAATTATAATGAATTTGTCGAATTTGTTGTGCGTGTTATAATAAGTATAATTTATATTGCATAAAAAATGCTCAATAATTCATTATAGTTATCGACCTGATAAATACTGATAGTATTGATTTCTTAACTTAAACTACCTATTATAACAGTAGCAAATTATTATGTTATGTGATGTAAGTTTAGTGATGTTAAATATTATAAATCATTTTAAATTTATTAGAAATCTTCGGTGTATTTTTATCAATACTTACCTACTCAAATTATTCTAAAAATTACAATAGGTACAGTGTACAATGATTTATTATAGGTACCTATTATATATTGTTAATACTAACATTTTATAATTTGAGTATGGTTCCATACACAATTTATGTTGTGCAAAATTAAATTTTGGTTTGTATACATATGTCTTATACTTTTATGGCCTTGAATATTTATATTTATAGGTATTACTTATATTATATATGACCTTTATCTAAAATAGAATAATAATTATTGAATTCAATTAATTAAATTAGTCTGAATATTTGTCACAATTTACAGTTAAATTCATGTTTTATTATACATTTTTAAATATAGCCTCAACAACAGAGCCTATTTAATTGGGAGCAGACTATTTGTAGTTCTCAGTTAATACCTAGCCGGAACTTTCTGTCGGGAAGGAATTAGTCCCTTTCGGGATTTCCTATTTTGTAACCAACTGATACTTATCAGGAACTACCTGCTGGAAAGGAATCAGACCCTTTATTTGGTAGGTACCTACCTAATTGATATCTATCGGAAACTTACTGATGGAATGCATTTTAACCTTATTGTGTAGTTACCATTCAGTTTCCAATTAATGCTTATCAAGAACTTCTCGATAGGATACCTATTATATTATCACAAAATCGTAACCAGAAAAAAGTTTGAGAGAGTTTAGACGTATTTAGGATGGCTAAGCCTTCCTATTGTGATTTTTAGCTCCCTCAGATTTTTTTTTTTATAAATGGGTCATTTTAATAGAAATTGTACACAATATTAATAAATTGTACCGAAAAAAGTAATAATATGAGCAAAAACAAAGTTTAAGGTCATTTAGTATTAGAATATATACTTAATATATTGTGACACATTATGTAAATGGTAAAAAATAACCAAGTAGTGAACAATAATAAAAAAATTAAAATTATAAAAGAAAATAACCGTGGTGTTAGATATTTAATATTAAATATTTACCACATGTGATTGCAAATAATATGTATGCACTGCAAATTTGAAACACTGAAGTGCTTAATATATTGAGATGTTGCTGTGGTTTAAGCCGTACATTTCCAGTCAAGAGGTCTGCAGTTTGATCCTCGGTTCAGAAATGGAAATTGTTGCGCGCTTTGCAATCACCTCTCACCGGGGGGGGGGGGGGAAGCGATCCAATGTCTTACCATGGCCTTTAGGTATTCTCCTTAGCCATGTGTTGGTTTTTTTAAATTGAATTGGTTTCTGATAAGCAGTTTTGTGGACATTCTTAACTAATAGGAATTTCTATTTACATTTTTAACCCTTGTGTGTATGCAATAACTTGAGTTTTTTTAAAATAGCAACACCTATTTTTGATATTGGATTCGGATGGGTTAAATTAATTAAAAAAATAAACCTATCTGAATTTGGTGTCAAAAGTAGGGGCTGTTATTTAAAAAAATACAAGTTATATATATGATATTATTTTATTGTTGTTCAGTTACATTTTTTAAATTAATTTTTATACCCAAATTATCGTCCTAAATCCAAAATTGATGAAGTTATAGCCGTTTTAAATATTTAGGGATTATTGTTACGGGATTCTAAGATTGTATTGGTTTTTAATGATGTGTTTTTGTTTTCATGTTTGCAGTATATGTTTCTTTTTTTGATTAGAAGTACCTGGTTAAGTTAAGCAAGAGTTTTTAGTATAGGGTTTTTTTGATAGCAAATTGGTTCTGATTGGTATTTTTTGATTTTCCAAGTAGTTTTCTTAAGCTTAGAGGAAAACTGCATTTTAGAACAGAAATATTTTATAAATCTAGAGGAAATAACAAATAAAGTTATCAATGTTCCAGATTTTTATTTTTATTATATTATAGCCCACTGTTCAGAATCTTCTTTTAAATGCAATGACTTAACTTTGCTCAAGTAATAAGTAAGCGTCTAGGGGCGACGGTCTGTTGTATGCTTACATTTGCTGACAAGGAGGATAGGTGGGTTAGAATCATGCTGTCAGCAGTAATAAAAAAATCAAAATATGTAACATAATTTTTCATCTATTTTTAATTAATTTGGATAAAATTCAGATTTTTTATTTTTTATTATTAGATAGGGGGAGGTTGCTGGACATATGCTGACTTAATAAAGTAGGGGGGGCCTAATATTTGTTGACAATTACTGACAAGGAGGAAGAGAGGGCCTAAGGCCAAAAATGTGTTGACCTAATACTTGAACGTCCCCTTACGTTTTATACTCAGTGTTATGAGAGCACTCTACTATGTATACAAATGACTCACTAAAGATGTTATAAGTATGCATTAATTCGAACCTACACTCAGAATTGTTTTTATAGAAAGAGACAATTTATTATTGCTTTCTAATCCAATAGTAATACTCTATCCTGTCTGAGGACAAAAAGAATGATGGACAAACTTCTATCACCCATATTCTACCTGACGTGTAAAGTGCTTCGTCGGATATTTTCTTTTTAATTATTACACCAAAGATTCGCTCAAAATTGTTTTATCGAATTCAATGATTTATCATTGCTCTCAATTTTAATTTCAATTCACTGTCAGTATCCTACTCGATGAGCAAATTACATATTTTTAATATTGTAGATAGTATATTAAACCAATACCCAAAATTTAATGTCAATACACGGTTCATGAAAATCAGTAATCTTGACATTTATTAAACTCAATGTGATACATTTATTTTAAACGTATACTGTATAGATCTGAATATAAACATAACATATTTCATGTTTATTTCACAACGCTATAAATTAGTTCTATTTAATTTTATTCTAATGACATTGATGATAACATTACTAAGTAGTCTATTTGCAGGAATCTTTATTTAGGTACTTTTTGAATACCACTCTTATTTATAGTTATTTTGTAATAATATAAAATTTTGTTTCAGGAAAAAATGCCTTATAGAATAAGCAATAATAAATAAACGAACAACAATATCATGGATTTAGAACTTCAAAAATATGTTAAAAAGCAAAGGCAACTCCAAAAACAAATTGAGGAGTTGTTTGCAGAAAAAAAAATATTGCAAAACAAAATTTGTGTGCTTAATGAATGTTTATCATTAGACAAAGTAAAACAGAAAATTGCTGAACTGGAAAATAAACAAAAAATATTGACATCTTTAGAAATTATGGTTGATAAGCTGAAAACTGATATTAAACCATTGGATTATTTAAAACAAGTATTGCAAAGGCAACTTATGGTTTCTACACTATCCCCTAATGATTTGAGTATTGATGAGAAAAAAGATTTACAAAGTTCAATGATAACTGTGAATAGTGGATGTGCCATTGAAACATTGGATTCTGTGAGTGAGGTTAGCTCAGAAGATAGTATTGTGATATTATCAGAGTATGATGTTCTGGATGAAGAAGTTTGTGAAAATACAGAAAAATCTGTTACAAATAAAGTTTTGTATGAAGAAGCCCTTCAAATGGCAACTAGTATGCATTCTATTCAAGTTGAATTGTCTATCCCAAATGTGAGTGATCAAACTAATAATGCTAATCATTTAGTCAAATCTGTGTCCAGAGACCATGTTACATTGATGAATGCAAGTGGTAAGAGTGAACAGCTTTTAGAAATGTTCCACATAGTAAATGAACAAGATCTTCAAAATGTTTGTATATTACCTATATATTATTTCAATAATTTTAATAATATTCTATTTATTTAAAATAAATAATACATAATTTATGTTTCCATTGTGATATAGGATGAAATTAAATTGAAATGCAATACTGGAAAATTTGAAAACACAACACACAAAGTTCATCAATTGTGTATATTTGATGAAGCATTTGAAGTTGATGATGTCATAAAAAAATCATTAGATAGCAAGGAATGTGATAATGTATCAACATTTGTTAATGATTCATGGGTGAAAGTTGATACAAATGAATCATTTGGAATTTCTATTGAAAATGAACTTATTGTTGACAATTCTAAAGCAATTATTGAATTGCAAAAAGTAACATTATAAATTATATTATTTTTGTATTTTAATGATTAATAATAATTTTTTTTTCCAGGATAGTGTAATACCGAATGTGGTAAACATAGAGGTAGAAACTCATGTTCGGAATGATCAATTGTACAATCACCAACTTAAATCAAAATATAGTGAAACTGAGAGTCTTGAAAGTGTTTCCAATGTCAAACATAGTTATAAAAATAAAGCTCGTAACCCAGTTTGTTTGTCTAATAGTTCAAATGATGAAATTGAAATTAAACCATTATTAAACACTGAAGATTCTACTATATCAAAGGAATGCAATGAATCAAAAGTTAATGTAGAGATAGATGTTAAAGGATTTAATAACTTTGAAAATGTTTCTGACGGTGTGGATCATAATTATAAAAATGAAATTTATAGCTCAGTTTGTTTGTCCAACAGTTTAAGTGATGACATTGAAATTAAATCATCATTGTTAAACATTGATGATTCTAGTGTATCAAGGGAATGTAATGATTTATCAACTAATATTAATCATGGCACACTATCTTCTATTAATAATGATGAAAAGTTAATATGTTATATGAATGAATTTAATGCTATGGGTTTGAAAGTTGAATTATTGAATGGTATTCATCAGCATGGCATTCAGAATCTGACAACTTTGCAACTTCAATATATACCCTATTGTATAAATGGACGTGATATTATTTTTCATTCATATCCTTGTGTTGGAAAATCAACAATGTGCTTCATTTCATTATTGCAAAGGATTGACACAAGTCTCGACATATGTCAAGCCATTGTTTTAGTTCCAACATTAGAATTAGCATTATCTGCTCAAAAGGTTTTTAGTTAATTATTGAAACTAGAGTAAACAGTATACAATTTTGATATCTTAATATTAATTATATTTTTTAGATGATCACATCACTTGGTAAATTCTTGAATGTTTCCACATCTATTGGTGATTTTGATGTTCCTCTTAATGTGTCACTAGTTCCTCATATAGTGATCAGTACACCATGCGGTTTATCTAATATGATCAAATGTAACTCCTTATGTAAAAATTTCATAAAAATGCTTGTAATTGATGACACAGAAGAAATGTTTAAATGCAATGGATTTTTTAATCAAATTAGAAACATATTATTGTTTCTCAACAATGACCGCCAATTAATTATTTTGTCAACATCGAAATTGGAGGAGATCTTAGATCAATTTTTTGACATTATGCAGAATCCCGAGTGCATTATAGTGCCCGATGAAAAACCTTCTTTGGATCGTATATATTGATTTGATTTTTATACTTATTGATTATCTACAATTTTAAGTTATTAATAAAAATGTTTATTTATAGATATATTACAGTATTATGTTAATATACCTGAAGACTGGAAATTTGATGCTATATGTGAACTTTACGAAGTACTACATTTAACACAAACAATTGTTTATTGTAACACTTGTGATAAGTCTCTAGAAATAGCAAAAAACATGCGTCTCAAAACATATACAGTATCGATTGTACATAGCAATATGGATACTATTCAGCAGCGACTCATATTACGACAGTTTCAATCTGGTAGTAAAAGAGTGTTGGTTACTTCTGGTTCTGGGTTGCTGAGGGGTGAGGATTTTTCAGATGTAATGTGGGTCATAAATTATGATTTTCCTAAAAGTCCAAAAGATTATATAAGAAGGATTGTGGGTTGTTTTGGTTATAGAATGAAAGTAATTAATTTCATTACTACAAATAACATTACAGACAAGGAAAATATTGAGATTGCATTTAATGTATGTATGAAAAAATTGTCTGAGGATGTGACTGATTTACATGTGTCTAGTAACTAGTTATAACTTATAAGTACCTAATTAATGTTGACTATTTTAATTTATTGTTTTATTTCTTAGTTTTTTTTTGTTATCATATAAAAATGTTTTCAACATAGTGCTGTATAAATTGAGGGTGCTGTTGTTGAATTTTAGGACCTCTACATTTCTTAAAATTTATGGGGTTTTCATTTTTAAGCCTTTATTTTTAACATCTACCATAGTTTAAATTGTAAAAATGAGAGAAGGTTGAATTTTATTTATTTAAAAATATATTATGTTTTTCAACACAACATTTATATATGTGCAAAATTGTACATTCCACTTTAATGTAACATTGATGACATGGTAAAATTAAAAATATGTAACATTAACTATTCAACTAATATTAATCATGAGTATAATATAATATTATTATCTAATAAAACAATATATTACAATGTTTTTTCTTTATAATTTGAATAGTATAAATTATACTAAATTAATAAACAAAAAAATTAATTTGATTAGTTTTTAAAATGATTTAATTACCTATCTATTTAATTAAACAACAATTCATTTAAATATAATAATTTCTATTCTATATTAAATATTCAAAACAAATTTTGTGAACTAAGTATATTAATTTAAATGGTTTAATTTGGTACTTCTTGTATTTTATCAGGCAGACGGCAAATATTTACTGTATATTTCTATACAAATATAAAAATTGTACATTAACTAGTAAAATATAAATAATAGATCAAATAAGAGTACATTTATGTAAAAAAATATGTTCATCCAATTCATTGATATTTTTTTTATTAAGAGAACACTATCTTCGTTTGTTGTCTTTGTCTTACATATGCATGTAATCAAGTACAAATGTAATACATAGCAAATCTACATACCACATTCTTACTAAAGTTTATTTATAATTGTATTAATATAAGAGTAAATTTATCTATTATCAAATTTGTAGAAGAAAACATAAACTATGCTCTAGCGTGGAGTAAAAATTAAAAAACCACACTAGAGCACAGTTTATGTATGTTCTCCTCTAAAACTTTGATAATAGGTAAATTTACTCTTATATTAATTATAAATAAACTGTAGTGAGAATATAATAAGTAGATTTGCTATGTTATGCATATGTGTGCTTAGCGTCCTCTTAAATTTATTACTAAAAGCATAATAATAAATCACTTACTCTTTCAAAATAAAGTTTTTTATGGTTCTAGATATCTACACATTTTAAAAGAATATATAATTTAATTTTACTTATGTATTTTAAATTGTGATTTTCATATGATGAAGTTCGCATGAGATGAAAATCAACAATAATTGTTACTATAATTATTGTTGTGAGTAAATTTAATTAGAAACATTTCTATAAAATTAGGTAGCAGTTATGTGTACCTATTAGGTACCTAATAAATCATATTTTTTTTAAATTTATTAATTATGATTTTTTTTATTATTATTTATTTATTTATTTATTGATAAATAATGTCTTGAGTTGGTTATTTTTAAGTTAACCAAAAATTATTTCTACTCCATTGAATATTCCCTATATTACTTTTGTTTACTAAATACTCTTGCATTCTCAACTGTATAGTCATAAATTGACTAATATTTTATTTGTCATTTAAATCGAGGAGTCAAAACGGGTTAATTTTTTTCCGGTTTTTAAATTTAAAAAACGATTTAAATTTTTAAGTTTTATGTTCAAAATAGATTTGCTCTTTTAGGGATTCCAATAAATATTGTTCATCAAAAATTAATAGAATATATTTCTGTTTAATAGATGGTTCATTAGGCCCTTTACATTTATTAACAAAATATGACCAAATTATTTTCATCAATTAATAATTTATTTTATGTAATCACTTAATATTTTATAATACTCAATATTTTAAATTATAACATAAAATATATTATATATCAAAAAACATAATTATGCTACAATATTTATTGTGGAACCAGTAGATTATTTCAAAAATATGGCATATGAACTATTAATTCAATATTATATTTCTATTTTAGTATTTGATCAATTTCACTGATTTATCGATTTACATTATCTAAGTTTAAAAAAAAAATATCGGGTTACGCATTTGAAAACGTTTTCCGTTTTTGGCGGGTTTTGAGTTAAATAGTTTTAATTTTTTTTCAGTTAGGGGTACTTGGTCAAAAAATGGTTTATATTTTTTTCTGTGTTACGGGTTTTGCTAGTTTCGGGCTTAACACAATTTTAATATTTTGCGGGTTACATGGGTTTTCAATCTGGGTTCAAACCTGTTTTGATACCATAATTTAAATAATTAAGTAAACCCATTCATGAGGTATATCAACATATAACAAATTCTCTATTTCACATTATATTTTTTTACCTATTAAATTAATACAGTAAATAACAACAGTAGATACGAGTAGTTGTGTAACACTGAAGATGAAAACACGTATACACAAAATACGTATTTATTAAAATAAAAACAAATTGTTTTGTAGAAATCGGATTTTTATTTTTATATATTAAATAAATTAAAATTTTTTTTATTCTTAAGCAAAATTTTATTTTTGACTAATTTATATATACAAGTGTACATTCATACTATAAAACTGTTGTTTATTATATATTCCAAGTAGGTATGTTAAATTGCTACATTCTTTTTTGGTCAAATTTTAAACTTATCATTTACACGAGTTAAATCTCCTGATTATAATTATCCTAATACTCGTGAAAATTTGTCCAAAAAATGATTGGAGTTCAACTAAACTTGTAATTAATAGAGGTCGGATTTATATTCTCTTAAAATTCTTTAAAAATGCCAGATATATGATGTTTTATGTCCTTAAAAATGCTTTAAAATCTTTTTTTAATATTCTCTAAAAAATAGATAATAATTAAATTTAAATATTTACATTATGAACAAATTTTCAAACTTTTCTTTTTTCGTACATCATTTAGACATCAAATAAGTTGTAAATATTGGAATAATATTAGGTATATTAATACCTAAATAAATAATAAACCCGTTTATTAGATGTAAATATATTAGAAAATGAAAAATTGTTAAATGTCTTATTAGTTAGTAAATATTTTTCTTCTTATAATTTTATATATATTGGTACATTTAATTTTTATTTTAGAATTTTTAAAACTAGTCTGTAGCATATGAACATGGAGGCACTTAAAAAAAATATTAACAAAAATTTGAATATTGTGTTTTATTCTCAAATAATTTCTAACATATTGAATATTCTTTAAACCGTAAAATATGCTTTTTTATGTAAAATTAATTTTTTTTTGAATTGTATGTTTTATGAACCATTAAGATATCTCATCCCTATTTAATTGCATAGATTAGAAACAAATATGTAAAATCATAAAAATTCGACCTCTAGTAATTAAGCATAGAAAATCCTAAGTCTTAATAAAATTGTTAAATATACCTATATGTATAAAATGTGATCAAATACTATTATTTTAATTTGTCTAAATGATATTCTAAAATTCGCCAACCTAAAACGGTAATACACTAACATGAAAAACAAAATAAAAGACTACTTTGGATTTTATAGTTTATATTCTATATAATAAGATCTAGGACATTTTGGTAACCGTTTTGGTTTAAACATACTTTTCTGATATAGTGTTATAATAATATAATCCAACTAAGTTTATTTTTGACAATTATATATCGAAAAACAATTGAGTAGCTTTTAAGACAGTTGTTTATATTCTAATGGGCCCTAGTCTAAAACAAAAAAAAAAATATTCAAATCTAGTTTAAAATTACAATTGTGAGCAAATATATCAAACTCTTGTTTCCTTTGATTCCAATTTATTATTCTTTGCCTTCTCTCCCAACTATTTGGGATCGGCCCTCCTAGTCCTACTTGATCTCCCGCATCTTTTTCACTTACCCCCACTTTCCTCATATCACTCGCCATCATATCTCATACCTCTGTTTCGGTCTTCCTCTTCCCACCTTTTCATAAACATATATTTCCTTTACTAAACTTACTACCTCAGTTTCTTCCCTTCCTAATACATGCCCAAGCCGTCTTAATCTATTCTCCCTCATTTTGTCAACTATCCAAGCTACTCCTATACTACATCTTATATACATTACTTATTTTGTCCTCTCTAGTCACTAATTCACCTTAACATTTTCATCACTGTTACACTCATTCTCTGTTCTATCTTCCTATCTACTGCCCAACATTTTGTTCTATACATCATTGCAGGTATCACCACTGTCTTATAAAATTTACCTTTTAAACTAATGGGGATTCTTTTGTCACACAAACATCTGACGCTTCTCTCCACTTCATCCATTCACACTTAATTCTGTGTTTCATATCCTCTTCGAAGCCCCCATCTTTCTGTACAACAGACTAAATACTTGAACTTCTCCCACTACATCCTTACTCAGCCTTTTCCTATTCCCCCTGTGTTCCTTTTCATAAAAATCATACTCTTACATATCTTTATTCTCAAGAACTTCCCTCCACTCGTCAAGTTTACCATTTACTTCTATCAGCATTACATCATCTGCAAATAGCATGTACCATGATACCTCACTCTGTATATCTTGTTATTTCATCCATTATCAGGAAATAAGTAAGGACTCAAAGCTGAACCCTGTTGCACTCCCACTCTAACCTTAAAATTCTCAGTTTCTCTATACAGACTCTTCACTCTTGTATTTGCCCCTTTATACATACCTATATTCAATTACATTTTACATACACCTTTAGTAATCTTTTCTCCATTAAAGCCCTACCTATTTGTCTAAAATTATGTCTACGAGTATATAATTGATTATAAGGATATTTTTTTTGGAATTTGGAGAAGGCGCGCGACTTCTTCGACCCCTCCAACCCTTGGATCATGTTGTAATCTAAATTCAATGTACGAGTATATTATAACATTATTTTATATTTATAATATTACCAATATATCACATGAAAACTTTTGGAAAACGGTTCTTAACGAAGTTTGGCTTAATACAACTGATTGTCACTTATATAGTCATATAGTTGTTAATAAAAAAAGATTAGGTACCTACTTAAGTATAACATTTTTTTGTTTTTAGATTTCGTATTTCTTCTTATTACAGAAAAAAAGAAAATTATATTAGGTACCTATAAGCATATGATCATCATTTTCTGAATTATAACGAAATTACTAAATTTATTTCATTAGTTCATGTGTACCTACAAAATATTTTTGTGATTAGGTTTTTAATTTATTTATTTTATATAATTAAAGAAATTAAGATTACGAAAATTACGATTAAGTTATTTAAACATAGGTACTAATAAAAAAAATTCTTTACGTTTATCCAGAAATTCCTCATGGTAGTAAGCCGAGTGCTGACTATATCGTGTAAATCCCGTGTATATGCCTACCTATATGATTATGTATTATAGTTTTATCAATTAGTTATAAAAACGAGACTGACAGGTGACAGTTTTAGTAGATAACGAAATTGGAATTTGGTAAAGTTAAAAGCCGAGTAAAATGTAAATACCATTTTGGTACACGGTACCTATATCACATTATCACGGAATTGCAACGTTTAATACCTATATTAAAAAAAAAAAAATTTAAACTGTATTCACTTATAATAGTAATTAATCAATGTTTATGATAAATTGTATGTTTAATTAACGTCAAGCATTTTACGATGGTTTTCGTCCATTCGTTGAGGGTCGCAGGACATTTTGAGTTATTCACTCTACTAGAATATATAGGTAATATATATACGTTTTCCAATGAATATTATATTGCTTTCTACTCTTTGTCACTTTGACGGTGCAATGTGCGTGCGTGCATGCACACGTTTGTTTTGTACGTGCACTTTCAGATGGAATATTGTACATAGTATTCTCAATATATTTTAATATTATATTTTACTCGACATTCCACCATATACGGTGCCTATTGTACATATGGTACCTATATTGTGCTGTGACAAACATGGTAAACTATGGAGAGACCACAAAAACTTTGTTTATGAGGACTTTAGCGAGGGTCCGATTAGTCCGAAAGACAAATTAAGACGAAAACTTTTTACTCTCAAAATACCTATTACTAGTAAATAACTTTCAAATTCGACGTTTAGTCGGTTGGCTGATCCATTAAAACGAAGGGCCCCGGGGTCACGCAACTATAATAAATTGTTCGTCTTTTACGTCTGAGTTTGTAATTGGGTATATATGATTATTTTGTGTAAAAATTCGGACGTGCCAGCGGGATAAAACCCAACTTGGGACAAAATCAGTATTCAAAAGGAAATATTTGGATTAGAATATTAGATAAACTTAAACAGTGAAACCACTTAAACCTATACCTAACCAGGGCCGACTCTAAGTAATATTTGCGAGGAGTCGTGAAGTATGAAATTGACGACTTGTGCTTAATAATGACGACTTCCAAAATTTTTTTCTCGCTTGCTCAAAATATTTCGTTACCTTACCTATATATTACTAGAATTCAATCATATATTAAAAAAAATATTTACCATAGTATAGCTCACTAAACTGCGAGAGTGATATTAGCGGGTCTCGTGACAATATCTCAGTACAAGTTGGTAAATTTTTCCAATATATGACACTGACGATTGTTGGTCGGTCAATACATTTTTGTACCTAGCACGGCATAAATTGAGTCATTCGAGAATTACTGTTTTGACAAGATATGACCACTCAGTACGCTAAATGTTAATGCCATCCACATATTTTGTGAGACGTACTGTAGGTAATTAATTTTAGGTTTTTAAGTATAAATTTAGACACCTTATATTACTGTTGTGTCCGTTCGAAGACCGTAGTAATACATAATATATATAATTTTTCTGATTTTCCGTAGTACCTACACATTTTTAAATTTGAACATAATTACCAATGACTGTAAGGGAAGTTGTGCATTTACAATTGATTTTCTTATACTATATATCTTATAATATACCTATGCTTGCTTACCCTCAGTGTCGGCCTGGTACATAAAGGACCTAGGGTACTATTTTTTTAAAAGGGTCCCCAAAAATGTACACTCAAATTTTATATTTTTATATAAAATTTTAACTGCAAGTCGGGCTGTTTCTAAGGAGTTGAATATAGGCAATATCTACATAAATCTGTGTAATATATATCTAAATATAATTACTTTTTGAACAGAAAAATGCTTTCGTTGTGACAAAATTGTGACACTTTAGCTGATCCAATTTTAATTCTGTAAAAAACTCAAGATTTTTTGACATATTTTCTGTAGATTTTAATCGAGGCTTTTTTTGAGTTATGAATTTCCACCTTAAATATAAAAATTATAAAAATAATAAAATCTTCCAACTAATGAGTCGTGATGGTGACGGTTATAATTAGTTTTCAGATTCTAACCACTAGGTAGTAGATATAAATAAAATTAATACGATTTTCAAATTATCATTTTTAACATGTAGGTATATTTAATTTATGTTACCGACCGAAGTTTATTTGTATGAAACATAATATTGTGTGGGTATACTATATTAATATAATATTCTCGATGGATTGCGGGCTAGAGATTGATAATTATTTTCTAAAATAATACCTATATTAAATAATATTGAAATTTTTTCATGGTCTACTAAATACATATTTATAATTTAAAATATTATTATCTATAAAGTTTTTAAATAAATTGTAATCGTAATTTTCCGACTGCATGCCGATAAATCTAACAATCATTTATTAAATAAACAAAAATTTACCAACAAATTCTTTTTACTGAATTAATAAGCATAAAAAAAGGGTTATAAAGTTTTCTGACTAACCGACTATGCCGAATACTTGCTGACTGACTTATAGTTTTTGCCGACTTATCATCTGAGTGAGAGGTCTTCACGACGTCTTAAACCCCTTTCCCTTCGGCCCTGCCTATAACTTAATATGATATCATATATACTCGTACTATATCATTGTGATTTGTGACCATAGTCGATAGACTTAGCCATCTCTTACTACAAAAATAAATATATTAGGTACCTTTCTAAAGTCATTTCATAATAATAACTAATAATTCATAATAACGCTTAAGAGGATATCACACACTAGTGGTAAACATGTACGAATAAATATATAAATAAATATATTTCGTATATTCACATAAAACAAACAAAAATCTTATTTATGATGATGCCACAAAATTTTAGTTAAAATTTTCTAGCGTTTTCCACTTACCTAACATAAAATGAATATATGATTTTAGGATAAAGGCAGAAAAATTTTGAATTTCAACTGAGGCAGTCATACTATAATTTAAAACCAAGTTTAAATTATGAGCATTACAGTAAATATACTTTGTAAGAGGACAATAATGGCTTTTTTTTATTTGAACGCCGTTATAAACTCCAGCCATAACAGCTGCGTCGTTATAGCCTTGTCCTCGTAATTTACCCGTTACTGATATCTAGTCCATAATTTTTAATATTTTCTATAATTTTATCGGTAAATCCAGACGTTGAATGAGAATGATAATTCAATAAACAGATTCTAAGAAATGATTCTATCCTAAGTTTGATCGGTTTATTGTCTTCGTTTTATTCAACGATTAAATAACGAATTATTTGACTCATTTGATCAGTGGTGTACGCAGGATTTTTCAATGGGAGGGGGGGCTTGAAAATAAATAAGTAATCAGTAGACACAAAATTAGGCATGAAAGAATAAAAAAGGTGTTTTTTCAGTGTTATAATAGAATACTGTTAAAAATATATATTATAATGTATATAAAATATATATATATGTAGTGGCGTATTTACGGAGAGGACGTCCAGGTGTATTGAAAAAGAACCAAGAAATATTGATTTTGAAAACCTAAATACCTAAAATTCATTTATGTAGATAGAACTGTTTTTTATACAATAATAATTGGAAATAGAGTTTGACGACTTGAAAAATTAATAATAATGCCCTAAAATGAATATAATTATAAATTTTAGATTCTTAGCGGTGCAAAATATTTTCTCGTTTTACTATGATATTAATTGGTCTTATATTTTTCTTTGAGCAATTTATCGACCAGAAGACTTGACGTCATGATCTAATTTTTTACTGCATACCCATTTTTTGGCATAAAATGTTGTCAACATGGTACTTTAAAGAGGTAATTTGTTGATTTTTTAAAAACGCATCAGAAAAAACCATCGAAAAGTAATGAAAGATATGGCTTAAAATAATGGTTATTTCCTCATAAATCCGAAAATGTTGGTTTTAAACATTTTAAAACGATCACAGAGTACGTGTTTTTTTGTATTTTTAATACATTTATAACATTATTATGTTTTAAACGTATATTTCAGTCTTCACTTAATGTATTTACGATTTAAAATTATTTTATAAATTAGATTGGAGTTGTATAGTGGTATAGTAATCAAAATTTAATAAACTGTATTATTATTATTACTAGTCTATGGTTCTTAGGTACTTTTCTCATTTACTTCCAAACTAAGGAATAATCAGTTTTAAAATTTAAAGAAAATGTATCAATTAAAACTTAAAAGTATACCAAATCGATGTATTAATATTATATTTTACAACCTCATGACTTATCCTGTAGTTTGTTTTCATGTATTATTTCTGTTAACCTTTTTGTCAGGTATACTTATGCCTAAATATTAAACATAAAATATTTTTAATTTTCAAATTATCTTAAAATAATCCAAAAATAAAACCACCGTTTACTGTACAATTTTACGATTACAAAGTTAGGAAAAATGTATGAATATAAAAAAAAAAAGAATTTAAAAATTAAATTATTTTGTCACTCGTTTTTATCGATGTTTAATAACATATTTTTCATGTGATGCAAGATATTCTAAAAATATCAAAATTAAATGCATTTAAGGCTAAACCTTTTGAAAAGTTAAAAATTAAAATTAAATATTTTTAATAAGTATTATTTATTTTTACCAAAATAGTGCACGGACTCTGCAACTTCCCTTCCACATTACTAACAGTTCTTTGTCTGTAAACTACCTAAGTGATTTCGCCCCTAAAGATAGTAAAATATATAAATTATTCATGTAAATATCATTATATAAATGATTGGTTTTCAATATATTTAGACCCTCCCCCTCCAGAAAAAAAGTTAAAAATACGTTACTGTATATATATTATATGTAACATTGATTATATGAAATATAAAAAAAAAATTGAATTATACTGGCAATGAGGGGGGGGCTTCAGCCCCTCAGCCCCCCTCTGCGTACGCCACTGCATTTGATCTTGTGTAGTATTATTTATGTATAAGAAAAACGGAACTTTTTGAACATCAGAAATGATAGATTTTTTTCCACATTCGGCAATTATATCAATTATTTCATTTTGTATAATGCCACTTAAATAATTGATTTTTTTAGGCCCTCATAAGAGTTCTAATAATACTGGATTATACTGCTAAGAAGTTACTGCGGTTTTCGCTATTAATTTTTTCGTAATGGCCTCGAAATGATACATTTTGAAACCTCAGTGTCAAAGTAACATTTATAATACGTTTTATGACTTGCCTCCAAAATCCAATTTCAACGCTAATTTGAGATTTTAATTCTTCAGATAAAGTTTTTTTTTTTATTTTCGTCTGCAGTAAGACAAGCGATTATACGAGATAAACTCTTTTGATACAATTAAATTTTCTCCGAAATATATTTCCAATCATTAATACCATTGGTTCATGAACTCGATGTACAAAATAATCAATATGGTTGACAGTAAACTAAATCAAGTGATTTTGAGTAAAAATTAATTTATGATGTAAACTTACACTCTCATGACCTTTTTTGTTATAATGTTCAGTAGAAAATGAACGATATTTATTACTAATACATTTTTTTCGGAAATGGACCATTAAGTTGCTACGGTCCTTTAGAAATAATAACAATTTTATCCGATGTATTTATTTTGTGTGTAAAAAAAAGCTTTGTCATTTGGAAAATCTCCTAAGGTCATTAATTGTATCGCTTCTGATAAATCTGTGTTTATTAAATATTCAATTTCATTATTCATCATGTGCGTGCGTAGCAGGTGCGATTGTTGAGCGGCCAGTTAAAATAGATATAATCTTGTCAATATTTTAGATACTGGATTCGTTGTAAGCTTAAAATATTTCTAAAAGATTTATCTTCCAAAATATGTAAAAAAAAAAAAAAAAAATATTTTAAACGTTTAAAAGGTATATGATCTTTAGAGGACGCTACACATGCAATTTTTAAGAGGTTCTGTATAGGCAATTTTTATAAAATTTTAAGAAAAATAAAAATCTTATAATTTAAAAAACATTTAAGTAAATTTTAAAAGTAATTTAAAAATAGATCTGTATTAGTACTACATTTAATTGTTGTGTAATCATGATAATTGTGAAATAAACTGTTTTGCGAGAAATATTGTTCTCGGGCTGTAGTTGTAGTTAAGAAACCAAATTTTGATATAATATTGCAGACAAAATTATCTGTGTTTTACCGTCATTCTTAAAAAAAAATATAAATTCTTAAAAAAGTTATACATTTTGTAAAAACCATTTTTGGGAAATTTTTACACATGGTATAACATTAGTTACCTATATTTGTGATATCGAAAAAAAAGACAACGGTAGAACACAGACAACTTTGTTTACAATATTGTGTACAAATTTGGTTTCTTATTTAAAATTAGTCTGAGAACACATCCATTTTGTAAAATGGTTTTGTTAACAAATATCGCGATTACACAATAAAAAGTAATACTGACAGACCTATTTTATTAAATTGCTTTAAAAATTTACTTGAATATTTTTGTTAATAATAAGATTTTTATTTTTATTAAAATTTCATAAAAATTGCGCATACAGAATCCCTTACAAATCGCATTTGTCGTCCTCTTAAGTAATTTCGAAAAAATTTAGTTTGTTTACGAAAAATTAAAATGCATACTTGAATTTAACTTTTTTGGAGTAGAAATAGTGCTCGTGACTTCGCTTAGAGAATCACGCATAGAATCAAAACTAAAAAATTAATGAATTTTTTATAACTTATACTAGGACTCAATAAAAGTTTTTTATTTTCTTCACGTTCCCTAGTATCACTACCTGCACGTTCTTTCGTTTCTGAGGTCATTGATTATTATTTTTTTTTACAAAAATAAAAACAAAATAAAATTACACGGTTGCAAGATACTGTTTTAGTGTCATTCCACTGACTAGTGACTACATACAAACTCGGAACGTCTAGTTAATTATTATAAATTTTTATGATCTTAGTGCGCTATATTACAGAGAAAGTGAGAAATAATTTTAACAATGATAGGAACAAACTAATATATTGGTATATAAAAACTTCACGCGAAAAATATGATGTTTTAAGCTAGTATGTGAGTACACACTACATTTACTACTAGTAAATATCTATATTTTCAAAATGTGATCGAAATTACCTTTAAAAAATATTTGAACATTTTTAAAAATTGATGACTACCCATTCTGTCAATAATTATACCAGGTCACTGGAAATTTTCTCGGTGTCCGCCAGGTCAGTCCATCCCTGAATTGTACCAGTTTTATTTTATTTGAACTATTTTATTATATATAGGAAAAATTAATCTACTTAAAATATCAGTTTTTCCCGCAACCATAGATTTCACAGACTTTCTTAAACTTGAATTATTTTCAGGAGTATCTCTATTGAAAAAAGCACTTATTCGTTTGAGTACCTAATTATTCTTTTTCAATGCGTTGTGTTCTTAATTTCCTATTTAAACTTCCACTCAAATGTACACGTTTAGAATTTATTAATAGACAACATAGTAATAATAATCGAAAATGTACATCAAACGTGACGTCGCAGTGACATGTCTTAATAGGACGCCACACCGAAAACTTTTCAAAGAAAAACTTGCATTAGTATTTTTAATTTTTATCAAATTTTAAACATGGTAGTAATATGAAACAAAAAACAAAATATATTTAACAACATTATATAGCGACTGATGGAACAGACTCAGATGTAAGTCCGACTGATTGATTGATTCGTTGAGTAGATTTTTTATATCTCATAGTAATGAATTTAAAATCGTCGGACATCCGTAGTATTTTTCACAGCCTTAATTACATTTATATTAATATTATAATATTTAACGATGTTTAATTGAATTTTCGAAATTTCCACCTGTATATAAAAACTTGTGACGATAAGTCCGACCTAATTCACATGTGCAGAGTAGGTGCCTATTATATTTTATTATATTTAACAGTAAATATATCTTAAATTGTTGAACTTTTGTGGTATTTTTTAAAATTATAATTAAATATAATTTATGTGTAGTTTTGTAAGACGGGCTGATGGTATCCCAAACGTAGCTCTAATACCAGAGGGCGATGACCACTGTTACTCGGCCGAGTGTCCGTTAAAAGATTAATCATCACCTGCACGCATGCTTAAGATTGGAAGACCCCCTTACCAAGCCTAAGGGTGATGATGCTAATGGGCAGTCGAAAGATCCAACTGATGATGTAATTGAATGGTACCACGGGATGGTCAGGATGCCCCGTTTACCATGCACCACAATGTAAGTCGGATGAGCGCCCGGCCTAACCCCGGCTGGGAGTTTTTTCGGTTGAGAGAATTCCAGTCGAATAGGGATGACTTTGTGGTGCCTATAGCAGGTGCTACAAAGTGGTTTGAAGTCAGATTGGCTTGGAGAAAGTACTACGGTGTTAGGGTCGTATGGGGTCGGTGTGAACGGAGTTTATGGCCACCGGTTGTTGTTAGCCTTACGGCGTCCACCCGGAGTTCTGATCCGATTTACTGGCAAGGACCACCGGAGTCTGACTGTGGCCAAACTCAAGCCAAGAGCAGGATAGGCTTCCTTCTGACCGTATCGTATAATTGATAGGGCATGTGATAACCTTCCTCTGTGAATTGGTACGGCTTTCCTCCACTGAGTTGGTTCGGTACTCGTGGGCTATACGTCGACGCTGAATCGCCCTGGGTTGGTTTATCACTCCGGGTGGTCCAGAAGCCTACTGGTATCTTAAATAGCATACAGTGTTAATATAAGGTGTTGGTAGAACTGGGAACAGCAACACCCGCAAACTGTTGGGGGTACTTACCCCCTATAACAACAATAGCCTACTTGAACATCTATTCTTACAATTAACAGAAAACGTCACGCCAGAAACCGTTGGAAAAATTCGCACCTCCCTAGTGATAAAAGATCTTCTTCGTAAATATAGAAATAGAAAAAAGTACAAACATTATATAAACTCTTTAACTAACTCCGAAAAGCTACTAAAATAATTTTATATTGCTGATTATATAACTATACTTATATAACTCAGAAAAAGCAAATATTTTTGCCACTCATCTTGATAATAACTTTTCACCTCACACAGATATAAACAACATTGATCATATGTCTTCTTTCTGTCTTCAATCGTTTGATTGATTTGCTGCAGATTTCCAACCATTCCTATCGTTATTCAGTTCTTGTAATTCTTTGTAGCTAGTCTTCTCCATGTCTATCATGATTTGTTTCATGTACTCCATCATTGGTCTACCTCTTCCGATATGACCTTCAATGTCGCCTTCTATGATGTTTTCGTTAGGCTATCTTAGCGTAGTAGATGCCCTATCATTTTATCTGTTCTAACTTTTATAGCATGCCAGATTTCTCTCTTTTCTTTTATTCTATCTAATACTGATTCATATTCTTTCAATCTATATTTTAGCCTTTAGCATTTTACGATAACACTACATTTCGAAGGCCTCTCTAATTTCCTTTTCTCTACTGTATTGATTGTCCAAGTTTCACAGGTATATAAAGTAATACTCCAGACATATATTTTTAAGAACTTTTTCCTTATCTCTAAGGTTACACTATTAGTGGTTAATAGGGGTTTTTTATTCTGAAAAGCCCTCTTTGCTTGTGCTATTCTATTTAGAGTGTCATCTTTACTTCGACCATGTTTTCTTAAGTAATTAAAGTGATGCACTTGTTCTATGCATGCGTTATCTAGTTCTATATTAATCTGAATAGTATTCGACTTGTTGCACATTATAACCTTTGTCTTTTTTTTATTTAATCACATTCCATATTTGTCCCATAATATTTTATTTATATTAGATAAGATTTTTTGCAGGCATTCTCCGTTTCTGCACAAAAAGCAATGTCATCAGTAAATCTGAGTGCGTTAATAGTTTTTCCACTTATTCTAACTCCTTGCTTTACTTGTATTCTTAATTCTTTCAACATTTCCTCGATATACTCATATAGATTAAACAGCATTGGTGATCGGTTACAGCCCTGCCGTACACCCTTTTTTAATTTTCGCTTCATCTTTTCCATCTATGTGTATCAATAAAGTTTGGTTTTTATATAAATTATAGATACATCTTCTGTCATAATACGTAATTCCAATTGTTTTTAGGATATAGAATAATTTACTCCACTTTACATTATCAAAAGCCTTCTCCAAATCGACAAAGGCAACAAATGTATCTTTGCTTCTTCTGGTTTGTTTTTCTATTAGTATTTTTAATGTTAAGATTACCTCCCTGGTTTTTATATTTTTCCTAAATCCAAATACGTCATACATAAACAAATCCTTAACCAATACACTTCCTATGTCTTACCAGTTAAACATACCTCCCCCTCAGAATTCCTATTCATCAAAATACTACCCAACAAAAAAATCACTGGGTCATGATCTTATCACTAATAAATTAATCAAATATCTGCAATTTACGTTTAACATTCATTTTAAATTATATTCTCTCACATTCCTTACATGTGGAAATACTATAATAATTTTGATTCACAAGCCCGATAAACCACCTGACGCACCTTCTTATTATCGTTCCATCAATCTCTTGCCCTCCTTCTCTAAAATTCCAGAAAAAATAATATTGAAAAGAATCAATTCAATACTTCCAAATCTAAATATAATTTCTGACTCTCAATTTGGGTTTAAACATTCGTTCACAAGCGTTCATCTATTCATCAAGTTCATAGGTTAGTAGATGTTATATCCCAATCCTTAGAAAATAAATAGTACTGTATAGGCGTTTTCGTCGACGTGGTTCAGACGTTTGATCGTGTTTGGTATGAGGGTCTTCTACATTAAATTCGTTTCCTTCCTGTACCTTTATTTTTTATAATTCAATATTTTCTAACCAAACGCTCTTTCTCAGTACGTTGTCAAGACAAACGGACTCATCTCTGCTACATAAAAGCGGCCGTCCCACAGGGCAGCATTTTAGCCCTAACTTAATACAACTTAATCACCTCTGACTTGGTTAATACAATTTTAGCTCCCTTCGTGGATGACACTATCATAATTTCCACTAACATTGACCTAATTCGAGCCTCCGTCATGTTTCAAACTCAGTTTAAATGTACTACAAAACTGGTTTAATCTTTTACACGAATTATTAATTACACTAAATTCGATTACCCAATAAATGGGTTCGTAATTCAAACCGTTGGGGAATCAGTTCGGGATCTTGGTTTCTACCTATCACGCACATTATGTCCTAGATTTTGCATTCAGGAAATATGTTGTAAGGCACTTAAACTTCTTGGGTTTTTACAGAGAATTTCATGAGAATTAAAATTATTTATTCATTTAAAATTCTTATACTGTACTCTAGTGAGACCTACTTTTATAGTCTATTTTAAGGGATCTATCGACTACTTATAACGCCAAATGATTGAGCAAGTGCAAAGTAAATTATTGTTTCGTCGCTTTTCTCCTCATTATCTGTTGCCCTCCACATGACTATACACCCATTAGTTAGCTGTTTGGCTTGAGTAATCTTTCTATTGCTGGCAAAAGTATAATGTTTCTCAGAAAACATACCTATCTAATTTTGTTAATTCATCTACTTTTCTAGCGGATATCAACTTTAGGGTGTCTACCAGTCAATTAAGAAATTTCACTCCCTTTACATGTTTTAACATGTATAATGCAATTTAATTATTCAATTTTAGTCTAATTAGTAATAGTTATAGAATAACTTTTTATATAGTTATAGTCATAAAATAATTTCATTTTAAAATTTAAATGTCCGTTTAAAAAGGGTTTTGGGAATTAACTTTTGAAAATCAAATGAGAATCCGTACATTTTATCTAGACATCACGTAGGAATATTTTTAAAAATTAATTTTAGTTATTGAAAACATTTTGTTACGTTAAACTTTTTGCCTGACAGTGATTTAAAGTTTTTAGAAATGCATTATGTCTGCCACACGCATTTTGAAAAATACAGCGCTAGCGAATCACAGCTTTCGTGAACCTATCCGCACAAGCATAGGCCATATAATTAATTTCTTAAAACTTTAAATCGTTGTCATACGTGATATATAGTTTTTGCCTTATAAAATGTTTTTCAACAATTAAAATTAGCTGTTGAATAAATAAGTACCTAAAACGAATTAAAATACATATTCGTAGATATATTTGATTTAGGCTAGTTTTTAAATTATACAATTATTCTCTAGATAGATATTTGTGAAATATATGTTTTATTCGGGAAATAATATTTCGAATATTTTATTGATTAGGTAATTCACCCAACACTGGTGATATATATTATACTTATATTTTATATTGATAAATGTAGGTACATAAATAAATTAATCAATAACATACAATTATTACATAATATGATATTAGATAAAAAAAACCATCATGATAATTAGAAAATAAAATAGCTATTTAAGTTATAATTTGGATAATTTTTAACTCAGAAATTTTGTTCAAGTACTAAATATCTTTTTTTAAATACAGAAAATATACTTCAGTATTAATAGTGTTGTGTTTCACACGTCCAGAAGACATAATATATAGACATATACATAAAAAATGTATATTTATAATAATAATAATATATTCTCTATCAAACCGCAAATTAAATAGAATTCAAATTGGTTTAAAATTCATTATAAAATTATTATAAAATAGGTATAAAAACTGTATGTAAGTATACCTAAGTATATTATGTTTTTCTAAGACAAAATAACAGCTATTGATTAATAATTTATGTAACGAGTAGATACTTATTATTGTGCTATCAAATTTTTTGAATTGATGACGAAAATATTAAAATAGTTATAACTTGGTTTAGTGACGTAATTTTTATTTTTATTTTTTTTTTGGTGGGGGGAGGGGAAGAAACATTTGCCCCTATCTAATTTTTAAAGGGCAAATCTTTGGAAATATTAATGTTAAATTAGTCTAAATGATGACCTATTTTTTATGAGGAATAAACATTTATTAGGTATTTAAAATTAAATATATATTATAAAAAATAACAAAATATATAAGTAAAATTAATACCTTTTTATTATTTTAATGATAATTATATTTACCAATACATATTAGATAACGATATATAATTTTCTAATATTTCTTTTAATATATCTATGTTACTAGTCATCGTTTAATAATTTATTTTTTCTTATTAGTATATTCTATGTATTATGTTTATTGATTTTCATATTTTTTTGTATTCCTTTTTGTTATTTTTTTTTTTGTTATTCATTTGTTACCTGATAATGACTTATGGTCAAAAAACAAAGTTGTTACTTATTGTATTTTTTTGAATATACTCGGCGCATATTATTTTTTATAATATATATTAATTTTACTTATATATATATTATTTTTATTAAATTGTTTGAATGAATTATTTTAAATGTTTTTAATTAATGTATTTATTATTTGTAAAGGGGACTGTAAAAAATTTTTCCCCTTCTAGCAAAGCCTGAAATGACGTCACTGTTTTCAATTATTATTGTTGAAGTTGATACCTACACGGTCGATACATTGCGTCTTTCCAGTTATCTGGAATACAACGTTGTCTATATTATAATATTCATAACACATCGTGTTCACATAATTAATTTCTATATATTATGTATACCTATATATAATAGTTTTATCTATATTATGTCACAGTCAATGTCAATAATAATTAGTAATAACTCGTTATAATATAACTAGGCAATACCGATTACCGGTAATGACTGTATGGAGAACGGTATTGCCTGTAGGCATTACATATAATGACTACCTAAATAGGTTATAGTCAAAGTAGTAAATATTTTTTTAAAAAAAACGTACGCGTTTTAGTATTAGCAGTGGTTGAATTGGAAAAAAAAAATAAGGACGGACTCTGAGCTTAGTTAAAAAATCTGCGTTCCGGGACATATCGTTAAAGAAAAAGTAAGCCGTGGGGGACTTCGTCTCCCACACCTCCTGTCCAAAGTTTCTTAACCAGGGGACATTTTAAAAAACATTTTAGATTATTATATAACATGGATAGAATAGAAAAATCCAAAATTTTTTTATGTCATTGTTGGGTGGTTACATATTTTCAAGATAGCATAGTTTAAGCATTCCTCTTAAAAAAATATTTAACACTTTTCCTTTTAAATGAATAATCGAGGAAGTTGTATATGTAAACCGAAATGAAGTTTATCGGTGTCGCATTGATTTCGCCATCCCTTTAGGCTTTAGCCATTCACGGATAATGAAGATTATTTATTACCTACCTATATATGATACGCCAATATGATTTAATAAGATCAACTATTCAAC
>JAIPRL010000123.1:174629-206999 GCA_025469235.1 Pemphigus obesinymphae
TTAATAAAGTTATATGATGAATTTAATACAATTTTGATTTGTATTTATTTGTATTTGTTGCTATTTTTGATGTTTTTAGGGCATATTTATAGAGCATATTTTACGGTTTTTTTGGTCATATTATAGCGCATATTTTAGGATTTTTGGTGCTATAAAATCCGAACCCTGATTATTAATATTTAAAATGTATCTATTTTTTTATTTTTATTATTATGTATATTATTTTAGAAAATAGTTTTCTTGTAATTTGTTTGTGTACTTTTTGACCAATCATAGCATTTAGATATTAGTATATCTAGATATATATATATATATATTAGTATAATTAATATAAATACCTATAAAACTTACAATTCCCAAAAATTCTAACTTCACAGCATCATTTTCATAAAATGAAAATTTAAGTGAGAAATTCTATGAATATCTATGATATCATAATATCCATACGTGACCACTGACCATAAATTAATTTCAGAGAGAAGGAGACAAACTTCAGTCACATTTTCATATCACCTAGTATTTTTTTTTGTTTGACACCAATTATATTTTACTACCAGTTACAGCAAATAGTCATCATTATGTATTTCTCTAGAAATAGCATGTGCTGACCTTCTCCCCTCCAATCGACACCCATAAAAATATCTTAACATTTAATAAAAATATGCAAGTTTTTGCCCCCCTCCACCCGAAAAAAAATATATTATATATAACTATTCTTCAGCATGGTTTATGTTAATTAATCAATCATGTTTCGTTAAAAAAAAATTTAAAAATTAATAAATTTAAAAAAAAGATTGTAAAGTTGTAGACAACAAATCAGATAACCATGCCAACTTAACTTTGTTGACTATTTTAATAAAATTAAATGAACTTAGATGATAAATTACATGTAATATATTAATAATACAATATAATATTTACAATATTTTATATATAAAATAATTTTTTTTATTTATTATATATAGCTCAATTATTTATTAGTAATTTTAATGGTAAATTTGAATTTTTCATTGAAAACTCAAGAACTCTCAAAATGGATTTTGAACAAGACAAATAAAATTTAAAAAAAACACCAACGTTTTTTTGACGTTTCATTGACGTGTTCGGTCAAACCTGACGCGTTTTCGTTCTCTATTGTCGACTTCGGTATCCGGGGCCCATGCAGTTTGTAGTGGCGTGCTATAAAAACGTTCCGCGATATTTCATTTTTCTGATCACGCACGATACCTGTCTATATAACCCTGGTACCCGATTGCCCTATTTGACGAAACACCGGAATCATCTTCGATTTAGTGTCGTTTCAATTGGTCTATAAAAAAAAAAAAAAAATATATATATTTTCTCCCGCTCGATTTTCCAATTTATTCCTAAATAATATGAAAATCGACAAATTTTTTCCGAAACTCGGTTTTTTACATTTTTACTTTCTTGCTTTTTTATATTTATATATATTATTTATATTATATATATATATAACTCCGTGATACATAATACGTATAATCACGGTCTTATATACAATAGTTTATCGTTGCCCTCAAGTTTAAACTATTATAATACAATAATTCTAAGCAACCCTTTCCTCCAACTATAAGTTATGTCAAATATTGTATTTTTTAATTTTGTGAAAATTTCAATTTTTATGGTCTTTACTAGTTAGAGCATAGAATAAAAGTTAGATGGCGCTATATATTACGGTATACATTTATACACGGACTTTAAGGGGTTCTATATAGGCAATGTTATGGTTAAACGTTTAAAACCGGTCCCATACGACTGGTGTATTTGGTCAATATTGGCGACTGGCGGTATATGGCCAACATTTGCCATTTGCTCCCACACGAGTTGTATATATTTGGCCAGTGCCATTTAATTATTTTCTAATAAATTTTTATATTACGATAATATAGTATGTATAGTACATACTATCTACCAATATCGTTGGGGTTTGATTACGGTGTCTTGATCTTGTTGCATAGAATCATTAAATAAAATAGTATTTGGTTCGTAGTCGCTATGTGTTGTGATTTATTTATCTTTTATTAACAATTTAAAATTTATGATACGATATTAATTAAATATGTAAACTTGGGAAAATTAATTTACTCAACAAATCTATAGACGATAATAATCATATTACATTCGTTATACTAGTTACATAATGAATGAAATCAAAAATAATAAAGTGCAGAACGGCGATGTAGCAATGTATCATAGCGTTATAATCCACTATAAAATTCGTCATCACAAAAATAATATTCCTATAACCCACCCGTACTAGATTTAAAAAATTAGTATTGATTTAATTCCAACACACCTGCAAGCTGCAATATATTTGTCATCAAATTGTTTACTCAAATCTTTTTATATAGCTATATATATATATATATATATATATATATATATATGTGTGTGTGTGTTTTAATTATTTTTATGGTTTCCAATGTTTCCATCAGTATTTCCATCAAATGTTCCTATAATTTTGTAAATCCTATAATATTAAAAATTTAATATAATATTATAAATTCTAGAAACATATTTGGAAACGTTATGAAACAGTCTTTAAACCCGTAATTTCATAATATTAAAAAAAATTTTAAAGGATATTTTTTATCTAATTTTTATATATTTACCTATATAATTTTATAATTTAGATAATATTAAAATTTTTCGATCATAAATTTCTAAATATTAACAAATAATATAGAAAATACGGTATTGCCGTTACAAAGAAGATTTGATTACAAATTTAAATCTGTTTACAAAATAAAAATCCGACCATGCAATCGCTCGTACTGACGGAACTAGTTTTGTATGTTTTAAGTAAAAATGTGTACGGCCAGCACGTGTACCAGCCGCCAGCCATAGCCAGTCGTGTGGGAGCAAACACAATGTTTTTGCCAAACATTATTGGCCGTCCTTTGACTTGTGTTAAGTTTACCGACAGTCCACCGGTAATTGTACATGTGAAGCCTCCCAGACGACTGGCCTATCATCACCAGTCACCAATATTGGCCAAATACGCCCCAGTCGTGTGGGACCGGCTTAACAGATTAAACAGATTTTTTTAAAAAAAAGTTCAAGATTTCAAGACGTTTTTTTACGAACCACAAACTTGGCACTATATAGCCGAAGTTCTAGGAAAAGTTTGAGGACCTATCTCTACATATTATGAAACTATCGTATATGTATCTACAGAATCTATATATATATTTTACTCCAGTACCTATCACATATATGTAGGTACCTATCTATTTTTATCTAAAGATATAAGATACATAAAAAAAACTAATATAGGTAATATAGATAATTAAAATTTCAGTTATTTCAATATTTTACAAATATTTATAAAAATTTAAACAATTATTTAATTACAATTTAGACTTTGAATTACTTTCATGTAATAATATGTTTAGTTTTATTAAATTAAGTTGTAACCTAAACTTTTCATGGTATTTTTGTAATAGGTAATAGGTATATATTCAGTTTTTTTTACTCTCCTATAAAAATATAATTGGTTCTTATAGTGATATTTTAAGTGATATTATATGTACTATTATATATTATGCTAAACATTTTCATTTTTACTTATGTAATATGGATAATTGTATTATTAAATAAAAAGTTGTCTATAGATACAGATGAAGCGGAAATTCATCGATCGTCTCTTCGGTCCTCGGACAGGATAATGTATAGTATTATTATTATTTTAAATTTGAAAGCAAAGATGAATCATTGTATTTGAATGACGATTCTGAGTGAAGCTTGGTAATTATAATATTATACAAAAATAATAAAAATAAGTATCCATAACAACTTTATTTGATATTTTATTATTTCCACATTTATAGAAACATTTTCTTTAAAATAAAAGTAGTTTTTCTTCACCTAAGCTCGAGAAAATGACTTCAGGGAAAATCAAATAATGACTTTTTCAAAGTACCTGCAACTAGAACGAATTTCTATTAAAACAACTCTTTACTTAAAAACTCTTATTCGACTCCTTCTATACCCGAAAAAACATATAGGTACATAAAAAATACATCATTATAAAACAAGTAAATTCTTCGTTTCCCTTAGAACCTAAAATTAAAAATTTTTATTTTTAATTAAAATGTATTATTTATTAAATAATAAATTTATTTAAAACACCTATTTTGTAATTAATTTTTAGAAAATGTAAATTTTTTAATTTCAAGTTTTTAGTTTAGTTTTTTAAAATTGTTTAAACTTTGTGTAAATGTAATTATTTTTTTAGCTAATGTAATTGTAATATATTTTATTAAAATATTCTTTCATATTAAATAAATGAATGAACCTTAGTAAATATTTAAACACACATTTTTCTAAAATCAAAATGACTAGGTATATATTGTTTTTAATATTTTAATTTTATCCTAATAATAAAATAAGTATAATAATAAATCATTAAAAATAACTTTTAAATATTGAATGTAAAACAAAAGTTTATTCATTAGTCAAATTAGCAATGTTACACCCTGTATAATGTATTACATTTTATTAGATAGCCTATAGGTATATATATATATATATATTATTATTAATTATTATTCTGAAAAATATTTAATATATTTTTGAAAGTATTTATCTTGTATCTTTTATATATATTTAATATTTGTATCTGTACTACATAATATGAAATGTGTCAAGTATCAAGTATCAATAAGATACTTTTTTTTAAATATAGGTACCTATATACTATTCATAATGCCATACATCATAATATGTGACTTACATTTTATACAGTTTTAATTATTATAAGTAGGTAGGTATATGTTATAAAATAAACTCACTCGAGATGATAATAAAATAGTTTTTCAATTTGATAGGAATTGTTATTCGATGACATATTATTAATACAGAATATTCTGTGATGTTCATATCTATAACGTGATAATGTTTTTTAATTTATCTAAGTCGGTAGGTAATTTGTGTAGTATCTATACAGTACTACAGTAGTAAAATACAAATTATTAAATGTCTATATAAAAATAAAGCACGTCCTTCTTCGGAGATAAAATGATACTAAAAGTAATAGATAAAATTGAGGATTTTCTTCCATGTGGTACCACTGATAACTGATAAGTGTAAGACATGTGAGAATTGGGGTAGTTCTCCGATAATACTGATAACATGAAAATATGATATGATCATATTTGACTCTAATACAAACCTATATTTGTTCAAAAAGTGATGTTGGGAGAATTTTATATTACTGTATGATTACTTTGAGTACAGAACGAGTTATTCTACGTTTAAATGTTTTTTAAAAATATGGAAATACTAAATGAGGTGGATATAAATATTATAGTATCATATGATTACTGAAGATAAATATTTTAATATAACTTTAATTTGCGATAATCGTATGATAATTAGGAAATAAAAATATGAGTTAATTTAAATAATAAAAATACAACTATTCTGTTTTTATTTTTTATTTATAAACAATCATTTATCATAATAAAAACAAAATATATTGTTTTTATAAAATGTTAAATATTTGCAGTAAGGTATATAAAAAAATGTACTAAGTGCTTACTTGGGTTTAGGTACCTATATTAAAATTAAAATTAAAATTAGTCAAATATTATATAATGAAAATATTTCAAGAACACTAGATTTTAAAATTGGATTTCGTAATAATAAAACATATAGTGGTCATTATGGAAACAATTATTTAATAATTATAATTTTTTAATATAAGTAACAATATTATTGAAGTTTTTAAACAATATGATCGATGCTCAAAAAAAGTTACGTATATTATTATATTATAATCTTCCCCACTAATTGTATTTCATTACTATGAAATTTAATTTTTCATGGTTAGTAACACTGAATTCTATGAAAAATTATGGTTCTTATCTTGTGTTGGAGAACTCCTAGATCCCCGGACGGGTCTATACCATAGAGTAACATTACTATTACTCTATGGTCTATACGCAGGACATTAGAGCAACACCTTATAATTTTTTTGTTATCGCACATAAATTTAATAGGCGATTCTCCTCTCAAGTAAAAACCTATACCTATTTAAATTTGTTTTCTGCCAATATGATATACAAACATTTTTTAATTATTGGTTAATAATTTGATAGATGTTAACAATTAATGACGAAAATATGTGTACCTATTTGAATTTTGAATATATTACCATCGTGTTTTTTTTTACTTTGTTATAACAAAAACAAAACCAAGTTATAATAACTATTTTTAAATTATATCAAAATTATTTATTACTTATTTAATGAAAGTTTTACTAGGTTTAATTGGTTCATGCAATAAATTTCACAAACTCTTAAAATAATTAATATTGTCCATCGTAATTTCGATAAAATATTAATTATAAATCATTATATAATAAACACTTATTGCGTTAGGTATATATTTGTATATCATATTGACAGAAAACAAATTTACAATTTATACAAAAGTACAGGTTTTCGCTTGGAGAATTGCCACTTAAATTTATGGGTGATAACTGATGAGTGATATCAGCAAAAAAAAAATGATATGGTGTTGCTCTAACGTCCTGCGTATAGACATACCCTTTAAAACAAGATACCTGCAGATACCTACTACTAAAATGCATGGAAATATTACATTGAATTATAAAATTATTTTGAAAAATGTTGGATACTTTTAAATCAAAATTTTTGATCCACTATGAATAAAATTTAAAAAAAATGCCTAAATATAAATAATCCAAGTTGGTTTCTTCGATCCTCGGAATGATTATTATGAATGATATAATCGCGAAATGAGTAAATTAATATTATTTTTAATTCGAAAGCAAAGATAAATCATTGCATTCGAAAAACGATTCTGCACAGTAAAGTTTAGTATAATATTGTTATAACGTAAAAAAAAAAAATAGGTAACCATGACAACTATTTGTTATTTTGTTATTTCTCCAAAATGTATAAAATATTTCCGTTATTAAAAGGAAGTTTCTCTTTACGTTTAAAAAAGTTAACGAGAAAATCGTAAAATTACCTCTTTAAAGTATCAACTAAAACAATTTTTTTTTATCAAAAAAGCTCTTTACTCCAAAATTCCTGATCGACTCTTTTACCCAAAAAATTATATACAAATTAATTACACAGACATAAAAAAAAACGCATATCATTTTTTAGAGTATTCTGAAGTGAATCTTGTTTATTCTTTTTTAGATTTACTAATAAGAAAAAATTACCTATTATAGTTTAAAAAAGAATTTAATTAACTTTTTAGAACTTCAATATTTTTTTAAAATTAGTAAATCAAAAAAACAGAAACAAGTTTCCCTCCAAAAATTTTCTTTTAACAATTTTATATTAAGTGTTTAATTTTAAAATCACTTTAAAGACATGTTTAAACAGTTTTGAGTAAACATGTTTATTACCACTGAAAAACATTTGTGTAGCGTCTCATGGTTGGAAAAATTATTTTTTGCACAAAATTGTACGTGTCCTGCAGATACATTCCCTATAGATATTCCTATTTATAGAAGTTATTAGGATTTTAAATGTGGACAGTCCTATATAGGAATTGGTATTCGGATTATAAGGGGAGGCTCCTGGTAATCCTGGTCGGACGTCCATTCAATTTAACCTTATTCAATTTTGACTTATCTAAACTATTTTTTTAATTTATTTAATTTTCACTGATAACAGTAGGTAGGTACATAAATCAACAATTATTAGTTATTCAAAAATAAGCATAATTTTATTAACACAATACAATAAACAAGATAATGATATTTGATATAGCCGTAAACCATATAATATTATCAATATTCTATAGGTATATGTACTTAATAAAAAAAAATATAAAATAAAAGAACACAGTAAATATATTGATGTACCGTGTATGATGTATAGTAATATATAATATAATAATGAAACGTAGGTACTAGGTATAATATCTTACAGTGATCACAAACGACAGAACTACGGTGATTAAAATATTTAAATAAAATTAGTGTTTTTGAAAATTTCAAGAAGTCTATAAGCTAGCTAGACTAAACGTAAACAGTGAATACCTAATGAAATTTATCACGGAAAAAAAAATAAATTTGGTATAATATATACACAAATAAGCAAAATAAAAAAAGTTATAGTGTTTTTCACTAGTTTGCCGACAACCACATAAACCTTAAATTATACTAATTGTCGATATATATCCAAAAGTGGAGCGATGTCTTACCACCCCCTTTCTCTTGGACGGTCCTGATGACTTGATACCATCACGTATATTATTAATTATTAAATATAAGTATATGTACACCTACGTACATTATAACCCTGAATACATTATGTTCAATGTAGATATGTCCGCGTATTACTTATTCGATCGTTCGTCTACTATTATTCACGTGGGATAGGTAAACCTTATATTTAATTTGATTCGAGATTGTAATACTAAAGTCAGAAGTCTAAGTGTACCTCTGGCTCTAGAGTCAACCCGTCTTTTCCATAGAAATCACTACACCAGAAGGTAACCATGAAAACAGATTAAGAATTTATTTTAAAATTATTACGTAAAAATATAATATATAGGTACTTATATTGTATATAGACTACCTATATAATATAAAAAATATGCACATATTGCACACGCTGTAGTCCCATTAAATAGTATCATAGACTAAGATAAATCGATATCATTATACCTTCGGTTCTAGATAATAATTATACTATGTAAACCGTGTATAATTACAATTATTGTTATGCATATATTGAGATAATAATTCTACAAACGTCAAAACGTAATAGGTAAATTTAAAAAAATACATTATTTTATACCTACAATATAACTTATATACAGACCTAGTAATACCTACCAAATATAGCTATATATAATATATTTATATATACTTACCTATAATCCATATACGATATGTATATATACGAGTACACGTATTGCGATAAAACTTAAAATTATATATTATATAATCACAAATTCGCAAATTATTTATGTAGGTACTACCTACCTACCTACCTACCTAGTTATAGGTTTACTAATACGTTTATGTTAAATTATATTACTTAGGTATTACTTATTAGTAATGTATAACTAATGGTAGTAAGTACGCATATATGAATATCAAAAATGATTTCAACAATACCTATATAATATATATAAATATACCAAATAGGTACCTGCAATTGTATAGGCTCAAAACGAAAACGTTTTATTCGCGTTTTTAAGACGCCTATATTATTAAGTTAAAAACGAAATTTATACCTACTTATATATATATATATATGTGTGTGTATAATATATACAAAATATTGTAGATTGAAACGTTAAGTCTTGAAAATTAAAAAAAAAAAAGTTCTTTTGAATCATTTCAAAATATCGTGAAAATAACATCTTTTATTTTAAACCGACGTTTTTCGTTAATAAACAAACTAAAAAGTGTAAGTACACCATAACTGGTCGAAGCATTCCTAATTTCGTAATACCTATTATTATTATTAAATTCGTTAGATGTAAGAATAATATTTGAATATCGATACCTGAAAAATCGTGTGAATATGGTCACGTGCGTAGACGAGCCGCGTACCTTTGGCGACGATATTATGGCCACGTGGTTATTGACAGACTGATTGACCGACGACCGCGCGGACATTCGCGAAACGTTAGTCCGGTAGCGGTCGTGCGTGTAGACGGACCCGAATTGGGGGGGGGGAGGGGGAGAACGAGACAATCGCGCCGGACGTAACGTTTTGCAGGGTCGTTATATATATACACATTGTACCTACACATGGGAGATGTCTTAAAGTGTTTTATATATACATTTATATACGTGCACGCTGTCTGCCGAGTTCCGCAATAATTATTATTACGATTTATACTGTACATGTGAGGTAGGTACTTACATAATATATTATTATCAGTGTTACTTTTAAAAAGTAACCGAGTTACGTTACTAGTTACAAAATTAAAAGGTAACTAGATTACCTACTTTTCCGTTACCTATTAATACAAAAGTAATAGCGTTACATTAATTTTTCAATTAAAAAGTAACTATATGTAGTTACAATGACGTTATACTTTCAACATTTTTAAATACGTAAAAATGAAAATAATAAAATAAATTGTCAAAAATATCTTTTTTTTTTTTCTTTTTTTTTCCGTTAGTCGTCAGTCGAATATTATAAAATTCAACATCATATGCCTACTCCAACTTATTACCTATATAAAATCATACAATCGTTGAAATATCTACTTTTCGCAGATATATATGATGGGACGTCATCGGCAATTTCAGACAAAGTTATTAGAATAAATTGCATTTTTTTATTTATAAATATGTAACGCGTTATTTTACAAAGTTACTTACAGATAACTATAACGTAGTTACTCTTACGTTGCTACAAAAATTAAATAACGAAGTTACTATAACGTTACTCGAAAAAGTAACTACGTTACAGTAACGAGTAACGTCGGCCGTTACATTACTATACCCAACACTGTATATTATATATATGTAGGTAGGTACGTATAAGAAGGATAGAAAAATTCTGGTTTTTTTTCTTTTTTTATAAATTTCCAAAATGATGTCTGCATCATATCACGACAATAACGATACTACCTGAACTGTATTGAAATGTTTTCGAGGTCATAGGAGCACCTCCTCCCCCCTGGCGTGTATATTGTTTAGACTCTTTGGCGGAGGTCAGTCGCAAGGGGGAAAATATATGTTATATATACCTAATATTGTAATTCAATTTACTTGCAACACCACTTTTAAAAACTCGTTTCCATATTATGCTTCGTTGGGTTTTTAAACTGCAGATGTCTAAATGACGTAGATATTTTATATCTATATGATCTATCGCAGACTTAAATATAGGTAAGTATCATCTATATTTACTTTTTATTTTTTACAATCGAACAATATTGCGTTATTTAATACAATATAGTAAGTTACAACCACTACAGAATATAATGTATAATATTATATAGTCATTGATAACTTAACTGGGGCATATACAGGTATATTATCTGTTTTGTGTAAAATATTTTTAAATTGATTTTTAAGAACTCTCCCTCGCCGATATAAGGTTATACTTATACCTTTATACTTTATACATAATATGACATATCTAGTGGCGTCAGGCATGGTATAGGTAACTGTATTCGCATTATTTTTTTTAGACATTAGAATTGTATCATTGCTATTAAAAATTAATAATAATAAATAAATATAATATGGTAAAACGATAATAATATATACCTATATATACCTAGGTAGGTACTCGAATGCATACTAAACGGCAGGACTATGAAAAATTACAGCCTATCTAAACAAATATTTACATATTTTACTCCATTCAAAATAATAAAAAGCCGCCCAGATTAAACAGTGGACGTTTATTCATCGACCCTTCGGTTCTCGTACAGGATAGTGTATTATTATTATTTTAATTAAATTTTAAGGCAAAGTTCAATCATTGCACCCGAAAAACGATTCTGAGCATATTATTTTCTCTGTGGAAAATTCCTACTCGATTCTTACCTGAAAAAGTGTCCACTATCTTACAAAAGAAACAATTCAATTTCATTAAATATAAATTATAAATATTGCTGAAAAGTGGTCATTATAGTGCTACAGTCATAGACGATAGACTTACATAAGATTCAAAAGTGCATAGGTCAAGACCTATAGGCCCCTATTGGTTTTAGAATAAAAATTATCGGGAGAAATTGCTTTCCCCCTCTACACCCTTCTTGAGCAAGCACCATTTTATAAAGTACCTACCTAATGCCAAAATCATACGTTGAAAAAAAAACTTGTACTTTCATAATCATTTTTAATTTTACAAATAACAATAAAATGTTTAATAATAATTCATAAAACAATTTATTAATAATCACAAAAATTAGCGTTTCAATAATTGAGTTCACGGCGTCTAAAAAATTATAAATAAGTGGGTAAGTATAGGGTATTAATGTAGGTAAGTGGGTACCTATTATTATATATTTTTCCGAAATTTGACTGATTGGTGTGATTGAGTGATTCATCTATACGTTATTATAATGTAAGTATACCTATTATAATTATTGGTAAAATTAAACGAATTTACATTATTTACCTATATACTGTAGCCTTATTAGTTATTACTAATTGATAATGACATGCATTGGTTCATTTTGCCTATTTATTTATTCACTGTTTGCACTTTTCAGTACCCACTATCCATGTTTATATTCTTTAATATACCTTATATGAATATTGAACACGTATATTATGTTCGTGTAGGGACGGTTCTACCATCTTTAGATTAGTCATAGTTAAATTTATCCTTAGGATATCTTGACTAATACTGTTCTACAATGTCTGGATATCCCTGAAGCTGTTGGTAAAGTTATTGGTAACTTGTCTTACACTTTTACTACCTACTGAATAAGCATTTTATCCAGAGGATAATCCATGTTTCCATCAGATTATTATCATATTGTGAAGTGATTTTATGAATTATATCGAATTTTACTACAAAATTATTATAAAATTAATATTAAAAAATAGAAAAAATGTTTTGTAATTTTGATTTTATATCGGACAAAGATGATTATATTGAAGATTTGCCGAAATAACGGAAAAAACGAGTATTTCGAAATCGAATGGAGGATTCAGATATATATTCAGATGATGACAAATTTTTTGTGATTTGGACTTAAAAAATCAACTGTCTCTTAGAACTTTTAACGAAAATTGAATTTCATTTAATGTAAAAACGAACAAGTAATTATAGCTTTATAATAAAATTATAGCCTGTACCTATATGAAACTATATATATCTGAAATAAATTCATCATCACTGGGGGCAGGCTAGGCCATAAAGTTTTAAAATTGTAAATTTTCAGTAGGTACACAACATGCGTATTTAGAAGGGCTTAAAGGGTTAAGCCCATCTCTGGTTTGATTTTGTCCAAGCAAAAAAAAAAAATTACATAAAATTAACATATTTCACTTGAAAAAAAGCTCTTTTACAAAAAAATTTTGATTACATTATATCACACCAATGTAAGCACACACTTTTTTCATAGCCGATTTTAAGACTAAAATGTGAAAAATGAAAGTTTTTATATTTAAAAGTATTTTTATTATAAATAAACAATTTGTACTTTATTTTTTTCAGAAACTATAACTAAATTGTTATTGATACTTCGATTTTACGCATTAGGGACAATTGTATTTGCATTGGCTAAAATCGAGATGAATTATTGGGGGGGGGGGGGCTAAGACTATATATGTATACATATAATTACAAACAAAAAAAAATGTTCATGCTGTGTCCGATATTAACGTTTCTCAACTCCAATATTAATGTATAATAGGTATATTATAATAATTTAACATTACATATCATACATGCCTATTACTGACTACAGACTTGTAAATAAAATAGACAGGTAACTAATATGTCAAATCATAAAATATTAACATGAAATAAATAAATTATAGATTATAGATTCGAAAAAAAAAATTATTTACTATTGGAAACTTATCAAAATCTAAAAAGCAAAATAATACCGAGCTTTTTTGTTAGGTACCTATACTTACATAATATATTCAGCTACCCGTTTATTTTTCACTAGATTTTTCGCCCCCTAATAAATAGGTTTTACATTTTTAAATATTATAAGGTTTTAAACATTTTATTTTATTTTCCCATATAACATTGAAAATACAATTTTATTGATAAGTCATTTAATCATACTTTTAAACTTCAATAGGTACCTACCTATTTTGTTTAAAAATATTTCTAAATGTTGAAAGTTATGTAAAGTGTAGTATTATAAGGTTATCAAATAAAAGTAAAGTAAATATTTTTTGTGGAATTGAGTCTTCATTTTATTATTAGAAAATCGACAAGTCTACAAATACTACAAATATCAAAAATAAAATATTGGTTACCTACCTAATCAAATATCAATTATTAATACATTTTTTTTTAAAGAATTCTTAAATTTTCAAATTTCAGATCAAAAAGTATTAAGTATACGTATAGGTAATATAATAATATTATATACCTAGGTATATGTTATATACTAATATAATTATACCTATTAATTTATTGTTCGAATTGGAAAAATAGAAGAAGGGCCTCTCGGCCTTTCAATAAATGAGTTTCCTCAAACTATGTAACTTGTATAGACATCTGTAGTTATAAGTACTGTAAAAAATAATTAGTAAGGGTGCTCTCCAAATATTATAAAATAGTAGAGAAGCTCTGTCCCCCTGCACATTCTTCCAATTCGAGCACTGTACTAATTATAAAAAGCTGTAGTTACCTATACAAAATATCTCTGGGGGTAAAATGGCTCTATAGACTTGAAATGTACACCAAAAACGTACCATACAAATACAATATTTTTGAAGTTTTTTCATTATAAAAGGTTAATTTTAGATATTACCAACAGTGATACTCACACATAAGTATTATACATTGTAGCTTCGTTCAGAATCATTTTATCGAAATAAATAATTTATCATTACTTTTAAATTCAATATACCTACCTATACACCATCGGTATCCTACCCAACGAGTGAAGTGTGCTTTCACCAGCTTTTTAAAATTATTTATTTATACATATTATAACAAACAATGAAATAAATATATAATATAATATGTCCTATAAAAAGGTCTATGTCTATATGATTCAAAAAAGGTTTAGATTCTATGACTTATTGACTTACCTACATATTCCATTAAAGTATTGGAAATGAGGCTGTAGGTACATATCTACATATAGTGGAATTTTAAATATGAAATTAAGTGAGATAAAGAGAAACGCTACAGATAAGTGAATTCCAGACAAGAAGGTTTGGATAATAATTATAATACCAGAAATAAATTTTTCCTTAATATTTATCAAAAAAGTCGACAAATTGCCTTTTCAATGTACTTCCCTAATTATATGTTTGCTACCAAAAAACTTTTGGATCAGGTCTTCTGGTCAAAAAGTTATTAACAGAAAAATAAAATATTAAACATCATTGTAAAACAAAGAAATCACTTGTCCGCTTAGAATATAAAATTTGAAGGTTTTAATTGCATATTTAAATGTATAAAAAAAAAAGACTATGAAATATAAAGATACTTAATGATAATGATATGATGTCAAAAATTAAATTTGTTGATAATGATTACCAAATTAAAAATAATAAAAAAATAAATAGGTACCTATACATTTTTTTAGCATAATTCTATAGGTAGGTCATAGGTTCCATGTTTTTGGGGAATTTATTGTAGATAAAATATTTTTGTTATAAATATAATTCTAGAGTAAGGATTTCATAGTTTTACAAATAAATATAATGTGTATTTATTCTAAGTTTTATATGAATCATATTTATAGTTGATAGGTAGCTTCATATAAGACAAACATGAAAAAAGTAAATAGGTACCCACAACATCCACACTTTATAGCAATAAGTATTAACTAAAATTTCAAGATGCCACACCTGACACACTATAATACAATAATGATTGGTAAAAGCATGTTCATAAAAAACAAACAACATTTTACAAATGACCTTATACTAGGTACTAGTGCACTACTTATATATGTATACATACTAGATTTCGTAAAATATTAAATAGGAATAAAGTCAAAACCATTTAAAAAAGTAAAAAGAGATTTTGAATATATAGGTAATAGATATAATTTTTATTTAATTTAAATATCACAAAAAAGGTGTGGTAGTTGCTATACATAGGTATGTACTATGCGAGGGAAAACTGGTTCAGTAAGTGATGCCTGTATTATAGCATTTTAAGATGGAAAGCTACACAATCATTAATATTAAGGCTAAAATATCTGTACTGACTGATCTATTGTCTAGTGTATGTATTTTTAATATTTTAATTTAATGATATTGCAATTTTATATTCCTACTAAATATTTTATTAAAACAAATTTTTAAAATAATATTATATAAAATCAAAGTATTATTTACGGCGATATTTGATTATTTTTTTGAAACATTTAAGTGTTACATTTATATTATTCAAATTTAAATTTCAATAGGGACATAAATAAATATATTTTTTTCAGGTTGAAATTACAAAAATATAATATACCTATATGAGTACTTATGACTATTTAAAATATAATAATATTAAAATTAAATAATTATTTACAAACAAATTTTAAATATTGTAGTATTGCAATATAAATTTGATGTTTAAACCCAAATCTTCAAGATGAAATAAATTTTCTTATATTATATAAATTATATTAATATGGTATTTAATAGGTAGGTATATAATAAATTTGAACAATTAAGTAAAAGTTGGTTACATACCTATATAATACTGAATACATTTATTATTTAATTATCATTATTTTAAATAATAAATTACATAGTAATTCAAGTTTACTTTAGAGAATTTAATAAATCAATAACATAAAAAAAAATTGTGTAACCAATCCGTAAAAAAAGTAAATTTTTCTATTATTTTTTTAGCAACATTATAATATAACAAATAACAACCAAAAATATTTTATTTTTGTTTATAATTGTGAGTGTTTTTTAGCATTCACATGCCAATGCTTCAACTCTCTGGATTGCAAATTACGTATAATTTTTGAAAAATATTTATACCACAATATTCCAAATACTGTACATAAGGCAGTTTCTACATAAAATCCGTCAATTGTAATTTCACATTTTCCATCTGATGTTTGACAAGCCTAAAATTATACAAGAAATAAAAATAAATATTCAAATTCCTTAAAATTTAAAATTATTAAATCAGTGTAAATTCTAATGAAATAGAGTTCTATTAAGTAGTCTCCATCAAGAACAGTAGGTATATGAAGAAACATATATATGACTTCCCATTTAGTACTATATTTATTGGTAGTTTGCACAGATATCATAAATTTATATGTGTGTGAAACTGTTCACTCCAGTAATGATACACCAAAAGAAATTTGATTTTGATTTAACTCAATAAAATCATATTATATATTTAAAATTAAATTAAGGACAACACACATGAGTTTTTTTTATCTAAAAATTTGATTTCTTAATTGTAATTACAGCCTGAGAAAATATTTTTCTCGCAAAACAGTTTTGTTAATAAATATTGTAATTATACAACAATAAAATGTGGTACTGACAAAAACCTATTTTAAAATTATTTTTGTAATTTGTACATGTGTACAAAATGTACTTAAATATTTTTATAATATTATAAGATTTTTATTTTTGGTATGAACCTCATTTGGGATTTTTAATTTATTTATTAAAAAAACAGTTATAAAGTTTATTAAAGTAAAAAAAAATTTAACATTTTAAAACTACAACTTTTTTTTAAATTAAAAAAATCAAAATGATGTACACTTCAAAATGTTGTTCTTTATTGGTTTGATAATACGGGTTTTTAGTTTTTTACTCTAAAACCACTTGAATTAATTTTAAAAATATTGTGTAAACCTATATATTTTTAAAACAAATAGTGATTTTACGACCATAAACACTGGTATTAACACAGATATGATATACCATAAAATATTATTTACTATCTAGATGATTATACACTGCAGTATGTAAGTAGAGGAGACCAACATATTTTGTTGATATGATTTAGCGTAAACATTATCATACCAGTTTTGAAAGTGTTGTTTAGCTGTATTCTGTTCAAACCCACCTTATTTATTATTATTGGTGGAAACTCGCCTTTAGAAATGTATGTAACACTATCCTAATTACGTTACATTACAAAAATACTTAGTTATACTAGTAAAATTAGGTAAAAGATTATTAAAAATAAAATGTTATAGGTACTTCTTTGTGAATTAAAAATTATAAATTGCTTAACAATAATAATAAAATAATTATTACATACATTAACTTCTGTTTCAGTGGAACATGTATTATTTGCATTGTTTGAACATTGTTTATACGTTAAAAAATCAACCATCCATAATGCAGCTGTATTAGCCCAAGCTGTTCCTAAATTTGTTAATGTGTTTAACAAAGTCATATTTGTGCCACCAAATAAGGGATCACTAATTCGAGCAAAAAATCCCATCACAGCCACAAACATGGAATACATAGTCAACTATAATGGAAACAAAAACATATTACAAATCAAAATGTATAAAAAAAAAAAGTAATAAATACAGTAACAAGAAAATAATGTTCTATACCTGATGTAATAAAAATGTTCCCATTACTATTATATAGTAAAATGTTGAAACTTGTCCGTTTTGGTCGATAAAATATGGTGTAAAATAAACTATTATGACAATAACAATACCAATCAATAATCTAAATTGGATGTTTATTTAAAAATTGAAAATATATAAGAAAAATATTTAATTTAAAACTTTAAAATATATTTAATAAAATATATATACGATATACCTGTATGGTATAGATTTTAAATAAACATTCATTGGTTTAGGTCCAGATGTGTACTTGGAGATCAATATAGGTAGAACTATTTGGAGTGGTATTAATAATAATCCAATCATAGCAATATCATCTTTAGGAACACCCTTATCAATGATTTTTAAACCAGAAACGACATCAACTGCACAAAATCCTATCTAAACATAATGTTTTTTTATTTCAAAAGTATTACATATCAAAATATAAAATTTTACACTAGCTCATAACTTAGTACTAATTTCTTAATGGATAATATTCAAATGTATTGACTATTGGATTTTTATCTGTAGACATAACATCAATTTTAAAAATATATTTTTGATTAAAATCAGTGCTTGGAACCCAATTGATTTCATTTGGGTATTAGATTTGAGGTTTTTCTATTTAATTTTCGATTCAATACTAGAATCTATAAAAATTAACTGGTATTTTTAGCAATAAATTAAAAATATATATATTAATATATCATATGCAGGTTGATTCTTTTAAATTTTAATGCGCTTACTGCTCTCGCCTAATTTGCTCTGTGATTATTATTTTATAAATATTTAATGTGTGTTTTTGTAAATTTAGTTTGGTCTCCATCATCTAATCTTTGTGTATTCATGATACAAATGTTGTAATAATCATAAAGTACGAATTAGTTATTTTTTTCAATACCAGAATTCATTTTTGGTATCAAATATCTTATTTTGAGCTTTTATGCTAATCAGTTTTAAATAGTATTTTTAATTCAGGTGTTTTTTTACATTTCGCTATAATTTTAGGTATTTTAACATTATTGGGTTCCAAGCATTATTTTTTCTAATAGTTATTTATTATTTTGGGGAGTCGGCTATGGTTGAAATGCGTATATTTTAATGCTTAAGGTTTTTAGTTCAACTCTCAGAAAGCAAATGAGATATTTTTTCACAGGTGCAAGCTGGCCATAATTACCAAATCCATCTAATAATTTGATAACTATGTTTGTCGTTGCTACTAAGAACCATCTGCGACTCCCTTAATAAGTAAAGGTACAAATTTGAGCATGTTAGAGTTTGGGAAATAAGAGGATGTAAAACTGTTAATTTTTATATCTACTATTTCAGATATATTATGTAATATATTTATGGGCAATTTATACAGATTATGAGTATTTTTTAAAAATAACAGGTATACTTACATACTTATATATGTATATTTATAATTAGATATCATAAATAATTTAATTATTATTATGTCAAGATTTTGCATAGTTTATTGGTTAATTACATATTATTTTAATATAAAGAATCTTGTAAGAATTGTAAATATGTAAAGCCTGTATTATATTAGTACATCAAATTCCGGTTTATGCTAGTCTTTTAATGATGATACTATGTGTCAATCCACATAAATACAAATAGTGGATAGAAATTGAATAATCTTAAATGACAACCATTTATATTTGCAGAATACAATCCATAATTAACCATATATAGGTAATTGTTTTGAACTTTATTTTAATAATGTCTAGTCGAAAAATATTCAGTAATGTCGAATGCGAATATTGAATCAAGCAATGTAATAGTAAATTCATTTTTAGACATAGAATTTATCGATTGACCAATATCAAACTTAGTGTAATACCAGATTTTTACAATATTATGGTTTTTAAAGTTACCTTAGTAGTAAGTAAAATTATTGCTAAGCTTTTAACACTTGGTAACTTCATGATATCACCAAGAAGTTTATATGTCTGATATAAATTTAAATCGTGACTATCTTGTTGAGCTGATTGATCTTTTTCATGTTTGAATATAGCTACCAATGTTGTAGCAATCATAAATACATAACCCCAGAAATATAAAATTCCTATGAAAAAATATACATTTATAAATTAATAAAAAGAAGTATAAATATGCATTAATATGAATTATTTATATAATGTATATTACATAATAACATCTATAATATTCTAAAGATTACCTTCCAATGTGATTATACCCTCTGTACTTTCTGAATGTCGTATCCATTTATTACAAAAAGTAGCTGATTCTAATGTAATAAATACAACATACCCGAGGAAAACACCTATTGTTTGGCCTACACTATTACATGTTGAAGCATATCCTACATTTTCTCTGTAAAATTAATTATTTTTGAAAATACAAATTATACTAAAACAATAAAATAAAATACTAACTTTCTTAACATAGTCAATGCCCAGCCATCAACAGCAATATCTTGTGTAGCTGCTAAGAAGTTCAAACAAAAAAACATCAATGTCAAAAAGGTCGTACTTGGATTTTCTGTAAATACTAGCCAATCATTGATGTTCATTCCCAAAAATAATAGGAAAAAACCTGAAACATTTTTATTTTTTAAAAGTTACTACCTATAATATTTAAATGTTTAAATACCTATATAAAATCTTATATATATATATATATATATATTTGACAATCCATTTATACCTACATAATAGTTTTTATTATACATTTCAATTGTTACATTAACACGCATTAAAGTTTATAATAAAATATAAATGAGATTACACATACCTAGATAATTTATAGAATATATAATCTCAGTAATAAATATGTATTTCAATACTTTGACTATTGTTTTTGAATATTTATATTTATTTAAGTTATAATAATTAAAAATAATTATTCAATAGGTATATATTATTATATAAATTAAAACCCAAGATGTCCTAGCATACATAGTACCTATATATAGCATACTACATATTATATCAATAAACGCTCTAATGTTTCATCTGTGGTTAAACAATTAGTTAAAATAAAATGTAAAAAATTCCCTAGCAAACTTCCTGAACTCAAGATTATAGATAAATCTCTACTAACCAATTAAGTATTGTACAGGAACGAGCCAGGTTTTTCTTCTACCAAATTTGGCCCAAAATATAGAATCAACAATAGGCGCCCATAATAGTTTTAAGCTAAATGGCCATGTAGAAAAGCTAAATTGGGCCTAAAATTTATAATAAAATAATTAATAATGTATAGATATTGACAATATTTCAAAAGTTATTCAACCTGTTCTTTGTATGTTATATGTTTCTTCTGCATTATTATTGGTATAGCTGATGAAAGTCCAAGCGGTACTCCTTGAAGTGTATATAAAAATAATAAAAGAGCTATGTTCATTCTATCGCCTTTTGTACTTGGAACCGCTTTAGGAACATGTGACCCATGTTTCTTTCGTTTTGGACTATCATTTTCTAGATTATTTTCTAAACCCATGGATTTTATCTGTTTGACTTTACTCATTATACACGATATTGGTAAACTATAATAGAATACTAAAATTAGTACAATATTATCAATAAATATTAACAAAAATCATAAAATATAATTTATTACTGATGTGGTTATTTAACACTAATTCAAGTAAGTACACCAATAATGTATATCTAAAGAAGTTTTATTTAGATAAAAATTAATCTACATTTCATTTTGCATATTATACTTTACATCCGACATATTAAAATGCTGTAATAATTTTATAGTATGGAATCCGAACGGTATGTGGTTTAACAGCCATAACTCGAATTAATAAATTAATTTCATCCACGTATAACAAAAAGCCAAATACAGGACCGGTCAACGCATGCGCAAAAGCTGAAATGTACAAAAACTTTGATAAGGACGATGTTGTCAAAATCAAGAATTACCGTTATCATATTTTCGGAAAGAAAATAATAATAAATTATTATTTACAAATTATTTACATGTCCACGCATATTATGGCATGTTATTATATTTTTTTTTATTCTCGTTCACTGTTCAGTTGTCCGCGATAGCTGAATGGTAATATTAAGGATGGTTCATTATTCATTCACGGTATATTTTTTTTATACGTTTTTTAAATACTACTTTACATAATTACTATATTGATCCGAGTTACGAGAATGTCTTGTTATGTGCAACATTGTCGCGAATGTAACGTTGTTATTACTAAATCCGAAACGGGCGTGGATAGAGTAACGTATTATAATATCAATGTAAACGTCGGCGATATTACGTGGAGCGTGCGAAAACGGTACAAAGAGTTTTTGGAATTGCACAAAAAATTAGTGCACGAACATACCGTGACCAAAGACATATTGCCCGGGAAGAAAATTATTGGCAATAAGGAACCGGATTTCGTTGAAAGGCGCAGGGTAGGCTTGGAAATATATTTGCAAACCGTTTTGTCGTTTTTACAAAAGTCCATGCCCGGAGAATTATTAAATTTTTTAGAATTCGATAAGTACGATGTGATTTTAATTGTCAAGAAATTGGCAGAAGATTTTTTCCAAAATGGTGATTCTTATCTCTTGAATATTGATGGCTTTGATTTCAATGTTTTGCTATTATACGCAATCAGTGAAAGATTAAAATTACCTTGTCCGGATAGTGAAAACAATGAATTTAATTTCAGTCATGTTCTAGACTTTTGTTCGAGGCTTAAATATTTAGTTATTAAAGGAGGAAATCATCAGGTAGGTACAAGCAATATAATTTACAACAAGTTACATTTTGAGTTATCGTCCTTTAAGAATGTGAATAAATTTGAATGTTATAACATTGCATGTAGTATGATATACAACATAAACACATTACGGGATACAGTGCGTATTATAACAATTTACAATTCAAAACTTAAATCACCAGAAGACATTTTACTGTGTGATAATATCCATAAAGAATGGTCTTGTGACATGGATCCTTGTATGATTTGGAATAAAGTAAAGGCAGTCGATTTTAGTTGGAATGAAATACAATCATTGGAAAGTCTTACAGTTTTAACACCAAATGTTAAAACAATAAATTTAAATGGGAATTCGTTGAATACTATTGAAGACCTGACACCTCTTACCAACCTTAGTCACCTAATATTATCATGTAATAATATTACTGAAGTCTGTGATCTTCATACAAAACTAGGAAATGTTGTTAGTTTAAATCTATCTTCAAATAAAATTTCTGATTTGAAAGCATTTTCAAAATTATTTTCATTAGAAATGTTAGATTTGGGTTCAAATGCTGTTTCAGATATAGAACAAATAAAACACTTAAGTGGACTGCAAAATATGAACTATTTAGTTTTGTCTGGAAATCAAGTGTCCACTATAGTTGATTATAGAATCAAGGTACTGGAAATACTGAATAAGAGAACTTCAGATTTTTGTCTAGACAATGAGAGACCAACACAAAAAGAATTGGATACTGTGGCAGTAATGCATGCATTAAGAATTGCCAAAGAAGGAAAAACATTATTTGATTGTTAATTCAGCCAAATATAAATAAAAATATTGTTATTTAACTAATACTAAATACCTACTTTTTTTTATTTGTTATTTTATGATTTTATTATTCAATTATTATTATATTTACATTATTTATGTATTTTATTATTAAATGTTGGTGTTATATCTGCAAAGATAATATATATGACGTATATATTTTGATTATGCAATTTAATATACCTATTATTTTTAAAATAAAAAGCAATATTTATGTATATATATATATATTTGTAATAAGTTTGAGAAAACATTATTTAAAAGTTCCTTTATAATAATAAAGAAAATGATTAGCTTTTATTATTCAACATTAATTACAGTTTAAAATTATCATAGTCAACAATAAAAAATATATATATATATATAAGTTATAATGTGTTAATACATACATAATTCAGTTATAATTTCATTATTATTGTGACTGTTAAATTTCTTTTTGATTTTAAGTAACTTAAACTGTTTTTATTATTTGATATTATCTAATTAATTTTAAATTATAATTTAATAGACATTTCCAATTTATGGTATAATAATTCACTTTAATAATTTGTCTTAGGCATTTAATTTTGCCATTAACTATTAAAAGTTAATATAGACTATAAAGAGTATAAATCAGTATTAGACGTAAAATATATAATAATTGCTGTTTGGTAAAACCATATATTGTTTTATACAGTATGTGATAAGTTTCTAAACATTCAAAAATAAATTGTTATAATTAGGTATCTAATATTATGATCAAATATCAATAAATTATTGAAGAATAATAATTTAAATATAGATTTTATCAATTTAGCATATTCATATATTTTATTAATGAATAATAATAATAATAAAAAAATGCGTGTTGTCAGAAAACTAATGTATTAAAACAAATATAATATCTCATAGTAATTTGTTTTATGAAAAAAAAAAAAACTAAATCATATACATTCACTATGTAGATTATTATAATTATTAACGGTAGAGATGATCAGCATGTATGTTAGCAGCAATCTCAGACTCCCACTTATCGCCATTATTTAATAATTTTTCCTTGTTGTATAAGAGTTCTTCGTGGGTTTCTGTAGAGTATTCAAAATTTGGCCCCTAAAAAAAAATTAAACCATAAGTGGTAATTTGTTATATCTGTAACTACATATAATATTTTACTTCAACAATGGCATCAACGGGACATGCTTCTTGGCAAAAACCACAGTAAATACATTTAGTCATATCAATATCATAACGTGTAGTACGACGGCTTCCATCAGCTCTTTCCTCTGCTTCAATAGTGATAGCCTATAAGTACAAATATTACGTTAAAATATATACAACAAAACATAGGTAAATAAAAATGATGATAATAATTTTACTTGAGCTGGACAAATAGCTTCACAGAGTTTACAGGCAATACATCTTTCTTCGCCAGAAGGATAGCGTCTAAGAGCATGTTCTCCTCGGAAACGTGGCGATAGAGGTCCTTTTTCAAATGGATAATTAATAGTGGCTGGTTCTTTGAAGAAATGAGCCAGAGCTACAGCAGAACCTAAAATAGATTTTTTTTTTAATAACATCCCTATTTTAGTTATTTTATTGTAATTATATAAATTAGCAAAATTTTAGAATAACTTTTTAACCTAAATACTCGATCCAATCATTATGTGTATACCCATTTTCCAATTTTATTAGGATGGTAATTATATAAATTAAATGCAAAATACATTTTCTAGTTAATTATAATTTTGTTAAATTGGAGAAGAAGAAGAAGAACTATATTTGTGTTTGTAAAATAAATAGTTTAATTTACTATGAATAAATATTTATAGTCACCTCTACATATTTCAGTAAGAAATGCATAAGAAATAGCTTGATCAGACATGGCTCCCCAACTTAAGTTTTCAAATTCATTATCTCTATTAACATTTACATAATTGGTACGCGTAGCTAATATTAATGGTACTCGAGTAGTTGATCGCAAAACTGTATTACCTGCAATAATAACGTAAAAATAAGTCAATAACATTAAATACATTTAACTAATGTCTAATGGTATTTTCATAAATGAATAATAATAAATATAAATTAAATTGTAGGTATTGCTTTTCTAAAGAATTACCCTGTGGAAGGGGTTAGAATACCTCCATGATTACCTCATGTCTGTCGTAGAAGTCAACTAGTTGAGGTTGCATCAGGTTGACGTAAAACTTGTCAAAAATGTGTGAGGATCCCTAAAAAGAATATAGACGAGTTTTCGCGGGGGAAAACGAGTGAGAGGAAATTACATACTTGGATGTGAAAATGGTGTAAGGGATGAGGCGACCAGTACCAGCCTGAAAGCGGCTACGGTAAACGTTACATCAGTTATGTGTGAGGGTCTACCTAACAACAGTGTAGGGAAAAAACCAGTGTTTTGGGTTAGAATTGCGCCTGAGTACCCAGGATAGGTTCAAGTTAAGAGTAGGTATGTTAAACGTAGGAACATTGATAGGCAGGAGCAGGGAGTTGGCAGAAGTATCGAGGAGGAGGAATGTGAATATTTGTTGTAGATATTTATTTATGTTTCAGATATTATTACCTACTAATGTTAAATATTGAAAAGTGTTTAAACATTCCATTACCTTAAGGTAGCCAGATTAAAATTAAAAACATCTGCGACAATAAAATCCAAGTTTTCATTAATAAACAATTTTTTTTTTTTTAGGAGAGTCCATTTTTTTAAAACTTACACAAGTAAGTTTAAGTTTTAACATAATTAGTAGATAATACAAAATGGTTAAAATGTTTTATACATTAAAAAACCGGTAGGTATATTAATTATTAATAGATACTATATATTTATAGGTACTAAATCATTGTTAGGTTTTCGTTTTTTAATGAATGGAAAATCATTTTATAACTTTTTGTTAAAAATCTTTTAGGTGCTATAATAATAAAATATTAAAAGAAAATGCAAATATTTAATCTTGAAACAACTAGGTCACACAAAATAATATATAAAAGTAATGGAAATACAGAATGTGTATTGTTGCATGGCATTCGGTTAATTAGAAGTATTCTATGGCATGTACTTGATAATAAAATAAACCCCAATGGATTATAAACTACCTACCTATATGTGGAAAATACGGGAACTTCGCCAATTGTTCAATATTTGTATAAAATGTAAGAAGTAGGTATCTATATTAATAATTATTTATATTATTTATACAAATTTAAAATATGTATTATTAATCAAATTTTTAATTTCGAGACATTATAATGATCTAACTCAAAACAATACCTAATCTCGATGGACTTCTTCGGAACACCAGGACTTGAGTTCCTAAACCGGCTACCCTACATTATCTACATCATATAAAATAGGTACTTACAATTTTCAAGTATGCATTTATATTTATTAAATGTAGTTTAAATAGGAGACGAAATAACCACACAAAAATATTTTGGAGACAAAATGTTAATTTCTGCAATTTTTTTCGGGGACAAAACATCCTAGATTCCTTAATGGTATGAACTGCTCCTACACTTAGATCGCATATTCTCTTACTGAAAATACGTAAAGCCATTATGGCACTGTGAACACTTAGTACATACATCGATGTCCGTATCCTATTAGATTCAACTAATTTATAAACGAATTGCATCAGCTGATAGATAATGACTTGTAATATTATGTAAACTAGATATTTTATTTTTCATAATATGCCGTTTTGACTTTGTATAATTTTAATGAGAATAAATTTAAAAAGGTATTTAATAATTTAATACAACTACTTAATACGTATTAATGTATTATACAGAAACAGTTCATCACTTACCAGCTCTTGTTAACGTCGCCAAATTCATTTTTAAGATTTTTTGGTATTATTATTTATAATAAAATGAAACTACAGAGTAAAAATTAAAAGTAAATTTAATAATGAATAATAACTTTTGAAGGAGTTTTCTAAAGTTACGATTGATATGTTATCACCAACAACGTTTCTAACTTCTTGTTCTCAGCTGTTTAATTATTTTATAAATTAGCAGGGAATTTATTGTCAATACCTTGATTAGAGAATTCAGTGTTTTCCAAAATTCTGTATATTATGTTATCTACTTAACTCCCGAAACTATACTTTTATTGTTTAAATAAAAGTATGTTAAATTTGTGTGTATATTCAATATTGCCTATTTATCTCCTGAAATTTGTATTGCTATTGTTCAATTTGTTTGACTTCCGATATTATAACATTGACGATTGCGTACAATTTTACGCAAGATGATATTCAAGTAATTTTTGAATATTATTCTTACATGCTTTACATAATATACCTAATAACACAAATCACAATAGGCTATACATAGACAAATTATAGGTATGCAGTGGCGTATTAACGGGGTTTCTGACCTCCCCCAGAAGCACAAAAAAAAAATCATCAAAATTTATCATTTCTTTTTATCACCTGTTTTAGGTTTTTTACGAATAAATTTATAATTGCCGCCCATCGGTAAATTGCTCAGATAGTAGACGCTAGAGATGGGAAAAACGATTCTTTTGAATGATTCGATTCACTAAAAAGAATCGTACAAAAGATTCGTTCAAATGATTCATTTGATTCGGTATAAATTGATTCATTGTTCATTGTTGTTGACTCGATTCGAATCGAAACCGGCCAATCACAAGGCGGCGTTCAAAATATCGATTTCTCCCACCTCTATAATCAACAGTAATACGCTAACACCAATGTTTTGAAAAGTTTTGGACAATTCGATACTAAATGATGGGTAGGTGAAGTAGGTACCTTCTATAGAAATATAGTTTGGTACCTATCTGTGGCCGTTGCCACATTTTGGTTCTTTCTTTCTTTTTTATAGAGGAAATGACAAAAAACCAACATTTTTAACCATACCTTTATACAGAACATGTATACTGACAGTCCTAAGTCTGTAAAAATGGGAAGGAAAATGTGTTTTTTTTTTTGTATTTCACCGTGAAAAAGATACCTATCAAATAATTGCTACACTATTTTATTTTAGGGTGCAGTTGATGAACCTTTGACTCAACCATTACGTAAAAATCTTATAGAAATTATAACAAATGTTAAAGATTTAAAATTAGGTGACTAATTATTAATTACTATGTTTTAGTAAAATTTAACCGAAACCGAATTACAAGTGTAATATTTTGAAACCTGTGATGAAGATAACACAGAATTTATACTTGTAGACTTGTTTATATATTTTTTATGTATGTTACATTTTTATGAATTTCTGTTATTTATTTTTTAAGCATGCTAGAAGCAAAATTCAACATATACCTATGCATGCAAATATGCATTATAAAAAGCAAAATATGCATTAAATTTAAAATTATTTCCCTATGGGTCATTATATAATTTTTTTTCTGTCTGTCACTAGAATAATTATGGGTCTGAAAGGGTTAAGAATTTAAAGAATTAAAAAATTTAAGATAGTGTTTTTTAAAAATTTTAAAAATTACACATGGAAAATTATTTCAAATACTTTTACTCAAATATTTTACAAGACTGCCTAGCATATAGTATGACAAAATATATTTATAGATTTTGACATGGTATATAGTTGTGTAGATAACGAGCACAGTTGCTGCTTATGTATGATTTTTGACAGATTTTTATCAGATAAATATGTAGTATATACTAGTATATAATATATGTAGTATATAGAAATCCCATGTACCACCTTTATATATAGTATACAGTAAAGAGACGGTATACTACTAGTATACAGTCACAGTATAGTATAGTACCTGTAGTAGTAAAGTATATTTTTTTGATTGATATTCATTATAAGACAGTAAGTGTTTTATATCATGTTGTAAATCGAATGGATTATGTATACATCTCTAAGTCGTTGACGTTGGATTTTTAATGTTCGGATAGCTTGTTGCTGTTCTAATTCATTTAAAACTAATATATGTGCTACAAGCCAGCCATTATCACATAAAATAATAGGTACAACAATTTTCTCAAATTGTTCAATAAGACCATAAAAATGGTTAATAATATAAATAAGTTTCTATTTGTATCTAAAAACAAGAATACTAAATATTTGTAACTATGTCATATAGGGAGCTACAAAAATAGATACACTATGTATCCAATGTATCTTATATTGTACCTTAAAATTAATAACAGAATACCTTATGGTTACAATGAAGAATACAAGCACATTATATCCGAAAATTTTGGATACTATTTTGGCTACAACAGTTAGAGAATACCGGCGCAGATTTAAGATTAATGAATATTGTAGCAGACAGTGGCTACAAGAATACTAAATATGTTGTAACACCTTTTATAAACCCTCAAAATAATAGTCAAGAACTATATAATGAGTCAATAATTAGAACCAGAAATCCGGTAGAAAGAACTTATGGAGTCCTTAAACGCTGTTTTTCAATTTTGTCTCTTGGCCTTCGTTTGAAACTAATAACATCACAAGCAGTAATTATTACTTGTTCTGTTTTACATAACATTGCATGTGATAACATTGATTTAGAGCCCCCTGATCTTTTTGATGTTGTCTTACCTAATAATGAAAATATAGTAAATGTTAATCCACATGTTGCAGCAGAAGATGTTGCTGTGCTAGAGAACAGTTGATAAATGAGTATTTTCCTAGATTGTAAAATGAAATATTTTAAATATAATTTAAATTTAACTTATAATATTAGTAAACTCATATATTATACATAAAATATAGAATAAAAATTATTAAAATAGATGTAAATAAATGTAAATAATTTAAGTTATAATGTAGGTACTAAATATAAAAATGAACGTAAATGATTTTTTATTAAATGTATGAACTGCATTGTTTTTTTTTAATTTCGATCTCGACTCTTAAAATTTCTAATTTTAAGGCTTGCTCTTCTACCATATATTTTTGATTTCATATCATGTTAAACAGATAACTGCAGCATTTCTTGTTTCAAAAGTTTTTTCTGCATTGACACCAATTCTAATTTACTTTCTGTGAGATCTTCAAATTTTTCCCCAGCTGAGGTCATACAATGTTTCTTTTGTTTAGCTATATACAATTAAAAAAAAAAAAAAAAGCTGTATCTAAGTTTTACATAAAGTTATAATCAAAAAACAAGTATATAGTTTTTAATGATATACACTTTAACCTTGTTTTTCATTATTATTATTTGATGATGACCAGGGCTGTGAATTTAATGCACTAAAAAATCGTCAAATATCCATGCATTTATGCATTAATAAATGACACAATATGCATTCAAATATGCACTAAAAAACCTTGAAAATGCAAAAGTATGCACTAAAAATCTTGAAAATGCAAAAATATGCACTTAAAAACTAAAAATACGCAAAAATATACAAATTTTATTTTTTATTTTAATATTAAATATTTAGAAACAAAAATATAAATAAATGACGAAAAATGTACCTACATAAAAATCCTAAATGTTTATTAATCTTCTTCGGTGCCTGAAAATTAACAATATAATTTTACATATAGGTAGGTTACGTTTATTTTATATTTGATAAATATTATATGATTTACCTTCTAAGTAAGAATTGCACTGAACAATCAGAGATTGTTTGATACTTTCAAATTTGAATGATCGTCTATTTGGCGCCAAGTTATTTTTATGCAAGGAAAATGAACGTTCTACATCTGCTGATGTTAAGGGTGCAAATTTGAAATACGCCATATTACTTGTTAATTATTCTGTTAATTCCATGTTCTCTTCTTCACCACTGAATATTTTTGAAATAGTACAAATAATTTTAAATCCTTTATTTTTATTGAGCACTTTTTATAATTTTTGGTTAATAGCAGTTCCTTTATCACCTTTTAAATTACTAAATTTTGTTGAAATATCTTGTATAATTTCGATTGATTCAGATATTGGAATGCCTTGTTTTTGGAGACTCGTTATAGCTACAGGCAAACATTCAAAATGTAATATTATAATAGCCAAGTTTCCTTTAAATTTGTAGTATTTTAAAATATTTTTGAGCATTCTTAATTGATAGCGCTTCATTTTCATCAAAAGTTTCAACAATATCTTTTACGATTTAAAAATTTTCACTATAATAAATTGAGGCAGAAATCCATGTACCCCAACGTGTCAAAATCGGTGCGGTATATTTGGTGCAGATGTCTGAAATTGTACAATACGGGATGGCGCCTTTTTAAATACTTTTTTGACGTTTGCAACAAGTTTATCAACTTTTGGGTACTGAATACGGATATATTCAGCTACTCTATGTAATGCATGCGATGTGCAAGTTACATGAACCATTTTCGGAAACAAAACTTTTAAAGTTTTCCCTGCCTTGACTATTTATGGCGCGGCGTCGCTTAAAAACAATAATACATCATTACGACATATTCCGTTTGGCCATAGTAAAAAAGAGAATTTTCGAACAATGTACATATTGTACTATGATTTACTTTTTCTAACTGTTTAAGATTAAATAAAAAAGATTCACCTGGACGATCTGGTATTAACGTTCCGATGACAACAGAGGCTACGAAACGACCATCGCGATGCATCGGCGTCAGTCGCGCACAGTGGTGTATTTAAGAAAAATCATGGCCAAAACCCAATAAAATAAAAATAACTCTATACGATTAATATTGACGATAATTTAAAGATTATATATCAGAGAACAAAGTTCAGTTAGATAAACAT
>JAIPRL010000124.1:0-94410 GCA_025469235.1 Pemphigus obesinymphae
TGGACGATCACCTATCTGGGTGTTTCTTATACCCTCTATTTGGAGGCGTAAATTTCCTAATCCAATCCGTAACACCGGGACTAGGCTTGGGAAACCCGCGTATTTGCGCTGTGGTTGTTAGGGACCACGGGACGCTCTAGGGAACAAATTGTACTTTTTACCCTACGGACGCATCCCCCGTCTGCTTATATATATTGTAAATAGAATGCGTGCCTAAACGTTTGTATAACTATTGACGTGTTTAATAAAAACGATTACATCTTTAACCGACTATCAACGTGTTTATTATTCATACGAGGCGGTAGTATCAAAACACCCCGCATCAACCGTTTAAGCAATTTTAAATCTAGATATATAAATATACGTATATTTTATAATATATATATATTACTTATAATGTAATATAATATATTTTAAGCATACTTACACAATTGTTCTGTAAATATAAATCAGTATTTATAAAACTGTACTCTAACGGTTTGTACTTATGACATACTATTTTAAACTTTTATGGTATATGAATCAACATTCTAAATAAATTGTGTATATTAAAATTAAATAAAACTCAAGTTTTTTAAATTTTACACGAGATTCCCATTTTAAGACATGATATTCCCATAGGATATCCGATATATTATAATTAATAGTTAATTTCAATATGATAAATTTTGTGAAAATCTTTTTTAAGAATTTTTATAGGTAGCATATAATAAATTATGTTTATCATATCCAAAAATGAATGAAGGTAGAACACAGATATTTATATTTATCATATTGGGTAAAAATTACCTTAATTATAAATAATATTTATTCAAGTTTTATGGTCACTATTATACATTGTAAATAATTGCAGACTTATGTACTTTTTAATAATACAAAAAGTGTGTTCCGGGATTTTATATATATATGTTATATTGTTATAAAAAAAAATATGAAAAATATTTTTATTTATTTCTATATAATAATAAAAACATTTATTCTGAATAAATGAATTACCAATTATTGTTTTTATATTGATACATAATAATATATTATTATAAAAATTACATAAGTGGCTATAATACTTGGAATTATCAGAAAAAATTATTAATTTAATCGTATGTCTTTTTGAAATATTATAACAATATATATTTACCATAAAGCGATATGCAAAAATCCATTGGAATCACTAGAACTATAAGAAAAAACAATAATCATTTAAAACAAAAGGCATTATTAGATCCTAAATAGACGGAGGAATATTTTGGTTTTAAAATAATTAGATTTGAATCCACTGTTCTAGATATAAAGGAAAAGCTCCTCCTTCTGTATTTTTTCCCTCCGTGCCAACAGCTCGATAGTAGTCGCAACAATATTAATTACAAGTCAAGAGACTGTGGTTGTCACTACATTAAATGAATCATGTGCCACGTCGTGAGATTTACTATATTTGCCTGATTAACTTCCGGAAGATTCCTATCTAATCATTCGGTAGAGAAAATCACCGATGACTACTCATAGCTAGAGAATTTTTTATATTTTTTTTTTTAGAAAAATGTATTATTATTATTTATATTATGCCCCTTCATATTGATCACCTCACAATATAACAAATGAAATAAGCATATCATATTTGACGAGCGCAAAATACCATACAACCATGACAACGGTGTGATGGGCATCCTGTCAATAACATAAACTACGCGTAAACATAGCAATTCCCTATAACATCTGTATTATAAATGTGCTGTTTTACATGGTCACTTTAACTGATCATAAGCCAATGAATAACTACATAGATAGTTAGAAATGGGTATATTTACCAGAGCACTTCGTTGAGATCAGTTGTTGTAGATTGCGAACTGCAAATGAATTTGATTTGCTAGAGGAATATAGAAGGGTGTCGTCTGCGAAGAGAGCGAGTTTAGAGTGGGGGAGGAGAGGAAGGTCGTTTATGTAATTTGCAAAGAGTTGGGGGGACAGACATGATCCTTGAGGAACACCCGCCTCGATGGATTTGATGGATGAGGAATTAGAACCCATTTTGATAAAGAAATTACGATTTAGGAGAAAGGATTTGAGAATATTGATGAGCTGGGCAGGGACACCTAGTGCGATAAGTTTGAAGATGAGGCCTGGGTGCCAGACTTTGTCAATATTCAATATTCGAGCTCGCAATCCGTTATATACTATATGTTCTTCGCATGTTAGCCGCACCATCATATGATTGGCCAACAGGGTTCAGTCCAAATTATTCTTTTCCATCACTGATTTTAACTGTTGAAAAAGTGCTTCACCTGCAGTAGTGTTCGATGACTCGGTTAACGCTAACGATCTTTCATGGATTATTATGAATTCTTTTTTTTCGGCGTGGAGACGGTGGAGTCACGAACAAACTTCATTTTTTTTTTCAAATATTCGTCAAAACCACTAAATAATCATTAATTAATAATAAAATAATACACTATATAGACGGTATAAACACGTCCTAACAATATTCTCGTTGCATCAAAAATAATCAAGAAATAAGTAATAACAGCTGTACGCCTGTATCTAACGTTTGATAACAATAGGAATTTCTATTTTTGTCTCAATTCGTCACCACGTTGAAAATTATGTTCGACTTCGAAAAACCCATAATCCATATAATATGTGTGTATAATAATGTGGTTTCGAAAAAACATCGATGATGACCATAACGCAATGCACCGGTCATTTACTCATATTTTGTTCAACGTACCTAATGGTTAATACGATTTATTATTTTTATATTTCATTTCCGTAGATATTAGAATATTTACACTGAGATAGAGAAGTCTCTGAACTACGAACTAGGTACCCAAATAAATAACTATTAATATATTATATCTCTTATTTTCATCAAGTAACCATCAAGTATAGTTTATTATGTTGATTAAAATATTGCAAAGACTCTGATCGCCGGCCCCTTTAAAAATGTGGTCAGGCCGTGGCCTGACCTAAACATATAGGACTCGGCGCCACTGAAAGCAAACATCGTTGTAAAATCAATACATTACTCCGTTCAGAATTTACACATCATGTTCAAAATCTAAAACTAAGAATGATTTTTTAGAAAGTTTGTTACGGAAAAAAAAAAAAAAAAAATTAGAATTATGTTTTTTTTTTTTAATATTTCATCCATACAACTACAATATACATGACTCGTGTCTACATCATCATAATACATATATTTATTAAATAGGTTCAGTATTTATATATATATATAATAGATATACATAATGTATAACAATAATAGTATTTTTTTACATGCATCACGCGCGCGCGCGCGCGGTATAGGTAATATATTTTTAAATTAAATTTTCAATACAATAATCATTATTATTACAATTATACATATTACACTTATTTAACGCTAATGTTGACGCGAAATAATAATAATAATAATATATATAAAAAAAAAAAAAAAAAAACACTATTTAGATATACGTCGGATATTCAGTTCTGATATAATATTCTAATCGTATATGCATATATAATATAGAATACTTAAAAATTAATAGTTTCAATTATTATTATTATTATTATTATTATTATTCAATAAATTATCACAGTAAAAAAAGAAGATATTATTATAATAGTATTGGTATAGAGTGGGGGAGAGGGGGCCGGCCTTTGACATACACACGGCCATTAAAGTGGTTAAAAATAGAAAATCAAGTAAAAAGTAAATGGCACTTTTGTTAATAAATAATAATCATTCTACAATCGAACATGTATAGAATACATATGAAAGTTATAAAAAGGGATAAAAAAAAAACGATGATTTATTTTTATGAAATTGTTTTGTTATATATGGGATTGTCAAAAATAATTATAGTACCTATATATAGAATAAATATAAGAGAAAAACCGCATTTTTTCTAGTAAAAAAAAAAAAAAAAAAACACATTTGAGCTCCACAGTGGATATTATCATGTTATATAAAAGTCTCGGCATTTGGGGCGTATGTGATGTGCATATTATAGTGTTTAACGAAACGTAAATAAACTAATTTTAAATATAAATAATAGAATCTATCACAACAACATCGATATTATATATATAAAAAAAAAAAAAAAATTTTAAAAAAACAAAAGGAACTATATCATAAAATTAATACCGAAGTATACAAATAAATAACAATTAATTATTTACATTATTATTTTTTTTTTTTTACAAAAACAAAATATCAGTTACAACTTATATATATAAAAAAAGTTTACAAAATTCAAGTATTATAATAATAATATACATATAAAAAGTATAGGCAATGCGTTATAGCGTTACCTATATAATACACAAATGTCGAACACGTAATATTATGTTATACGAATAAAAGAGACGAGCGAAAAAAAGTTTCCGTTTATAGGTACAAAAAGGTTTATTTTCATTATTTTTTTTTTGATTTTTGATTTGTTCGGCATAATGTATTTTCAATCATACATATAAAATATTATTATATATATATATATATTAAAATACATAAAAAAAAAAAAACAACGAACGAACGACGTTTTTTCGCAGGTACAAAATACCGTTTTCGCGCGTATTTTCTAATATACGTACGTCTAGGGGCAGTGCGTGCGAATATTGTCATTTCATTCCAAAAATAGTCATCCTGGTCGTAAGTTTATATTTTACTTACGTAAACGTGTAGTACGTAGTAGGTAAGTATGAAGACTTACTTACCTAGGTAAGTATACAGTATATTACTTACCCGGGTAAGTGTACAATGTATTACTCCCTCGGGTAAGTGTACAATATATTACTCACTCGGGTAAGTGTACAATATATTACTCACTCGGGTAAGTGTACAGTATATTACTCACTCGGGTAAGTGTACAATATATTACTCACTCGGGTAAGTGTACAATATATTACTCACTCGGGTAAGCATGTGCTTACTTACCCGGGGAAGTAAATAAAAAAAAAAACTTACATTACAAGTCGCGTTACTTGCGTCCCGCTGGCACAGGACACGGTACTTCGGTCGCCTCGGCGTACAGACAGGACGATTCGCTGCACGAGCAATCGCTGCTGCAACTACCCTTGTCGTCGCCGGCACCGGCGCTCGTTACACCGTCACCGCCGCCGCCGCCACCACCACTGTCGTCGCACCAACCATGATCCCGGCGCCATTGTTCTGAGAGACGAGAGCATGGAAAAAAAATAAATGAAAAAATAAATACGTAAATCCATACGAACGTTTTTTACGCGCCTTTTACATTTTAGTTTTAAACACCCGAGAGTAAAAATAATTCATGTTTCGAGTTTAGGAAATCACGTATTTCATCGCGTTTCGCGGTGAGGTCTGCAGGGGTTTGTTTAAAAATATCTTAGGGGTACAGAAGAAAGGCGCAAAAGATACACGCGTTTCAAAGGTTAGTGTAAAACATAGGTAACTATATTGTAGGTGTATCGGATCCCGGTGTGTTTGACGACTACGTCTGAGTACGTCAAATGTCATTATGATGTCCTCCTTCGTTTTGTCGACGAGTTTACTTAACGGTAATTACTGCGTTACTCTGACCAGTGGCGCATTTTTAACTTTTTCCTCCAAATGTATTGAAAATCAATAATCTATATAACCTTTATATGTGTTTACTATCTTTAGCGGCAAAATCGCTTAGTTAACAGACAAAGGATTGTTGGTAAAAGAGGGGTTGCGGCGGGGTCCTCCTTGCACTATTTTGGTATATAATACTTATTCAAAATATTTCATACGAATATTGAACTTTTCAAAATTAATTAGCCTTAATTGTACATAATTTTGATATTTTTTGAATATTTTTGTAAAATAATTTGCGTTACACGGAAAAAACGTTGCATGAATAAAAACGAGTGATAAAATAATTTTTCAACATTACATATTTTCATGTTCATACATTTTTCCTAATTTTATAATAGTAGGTAATATATAAAAATAAAAAAAAACTGTACAGTAAACGGGTGTTTTTATTTTTAGATTATTTTAAGACATTTATTTGAAAATCAAGAATATTCAAGTTTAATATTTAGGCATAAGTATACCTGACGAAAAGATTAACAAAAGGTCTGACAGAAATACGACATAAAAACAGACTACAGGATAGGTCACGAGAGTTGTAAGATATATTATTAAAACAGTAATTTGGTATACTTTTAAGTTTTAATTGATACACTTTCTTATGGAGATTGAACACCCAAGAAAAAGTACATTCAATCGATAGTCTATCGATTGCCATATAATATATATTATATAAGAATATTTTCACGAGTGCATGATCTCAAAGCGTTGTGGTTTATGACATTGTTTGGCCTATATTCAGATATATAATTTTTTTTGTGTGGTATTTAAAAGCAGAGGCGTACAAACACCGAACAAACGAAGGTGAAGTACGAGTATAAGTGATGAAATCACATCAATCCGTTGGGCATGAGTCACGACAACCAGAGTGATGCAAAACTTCAGCATGTGTTATGTGTATCAATAACAAGAGGAATTATTTGTAGGATATAATTTTCAAACTATAAAAGGCATTTATTAGTTGTTACAATTATTCAATATTTTTATCATCTATGTGCGGCGAACCATTATATGTCACCCTGTATAAATAAATACATTTCCTGGATATACTTTAAGTAAAACACTTTGGAATCGTCGTAAAAGTAATTTTCACTCGAAGCGTTCACTTATCTCGATGACTCGTATTTTATATTTTTATCGTTTATCGTGTTCCTCCGAATCTCTCGAGGATATCGCACATGAAAACAATACCGCAATTCTACTGCGTCCCATAACCATTTTATAACGGCTATGCGAACCCAAACGGGTCCAGCGGGACGTTGTATATAAAACGACGTGTAAAGAAGTTGAAAATGGTAGTTTTGGTTGAAACGAAAATATTTATCGAAACGTTATCATAGTGATATATTGTCACGTATTCGATTTGTAACGATCGTAGGTTTACATCGTAATTGTCTTTAAAGAGATTGAAAGCGGATATTTAGGTTATGCGCAGGCTATTTCGTGCTGTATGATGCTGAGAACGGAATATTTGGCTGAACACTGATTAATATTAATTACAATTTACAAGTGCACGTCACTATTTTATGCTGTATTGTCATTAGATCGTTTCATCGATCAAAATATGTAAATAAGTACTTGTATAATGGAGTTGCTAGGTTTTTTAATATTTTTGTAGGCGCTAATATAAACATTTTAATTTCTTTTATTTATAAAGCTTAGGAGAAATAATTTCAATCTAAAGTAGTTAGTAGCCCCCATGATAAATTAAAATCAATCTTCAGAATTTTTATCCTATATCACTACTTTTTTTGATTGATAAGTTGAAATGAAAATTGGCGTAAAAAAAAAGACCGTTTTCAATAATCAACATACCATGTGTTCCTCGATACATATACCATTATAGTCAGTTACTTAGGTACTTAGTTACTTAGTACTCAGTTAGTCAAATAGATGGTGAGTTAACTGATTGAAAGTTAATGAACATTAAGGTACTTAATGTCTGTCTTAGTGGTCTAGCACTCCATTTACGTTAGTTGGTTTTCAGTCCCAGTCGTATATGTCGAGAGCAATCAAATTACTGAATTGTTTTAAATCAGATTGATTATCTAGTATTTTAGTGTATCGAGGATCACGTATACGGTCAGTTTTAAATATCGTATGTATGTCAGTTGGTGGTTTATACCAAAGATACTATCGTTATGTATTTTTTTATTTACCGGAATGATGTTTGAACACGAGCCCAGGTAACGTGGGCTGCGCGCAACGGTCAATGGTGTTGCCTTCAGAACAGCAAGTGTTCAGTTGCTGTTCATCTGGTGACCGTTTGTTGTTACACGATGATGGCGGAAGTTGATTAACATGGCCGTAAAGCAGTGATGCGCTTTCGTATTCGTAATCCGAGTGCATTCGGTTCCGCGATCCTCCGTATTTGTTAGAACGGTCAAGTCCTTGACATGATGAAACGTTGCACACGGACGGATGAGACGAGTTCGGAACCTAAAACAAGCAAGAGAGCACATTAAAAAAAGGCGTAAAAAATGTCTACTGAAGTGGAAGTATATTTTTGTCATTTTAAAGTTCACAAAATTCGATACGATTTGTTTTAAAATATTATATTTGTTTATAGATAAAATTTTTAGTAAACCACGAATGCTTACCGGTGGCGGTTGGGTGGAAGGTGGTGGATTGAATCTGTGTTCGTTGCTCTGGCCGGTGTAAATCCAAGCAGGTGTATAACCGTTACAGCTACCAGCCAATGACTTACTGGACTGGATGTGAGACGGCTTCGAGAAATTTCCGGCGTGCATACGGCGACTCGTTTGAGGACTACCACCGTTGGACTATATAAATGTAATATGGACAAAACACATTAATCAGACGATCCAAACCAATATGCTGCAAACGAATGGAAATAAAAGACAATTACCTGAGATGTTTTCCGCATAGAATCGTTGGGAGGATGTTGAGGTGGTGGTGGGAGGAACTCGTTCCAATTTGGAGGCGGTACTTGATTGATCGGATAAATTGGCGGTTTCCGCATATGATTGTTGAAATCCACATTCTCGTCTGAGCAAATAAATTTAGTTAAACGATTATAATAATATAATTTTAAATATTATGCGTCACATAACAATATATTGCGTTATTTACCGAGGTAATGGTTGGACGTGGCCACTTGTTCGTGACAGCGTTCGTGGCATGACCCGTTGGAACTCAAAGTTTTTGTTTCGGATGAACTGCTAGCGGCTCCAAACAAATGCGTCGATTCCTTTAAACACAAAAAATACAACAAGTGATATAATATAAACAGATCGAACGACGGACAATCTATGGTGTACTCACGTTACAATCGTCTCTGTTTAGTAGTGTGGTGGTAGCGTACGGCGTGGGATTGGACATCATGTCTTTGCGCGGGTTGTAGAATGTAGACAGGTTTCTGGTGTCAACTTCTGCGTAATCGGCGCAAGTAGTCTCCCGGCCGATTCCATTCAACAATTTCGACTCTGGATCCTTTTCTCCATTGCGCCAACCACGGTCAATCCACAATGCTTCCTTGCCGCCGGCACTCAACATGCTTAACTGCGACAGGTCACCACTGACAACTGGAACTGTGCGAACGATTTGATATTAATTATGTGATAGTTTTACAGATTTTTGACGGAAATTAGTTTAATACTTACCATTAAAGTGACCCAGTTGTTTTCCCGCGTTCTGTTTGCGTTTCAAGTACACGACGGTAACAATCACGCACAATACGACGACCAGAGCTGCCAACAACACAATGATCCAAGCTTCACCATTGGTCGTCGACGAATATGCTCTGGCCGGGTATGCCGGATCCATGATGATCGGCACTGGAGCGCTATAGGGTCCGTACCCACTCCGAGTGTACGCCTGGACTCTGGCCGTAAAACTTCCGCCCACCGTCAAGTTCAGTAGGATCATCGTAGTCGACGAGTTCAACAATTCTTGTACGGTAGCCTTTGTAGCGTTGTTGTTCTTAACTTGTATCTAAAAACACAATTTGTCGACCAATTGTAATTAATCGATGCGATTATAGAGAAGTGTGTTAACTTACTTTATATCCTAGTAGGGCACCGTTGATATGCTGCGGTGGAGGTGTTGACCACCGTATGAATGCGGAAGTAGCGTTAACCATACCGGCTTGTACGTCTTCCGGAGCCGCAGAAGGAACTGAAAGAAGAACAAAATCGTTATCATAAAATATATAAAATGTTAAACATTTTTAGCCGTCTTTTTCCTCATATCATTTTTATTTAATTCCGGGAACCGTTTGTTTACATTTTTCAAACTATTCTGTACGGAACTTAAAATTTTTCCATTTTCCCGTATATTTACGTTTTTTACACGATTCTCAAACTTAGAAGAAAACGCTTCCAATAGCATTCATGTATCGTGCCGTTATTTTATGTCAAAAGCTCACGGTATCCACGGGTGTTTATCCATATACGATGATTGTTATATAAAAAATCTGAAGTTTTTATATTTATAAGTCAATTTTCTTTAGAAAAATAATGAAATTACGAAACGAATGTTTTTGGTTCTTATCGTATAATAGGTTTTAGATAAAAATCACGATATACAATTTTGAATAGTAGATCTTATTAAATCATATTGATATCTTAGGTAATAAATAACCTTCATTATCCATGAATGGCTACAGTCTAAAAGGATGGTGAATTCTTGGGGAAATCAATGCGACACTGATAAGTTTTTGTTATTAGGTAGGTTTAATTTAAAAATATGGCGATTTGCGTTTTACTTCTAACACTCATCACTATGTTTTGGAATTTTCGATGTCGTATAGCTAGTAGTTTTTTTTTCACATTTTAGTTCAGAGGTTAAAGGAGGTTAAGTTTTTTGATAGGAAATTTATTGTAGTTGATAAACTAAGAAGTTATAAAAAAGTTAAATAAAGAAGTCAATTTTCGATTTTCCAAATAGGTAGTTTTCTTAAGTGAACAGGACATTTATACCAAAATCTACCAAAAATTATTATAAATCAGAAAGTATAAATGTCAGAGATTTGAAATGTACACTTTAATTGCATACAATAGCACTGATAAATTACCGTGTTGACGTGTAATTAACAAAATACAATTTTCAAAATTTTTATGAAAATTTATAAAAAAAATTTTTGAAAAAATATATCAAAACTACATTTCGGTCTACATTTACAGCATTCTCGATAATTAATTTAAAAGGAATAAATGTATAATTCTTTTAAAATAGGAAGGCCTTAACTATGTTTTCTCGAAAATATGTAACCCAAAACGTTGATGTAAAAAAAAAAAAATAGTTATTATAAAATTATGTTATATAATAATCAAAATTTTTTTTTTTTTAATTTCCTGTGGTTAAGAAATGTTGGATAGGGAGTGTGGGGGACGAAGTTCTTTTTAATTTTTCTCTAATATGTCCCGAAACGCTGATTTTTTAACTAAACCAGAATCTGTCATTATTTTTTCCAATTTCAACTACTGGTCGTGACGTGTGAAAACCGATACATTCAGCGAAGAGAGGTTCGAGTTTATATAAAAATTCCAGGATATTAAGTCAGATCAATTTTTAAATTACCTACTTTGTTCATCTATCACCCAATTTGGGGTTGAACGACTATTTTCTCGAAATCGAAGGCCGTTTTCCCACCGTAGGAAAAATGTTCTTAAAATGAATTAACAATTATCTTCCAACAATTCCGATCACTGACTACTACGGATCCCGAAAAAGTACATACATTGAGGTACAAAAATTGTACTCAAAAGGTGTTGCTTCCGAAAGCTGATGTGCTAAAGCTTGTTTATAATAAAATCGAATATAAAACAAATCTATTAACTCACCATCCTCGTGAGTTTGAACGATCATTGAATTGGATGGCTGGCCTTCGACCGTTTTGAAGAACGGCACCAAGAAGAAATCGTATTTGGTGAACTTACGGAGGTTGGCTAAAGTGTAGGACTTAGGTTCTCCATTGTTCATCATTACTGTCATCATGTTGTAGGTCTGCGAACCACCCGACAAGTCTCTGAAGCGTACGTGAATACCTTCCACCCATTCGGGACTACTCAACACCTATAATAGTACATACACGAACGAATTCGTGAAATTTTAAATACTGACATTTTCCGTCGATAACACGCAAATGGTATATTGTTTACATACCTCCCATATGATCCGGACCGAAGTAGACGAAATCGGGAAAAGTTCCTTGAAGTCTATTACTTTAGTGCCGATCCGTTCTCTAGCTTCTTCCAAAGACTGCTGCGTGATGATCGTATTCGTTCCACCGGTTTTCACCATAGCGGATAATGCGCTCGGTACGCTTAGACCGTGCGAGTTTTCGGCCCTCACCATGAATACGTAAGATGTGTCTGGTTTCAGATTTTCCACCTGTCGTATGTCACACAGTATTAATATGAGCGCAAGTACGAGTACTTATACATAAAACGTGTATACTGAAAATGCTAATTTGATTTTGAAAATATTGGATTTTAAACTCTTTTATTTTAAGTTTACGTCTCAGCACGCGAATATATGAATAATAATAACATGTACCATGGTATACACTTACGATCATGGTGTTGGTTGATATTCGATGTGCGGCAACCACCCATCCGGTTTGGAGGTCAGAGCTATAATACTCGAGCGTGTAACCGATAATGGGCGAAGCACCCAAATGTGGAGTAGGCGGGTGCCACGTGACCGTTACCGAGTTTTTGGTAACGTTTACGATTGTTGGCACGGACGGGGCAGCCGGAAACATGGCCGGGTCTGGGGCTCGGTGGAGACGGGATCCCGGGGATTCTTCAACGCTCAGCGACGCCGACCAGGAAGTCTCGCCGCTCTCCGAAGACGCGGTGCAGGTGTACAGACCAGAGTCGGACACTTCGAGCTCTGGAATATATACATATTATTTACAAATAATATGGCCATTTATGTATGCATATTGTAAATCACATTAGATAATTAATTTATATATAATATAATATATTAATTTATTGCTTATGCACAGTTAAATAGGTTGAAATATTTTTAAGTTTCAGTTCCGGTTCCGGTCTTGTATAAATTTTATTTTAAGGTTTCTGAATGGGGTTTCGGTTAGAAAAGGTTTTTAAATATGTTCTAAAATTTCACTTTAATACTAGTAGTACTAGTGTACTCAATCTCAATAACCGGTCTCAAAAGTTTTTAGGTAGGTAGTTCTTCTTAGTTCGGTTCTCTGCGCGGTTCTGTTATTGTGTAGGCACTTATAAAATATTGTAAGGCAAATTTAGATTAAAAAAAAAAAAGTTTGGTACGCTATTTTTTTCTGTTTAAATATCGATAAAAAGAACGCGAAAAACGGGCAAAACTTGAATTTTTATTAATGTACATTTTTTAATAAAACGTATGCAGTTTAACTATTGTCGTTCATCAGGGTCTACCTAACCCAGATCATAGTTTTGCTTATAACATTGAATAATCAATAAAATGTATAAGTATACGTTCCCGAACTCGAGGAAATATTGGGTTTCAAATGCAATTATGTAGGTAAGTATTGTTATAATATATTATTTATTAATATACAATATAAACAGTTATAATTTATGTAAATCCAAATAAAAACGAAAGTAAAATGCATATAATATATATAAGTATGTATACACTGTATACAAGCAACAACAACAACCATATAATAATATTAATAATGAATAAATTAAGCCCTGTTATTGCACTCAAATGATAATAAATGAAGCAACGCTGAGGATATGTTTACATTATTATATTGACAAAATAAGTTTTAATTTAAAACGATTTAATTTAGATGACGTAAAAAACTTTTTATTTCCGCGTGAAAGAATAAAGCGTATTTGGTTTTACTTTTGGCGACATAGTTAAATATAATTAATAAAATATTCAACGGACAAATTTTAGTTTGCTTATTTTGCATTTCAAAAGAAATCCGAAATGAGACTTTTTCAAATGATATGATAAATAATACGCTAATATATATATATATATATATATAATAATACCTGACGGCATATTTTCTGCTTTTACTTAATCTTTGAAGAACAACTTCGAAAATAATTTGGTTCAAAAGTATAGAAATATGATGAAAAGTTACTCCGTCTCCTTTTGGATTTCGCAGGAAATTTATTATATAATATAGTCAGAGGAAATTAATGATAATAATATTATTTCATCATAACGAAGTGAAAAATAGAATACACAGTACCTACTTATACTGTAGTAAAATTAATCATTTTTTTTTTTAGGTATAAAAAAGCATTAATTTATTTTTTCGTGTAGGTATAAGGCAATGATAAATAAATAAAAATATGTATATCAATAGATACAACATAAAAATAGATTCGATGATTGAAAACCAGCTTTATTTAGGTATAAATATATAGGGTGTCCTATAAAAATTCCAAAATTTAATTATACTCTATTGTCATTGGGGACACTAAAACATTCAAATATAATATTATCTATTGTTGTTCATATTGTTAATCATCGGTATAGATAAGAAATTTTTGAGAATTTTTTTTTATCTATACCTATCTGTCGTTTGTTTATACGAGTGTTTAAAATCTCGATAATTTTTTGGTTGCGTTCTGACAATGTAAGAAGCGAACGGTGATTTTTCAAAGAAAATCATCTTTACTCTGTAGCAACAACGTCCATATTTCTTGCAGTCTTAATAAAATAAAATAAACGTTAGTGTTTCAAATGCTCAGACAAAGGCGGTTCTCTGCGGGTGAGTTTTACACACTAAAAAAACTATTTTTTGTCCATTGTATAGCAATTGATTGACTAGTCCTATAAAGATTTTGAAAACTGATTTAAATTTGTTAACAACTTTACTTTTAATTTACTTTTTTATTTTTTAAATATTTTTCTAATTTATTGCCTAAAATTGTTTTACATAATTGAAAATGAATAAATATTGTTGACCAAATATTAAGATATAGGATATAAGAATAGAAAAAAGTAAAATCGTAAATTAAAAGTTAATTTGTTGATAAATTCAAATCTGTTTTTCAAATCCAAATCAGACTATATGATAAATAAATCGTTACAATGACCAAAATATTGAAAGTTTTAAGCAAAATTTAGAAAAAATTCATTAAATGTTTGCGCGTATGTTTTCGGGGTGTACAAAGTTACTATTATTAATTATTATCGTATGGCTCCGGTAATATATAATAAATATTAAATAATAAGTAAATAAATAAACAAAACAAACACATCACAGTTTAAAAAACTAAAAATATTAAAAACGAGTACCCATAAAGTAAAGTCAAATAAGTAAAAAGTATGATCTAATTATCTAGTATCTATTTGATAACACATGCTTCATCTTCTCATTTAACACAATTTTGGCAATGTTTTTATTATACGGGTTGTGGGTAACGGGGTACACACACTAATATTCATTGCACAAACTTATGATATTTTCCTATTATTTGAAAATTTTCTATACACGACCCTTTAAAATTATCTAGCAGAAAGTCACCTTAACATTTTGTTTTTCTTTGGTCAACCAACAATCCAAACACAATAGATAACATATTTCAAAATGTCAGCGTCACCAACCTAACAAAACTATACTTAAAATGAAACTATAATTTTGTGTTCGACTTACCGTCTATTTGCAGTGTTCCTGATGAAGTAATCGTCACCCTGGGATCATCTGGGGACAGATAGTTCCCGTTTCTGTACCATTTTATGGTAGGTAACGGTATACCGGATGCCTGACAAGGTAACGTAGCCGCTGATCTCGTGGCTAGCGTCTGGTTGGTAGGTCCGATGTCGACGACCGGTGGAGGTACATCTTGCACAGATGTGACCTGAAAACATATCAATGAAATTTAGTCGATTTCGATACGTATTTTACGAATATTATTGTAATTATATACGCAAAACACGTGAAGTATGTAAAATCTATTTTCTAAAAATTTAAAAAAATATATAAGTACAATAAAGGTATCGTCTACTTGTCCGATTCTCCGGACAAAGTTATACACTTCGTTATTGATTTATCCGATTCCACTGAATTTTCCTCCCATTTTTAAAAATTGTTTATATAACTATGGCTTAATCAATGGTATAACCTCCAACCGGAGTTTTAATCATCCGGTACAATCATTATTTTGTTTCCATAATCCAAAAAATCCCAAAATCTCCTCCTTGTGTCAAATTTTACACACTTATCCTAATTCTTTAAAATATCCTCGTCGACTTCTACATCGATGTTGACTGTTTTTAAATTGCCATTCCTTCTCAACGATACTCCACCACTCTCTCCGTATTCACTTTAAGTCCTCTTCGCTCATTTAATGTCATCAATTTAACGTATACACATTAAAATACCATTGATTATATAATATTTGTATTTTTACAAAGTCTATAAAGAAACGGGTACCTACTAAATAAAAGTTTTGTTGTTTTTTTTTTTTTTGTTTTTTTTTTAGTGTTTGTTATGTACACATGAATCAAATTTGTATTTGTGTCGAAATACAATCGCTATAAATACGTCCCAAAAACGATTGTTGTCGCGACTATACGTACTTGCAGGAACGCCCTCCAAGTCACCGAACCGGCGACGGACAACGCGGAACAAACGAGAAATCCTGCGTCTTCTTTTTGAGCACCCTGTATGCGTAGCGTGCCCTCCTGAGTGACGTGGAAATGCCCGTACGCGTTGCCGGGGAACATGAGCACTTGGGATCCTTCGCGCGTCCAAAATACCGACGGCGGTGGGCTGCCCTGGGCCACGCAGTCGAAATTCGCAATCCCGTTGAGACCCACTTTCTGGTCCTTCGGTCTGGTAACAAATGTCGGCGGAGCTAATGTAAAACACAAAACGTCCGATTATTAACATACGTCTGTATACATTTACACGGGTCATATAATATTATATGCATTTACAATTCAAAACGGAATTTTGTATTATGCAGTGTGTGTAATAATATGTATACATTATACGTACAACTTGAAAAGTTTACGGTGTTTTTTTTTTTTTTTTTTTTTTTCATTCTTGTAAAGTCGGCAGAGAAAATCGATTTGTTACACATACACGGTTTGTGGACTTTACTCGAATGCGAAGCTGTCAAAGGCTTCGAAAATTTACAACCGTTCTAACCGTATATATATATATATATATATATATAATAACAGTGAAAACCAATAGAATAGGAAATTTTCTCCACCACGAAAATGTCACCATATTTATATTACAGTCCTATCGACCCGTGTATTGTTATTATTGAGCTGTAGGTTACGGTGACCGCACGTCCCGGTTTTTGCGGGATTGTCTCCCGTTTTTGAGGATTGCGTCCTGTTGTCCCGACAAACTATAAACGGGACACCATTTGTCCCGTTTTCGGAAGTGCAGTGCCCCCCGCTTTTGTCTCATTTTTTGATCATTTACCGAAAACGTGGGTAAATATTGACTTCTTTTTTTTTTTCTTTTATCCTTATTTACGTTTTTATAGGAATGTATTTCGCGTTCGAATTCTGCATTTTATTACGATATTCACTTTTTTTTTTTTATAGTCGTCCCGTTTTTTTTTAATTTTCAAAATATGGTCACCCTACTGTAGGTATAATAATTTGTCATAAATATAATATAATAACGGTGTATACAATGTATATTATGATGATAAATGCAATTTCGAATTTCGATTGACTTACAGTGTACGGTCAACGAGGCTTTGGCCTTCTCCGAACCCACGTCATTTTCGGCATTACAAACGTACAATCCTTCGTCCTGGGCCATCACGTTAATGATCCGCAGTGATTTGTTGTCCAATATTTGGGCTCGGCCGAAAGGCATTTTACTACCCTCGCGTTCCCAATAGATGTTCGGTTTTGGATCGCCGCCCACTTTGCACTCGAACTCAGCTGTCTGTCCGGTATGTACGGTAACGTCTTTGGGTTCAGTGTTCATGAATGGTTTCACTGTGGACATAAAACATAAGAAACGTTGAAATCCAAGAAAATATACGGTTTAAAAACATTTTTTGTCTTTTTTTTTTTAAGTTAATTAAAAATTAAATAAAAATTAATTTATTAACTTTACGTACTTGAGTATCTATAATATTTTGTTTTTTTTTTTTTTTTTTTAAATACGTTTATTGAAATATAAATATTTGAAACTATAAACTATTATATAAAACCAAATCACACTTTTAACTGTGTAGGTATACGTATTTTAACAACTATGTTGTCATCTTCAGCGTGAACCAAAATTATTCGAAACTATTATTTATTTGCAGAACATTACATACAACAATTATCGAATCTGTTATATTTTCAAACGATTCAACTTAGAATCGATAAAGATGGAAAGTAAAATTATTTTTTAAATAATATTTTGAAAAACTGATCAAACTTAGAATCAACAAAACGTATACTACTTATCTTTCAAATATCCGTGGTCATTCGATTGAGATGTACTAGTTGTATAGAAAGTAAATGGATTTTTTAGATTTATCGACTCTAAAGAAGTAACTTGTAAAATAATCGATTACGGTTTATCGTATATTCATTCCAAATTTGATAAATTTCAAAAAATATTTGTTTAAATTGGTGGTGGATACTCCTTTTAACTTCCCTCAAAACCATTTTTAAAATTCCGTGTTTTAGTACTCAACCTAATTTATTATGTAATTGACATAATATACTTATTACTCGTATTTGAACATTTAATACATGTAAATGAAAATGTACAGACCCATCCACTCCAAAACTAACTCTGAATCGGTTACTGGTTCAGTTAAATATAAAAATTCAATAATTATTAATTTTTAGATTCAAATAAATTACTATTCGAACCGACACTATTCAAAACTTTTCCACGTGTCAAAATTTGTTGTGAATATTATTCATTTAATTTGCTATACCTACTATATATTTTTACTGTCAAATATAAAACATACAAAACATTACGAAATATGTATTATATTTTTGGACTAAACGAAACGAGGAAATGTGTTGATTTTAAGATTATGTGTTTTTTTTTATGTCTGCAAGTATATAAATTATTTTGGGTAAATAGAGCTGAGTAGGAGTTTCGGTGTCAAGAGCTTCTTTGAGGGAAAATGAAATGTAAAGAAAAACTTTTTTTAATAATAGTAAGTATTTCACAAATGTAGGAGAAATAACAAACTAACAAATAAAATTGTTATTTTTTTCTTCGCAATTATTATGTACATCAAAGTTGCGCTCAAAATGGTTTTTTAAATGCAATATAATTTATCTTTACTTTTTAATTAAAATTAATAATAGACTATACTATAAAAGGACCGGACGGATGATGGACCAACTTCCATCATATGTATCTGGACATTTAAAAAATTAAGAATATTGGTCGAATAACGCGTAGAAAATTAATTAAAACATTATTAAATGTTATAATAATTATATAAATATTATATGTATAGGTATGTGTGTATATGAATAATGCAATAAACAGTTAGTTCAAAGGTTAGGTTCATTGAATTCTAAATCCCCTTCCCTTCCCCTTTAACAGGATATATGCGTATACACTGATACAAATAATTCTCGGCAAGTTAGACGCATTATATAACCGTATACCCGAATCATTAACATCCTAATTATCAGCCGTTAGGATTTGTGGGTTAAATGCTAAAGTTGACAAATAATAGTTTATCTTGTATTATGTAGAAGATTAAGCAACTCGAGTCACTCTGTATATAATAACTGTTTGTAACTTGTAAGTATTGTTACGGTATCGCGTGTAGATTTAAACTTTGGAGGCGGTATTACTACCATTACACTGCTATAGAGGGATAAGTGCGAGTATTAATAGCGAGTTCTTAAACCCGTCAATTTTAAAGGGATATTTATTACATATATATAATACATAATATAATTAAACGATTTATACGTAATTTACGCCCTGATGAATATGTTGGAATTTAAAACGATAGAGTGTAATTAAATTTATATTTTATTGATCGTGGCGACGACGGTTAAATGCGGATTTATTTAATTCATTAAAAAATATTTGAGATAATAAAAAAAAAAAAATTAAAAAAATACGCATCAATATACAGTTAGTGTATGTATACACGATGATGACATTAACGTTTTGTATATATAGTTACAAAAAAAAAAAATGTAGGGGAAAGTTCCTAAAAACATTATGCTTTTTTTCGTGTGTGCATGTGTGATAATAGCGAACAAAGTTTATTTTTTTTTTACGTTTTAATGATTGTTCACCGTAATTAAATAGTTACTAATTATTACATGTATATTATAGTCCATTATATTACGTTATAGGATCATATTACGATATTTCTCCAACATGCGTACACTATAATATGGGTAAATCATTAATAGTTATATATTTTTTCGTATTTATTTATTATTATTTTTTTTCGAGTCGCCCGCAGAATTGTTTTTTTTTTTTTTTTTTTATATATACGTCTGGTCCATACGCCAAATGCAACGGGTGTCCGTCCCCTCCTCGTGTAGTGTCGGATTAATGACTTTCTAACAACACCACGGTATATTTGCTGCTATGGCGGCACAATATTTTCTAAATGTATATATGCGTTTTTCACAAACGACCCGTACACCAACGACGTGCGCCTATTGTTGCGTCCAAGAAAGGGGACAGAAAAACAAAAAACAAAAATGGGAGGGGAAAAAAAACACAGAAAAGGCAGGAATTTATCGTATATTCGTATGTACAAGAGTGGAAAACGGCGTCGACAGCGTGCCGGATTGGAATATATATATATACGAAAGAAATCTCTGTTTCCGGAGCATTAAACAGCCAATTTTTCAGCGAGTTCTCACCAACACACTTAATGGCTCGCCTATCAAAATCTCACCGAGGACGAATGCGGTATAGCGAATAAATCCGATTTGGCCCGCACAGATGTATACACGGCGAAAAAACTTCCGAATCGATCGATTTCTGGAAGACGACTTATATTTTGGTGGAAGAAATTGCCAATTGGGAGGTGGGTGGGGGAGGATAATTATATATCGAGTGAAAAAAACGCAATTCGTATACGTTTACGATATAATGTACAGGAAAGGGAGCTAAAAAGGAACCGACATCCGTTCTATGCGTGTATTCAATATATTACGCGACGTGATATTGTCTACCACCGCGAACTTATTTTTATGTTAAACGGGATAGGGTTTTTCACGGGGAAAATATCGACTCGACAGGTATATATATATATATATATATATGACGACGCACGGCTATTTATTATTCCGCAAGCGTTTTTCTTTCTTATTCTGCCATGCGTTCGGGGGGGGGGGGGGGAGGATATTTGCACCCCATATAATCGAATTCCCACGTACAAAAATTGAAGAAAAAAAAAAAAAAGAAAGTAAAATAGCTACCGGGGGGAGGGGGAGGACGTTTGTCTGTATATAAATATCGTATAGGGTGTACATGTATATATATTGAGAACTCACGAACGTAGTTCCTGTAGACCGTGTCGAATTTATCGTTTTACGATATTTTTCGGGTCAGTTTACAACGGCCGTATATATACGATAAACGTATATATTATGCGATGTACTTGCGCCGCAAAAAAAAAAAAAAAAACCATAATATTTCAACGGCATTTATCGCGAACGTCGGGGTTTTTTTTTTATCGTTGGAAACAATTTACAAAAAATATAAAAATATAAAATAATAATAATAATAACCACGTCTATTTAACCGGTATTGAAAATATATAATATACGTACCGTTTACGGTTAATTTGGCCGGTGTACTCTCTCTCATGGCTACGATGTTTTGAGCCACGCACAGGTACTCGCCCCCGTCGTCTTGCCGGACATCGGTAATCATCAGATTGCCACCGTCTACGATTCGCATCCTAAACAAACGTTATACGTACAATAATATTATTTGCGTGTACACACAGGCGGCTCTCGGCGTATAGTCAAGAGCGACCACCGAGGACCTACTTATATTATATCAGTAAATCGAATTAGTTTAAAATATTTATATTGGGTAGGATAAGGAAAAAAAAAAAATAAAAAATCACGTTAATATTAAGAGGAAAAAAAAACGAAACGGGAAACATAACACTACTGTACACATTCACCTATTCGCGTTTATTATATCGACCCAAAAATCATAGGTATATTATATTCTCGAAAATAGTTTATTTATTTATCGTATTACTACGTAGACCAGATGCGCACCCAATGGGAGGGGGGCTTTGGGGCTAAAGCCCCCTTCCCCAAATGAATTTTTTTTTATTATTATTATTTACCTATATGTACCTACTTATTGTATATTAATACAATATATATAAAGGTTAGCGCTATTTTTGTCTTTTTAAAACACAAGTATTATTAAGTGTGAATAACTAATATGAGTGCGTAGGTACGTATGTTGTTTAAATAAAAAATAATTCTTTAGCCCCACCCCCAAAAAAAAAAAAATTCCTGGGTGCGCCCCTGACGTAGACGCATAATATTATATTGCATTGACGACGAGATATTTTTTAAGCAAAACTAACCGAGAGTATAAAGGGAATTTATCTCATCAATATGAACATTTTCGTTTATGCCTATATACTTACCACACGAGTTTATTACACAGTGAGGTCGTGTTCTTATATACAAGGGAATTTTTTTTAGGGTAGATGTTAACTAAGGTGAATAATTAATATTATGTATTGTACGTATTTTTTATATACAATGAGGGGCGCATCCAAGGGTGAGAATGGGGAAGTTCCCCTTCGATAAAATTTATGACAGTCGTATAAATAGCAATGCCATAATAAGGTTACCAAAAATATGGTTTTTAAATCTATGATTTGTGAAACTATAATTCCTCTCTCCCAATTCGACTCCTGCAGGATCCACCACTGCATGCAAGTATCGATTCGGGAATATTGGTAAAGATGGCCCTTCATAAATTGTTTATTATTATCTATGAGCATATTAGTCGTCGGGCGGTATATGGATACAGATTTTCGTTGATTTATACCGGGGTATATACAGCAGTGTCGTTTACGGCATCTTTGGCTTTTTTTTCCAGTCGATGTAAATATTATTATGATAAATCACACATGTGACAAACGAATAATGTGTTCGAGTCGTTTGCACGGTGCTATAGCATGTATAATATGTAAATATTGTGGGTCGACAATCGCGAAGAAACGCTTATAATCTCGCAATCGTCTGATTAAGTTATTATAATATATTTACACGTTTATACTCGCGTACTATATATTTATAAAATCACTGATACCTACACTGAATATTAAACTCGTTAGTTAAGAGTCTTATTGAAAAATTACCGTCATTATATATATATTATATACACGTACCTCGTCGTCGAATCTATGTGCACGTCTTCTCCGTCTTTCTTCCAAATGACCATTGGATCCGGATGACCTTTCGGTGGACTGCACTCCATGAGAGCCGTTTGTCCCTGGGCCACTTTTGTGTCTTTCGGCTCCACACGGAATTCGTCTTTCAACACTGTGGAAAAGGAACAAAAAAAAAAAAAAAACGTTCAATATAATTATAGATTTTCAATACAGGTGCACCACGTGTGTATAAATGTAAATATTTTTTATTTTAGTTAGTATTTCTAAACAAATAATTGTAACAATCATACTATATAATGTGTATTCTATATATATATAGAATACACGTATACACGCATTTGATTAACAACGTCCGATAGTTTTTTTTATTTTTTGTATATAACATATAATATAGTGGTGAATTAGTGATAGAGATTAGGCACACGCATAAAATATAATATGTATATATCCTAACACCGGGCCGCATTTTTGCATTTTTAAACTTGTTTTCCGCACCACTGCGCGTATCGCACATATTAAATAAATCCGGATTAACTGCGACACCGCGGATTATGCTCATTTCGTGTATTATTATTATATACGTATATATTATTATAAATGCACGCAAATGAATTCAAATTAGATCCTATGATGGATTTATGCAGATCGGCGACGTGAACATACACTAACAGGGATAAATTGAAATTTCTCTCGTACTAAAACACACATTTTCGGCCACAAGCTTTCGATTTTCAAGGGGGGGGGGGTTTAAGACAATTAAAAAAAAAATTAAAATTAAACGATTGAAAAAAAAAAAACCGTTTAAATATATTTAAAAAGTAATTTATAATAGTATGTGATTTCGTGACAATACCTTCTATTAATGTTTGCAAATAATAACTATATTTATGAAAAATACACGACTTCGTAGTTATGCACTTCAACTTTAAAGCATTATATACGTATAATCAATAATGAATACTATACGTAGTATAATGGCTTTCAGAATAATAATTGTATAAATCAAAAATAAGAAAGAAAATAACTTATTTTTACTTTTAAGTAAGATATTTCGTATTAATTATACAAAAATTTCTTGAACTACGATGTATGCAATATATTATATTATATATTATGTTTTAATACACAATTTTTCGGAGTGTATGGACATTGGACGGACGTCCTCTTAATGGTTAATCCCGAGCATATATAAAAGGATTAAAACAGGACGAGCAGACAAATATTGACAAGAAGGGTGTGCGATGTGGTTTTCTTTTTTCATCCGTACATATCCCATGTTTTTCCATTCTGAATGTGTCTGGCGTTTGTCGAGAACGAAAGAAATTGAAATGAAAACACAACAATGACTCACACTATAATAATAATACACGTACATTACACCACTTCTGGTTTATGTTCGGAAATGAACCGTATACGCGTCGAAAGAAAATAACACGATAATGTTTTTCTCACAAATTTTACCATTTTTATAAACGTATAAAATATAATATAATATTATATAGGATATTCAGGATATATTGACTAAGAACAAAACAAAAAAAATAAATAATTTTGGGGATTTTTTTGGCGTTGATTGTCAAAAGACGCCGTCATCCGTTTTTGACGTTCAAATACATATTAAAACAATATTCGTTGGTGTTTGATAATGACGGTACACCTCGGACGAATAACAATGAGCGCTAAAAATGTGTACGGGCCCGCCATTTCATAATAATATCATAATTAATATTCGATTCACGTGTCGGTCGAGTATATTGCCAGACATGACAAGTAACAACGACGGGAAATGACGATGTTTAACGATGCGAATTTGAATACTTTCGGAAAAATGCCATAATATTATACACCTATTATTTCATGATATTATATACCTATACACTACTCCCGAGATGAAAAATAAATGTACACATAACAATAAAGGCTGTCGAATAGATTAACGTACGCACGCGTATATGCGTATACATATTATATCGAGCCTGCAAGAGCATTTTAAAATGCAGAAATTTCCATGAAACTATAATACGTGATATATATTTTTATTAACTCGGAGAACTTTCAAAAAAGCACTTTGAAGGCCTTTCCGCACATCTAAAGACATCTAAATATGAATATATAATACACATAGGAATTCTAAACGATTTACCTTAAACATATATATATGTACGTCGAATATATATTGCAATAGCTGTAGAAATAGTCAGACACGTCAAAGCTTACGCGGTAGTAGACCGGTAGCAGAATATTGACAGTCGAGTGGTAAAACAAATACTTACATTTATATTGTGCCAGGGCACTTAAAACTCATATTGATCGGAAAAACTCGAATCGTCGGTATATTTTGTGTATACGTTTTTAATCGCTATAAATATAAATCAAAACGTTTAAAAATTATATATATATATATATATATATACAGGACGTCTACAGGAGTATTATAATAATAACATCGTTTACAATTATTATAATAATAGTCGATAGATATAGTTGTGCGGGCTGTATAATAATATTATATTAGGTATGTATACGCTCTCTCTCCCTTTAAATTGAGTATAAATTAATGTAATAATATTGCATTGAACGACTTCTGTAAAATGCTCTTAAAATCATATTGACAACATCGGAGTTAAAATAATCAATGTGTGGCGACTTAAGCTCAAAGTTTGGAATATAAATTGGGACGGAAAATTTTATGTTTTGATTGTAGACGACACAATTATTATATAATAATTTATATTGTTTTAGCAACAGTTTAAAAAATATGCGAAATCACACATAATCACATACAACAGACCAGGACATACATTTATTTAAAGATCATGCCCATAGAGATGATTATAAATAATATTCTGAGCTTTTAAAAATGTTCTTAGGTAAGGATCTTTTACAGGATTTCCAGGACTAAGCTATTAAAGTGGATTTAAAATATCAGTTGCTTATTATTACGCTGCAAAAGCTAATTATTATAATCGAAAAATTACAAAATCGTATTTTATTCGATGCCAGTTCGATTTAGTGGAAAAAGAAGAGAAATCAATGTTATACAATTATCAATATACATACACTTGATGCCTAGAGTTATTGGCAGTCACGTTATCAGGTATGTTATAGGTATCAGAATTTGACATCGGACACCAATAAATAAAATTACTAACACTCTGTATGTCGATTTAAAGTTTCTAGGACCAGACCATTATTTTCGGGATTACTAACAGAAAATAATCATATAATGTAATCGATGTTATAATTGTGTTTTTTTTTTTTTTTTACTTCGCGCGAAATGGCTACTAAGAAAATCGAAACATGACGTCCGTATAAAAGCACTGAAAAAAGTTCTATTTCTATCGAAAAAGCGTCAATTCGATTACACTGGACTACATATTTCCAGGGGCGTCGTTTGGGGGGGGGGGCGCAGGGTGTTCGATGGCACACTACCATTAATTTAAAATTGGCCCGCCTAAAAGCCCGCACACCCGAAAAAAAAATTAATAAATACTGAAATGATGCGAAATGACGATGCCCCCGCATATTTCTAGTAAAAATGTAGTTTTCAAATATCGAAATTATGTCAAATCACAACCGGACGATTTAACGGTATTTAGTAATATCAATTATTTAAATTCTATATTCGAAAATATTATTGTTTTATAACACGTTTACGACGATAATAATCGGTCGGTAATAACGCTAATAATAGTACCTACCTATATATACGCACAGACCAAAGAACAAATACCTCATAATAATAATAATAATAATAATAATCGCGGAGAAGATTGATTTTCGGTCGATTTAGGGGGGAGCACGTACACGTTACGCCGCCCAGAAGGAATAATCGTATCGCGGACGCAATATGTACCGCGGCGATTGATAAACGACCGTACTTAATGAGGTGTAAAGACCGGCTACCGTCGCGGTCGCTTCGGCGGGCAGCACGCGATTGGTACACATGCGACGACTTTAAAAGAGCATAATATTATCGTGTGCGTACAGGACGAAATTCGTGTCTATTTGTCCGGCGGCGCCCACTCTCGGAATATTCAAATTATTATAATAATACACAACCCACCGACCGATTATACGGAAAGAGGAGAAGGGCGACGTGGGGGAAAAAGGGTCACCGACGGCCGTCATCGACTACACACACTGTATACATATACGTATTATTTATATTTGAAACATATTATTAATATATATATATTGTACATATTATATATTACATACGGTAAACGAAAGTTTATTTTCTCGCCCCCTCGTTAACGGGACCACCGTCGTACACGACAAATAATTATTATAATTAACTCGAGTAGCGTTTAGAGTAGAAAAAAAAAAAATAAATTAATAATAATAATAAAAATTACCGTACACAAAATATTCTCTCGGTAGGCATTTTTTTTTTCTCTATATTATATAATACGCGTGCACACGTCCCACGTCGATGCAACACTATAACTGCAGCGGGAACGGGACACGGGCAGCGGCGGCGGCGAGAGGAGCAAAACAGTGCCCGCCACACGCACGCATATCGTATAATAGAATAGTTATCCCCCCCGGTCCCGCGCCCTGCACGATATACGTACGTGTACAGGGTGGTTTAAAAAGTCTCCATCGGACTTATCCAGTGACGGCAATAAAACTTGTACGATACGTAATAATAATACATTATCGGTGTTTACACATTTATTATAATACATAGGCAGTGGTGAGACCTGCAATGATGTATGGAACGGAATGTTGGGCAGTATGGATAGAAAGACAGGACAGAGAGCGAGTGTCGCCGAGATGACAATGTTAAGGTGGATGAGTGGAGTTACTGGAGAGGATAAAATAAGGAATGAATATATCGGAGCTAGGTAGCATAGGGGTAGCTTCGACAGTAGACAAAGTGAGAGAGAATAGATTAAGATGGCTCGGTTAGGCATGTATTAAGGAGGGAAGAGACTGAGGCAGTAAGATTAGTGAGGGAAATGCACGTTGTTGGTAAGAGGGGGGGAGAGGAAGACTGAAAAAGAGATGGTGGGATGTGATATGAGGAAGGTGGGAGTAAGTGAAGAAGATGCGGGAGATAGAGTTAAGTGGAAGTGTAGGACCAGGGTGGCCGACCCCAAACAGTTGGGAGAGAAGGCGAAGGAGAAGAAGAAGACATAATATTTATAATACAATATTATATTGTATGTATCATACATCCTATAGCTGTATATATAATAGTCTTAGATAATAATTTATCTCCAGCGAATACACGTAGTACGGACGGATGAAAGGTAAACGCGGATCTAATAAGCGACGTTTTTCAACGTTTTCAGGAGGGCCCAAAAACGCCGTGTTATTTTTATTCATACATATTTTGGTAACTTTCTCGCGAAAATTTCAGTTCGATCACATTATTGCAGGAGTTTGACGTTATGGAACGTTATTCATATACGCTATAAATTTCGAACTCAATTTTTTATTTGAAAAATGGTGTTACACGTTCGGTTTTTTTTTTTTATCGTTTACGCACGATAGCGATGTCACTTAAACTCTAATAGTATCGCTTAGGTGCTTTTTGACCTTTTTCTTTTTCTACCGTCGAGTTATGTGAAAATCGTATAGGTATAGTGCTAGTTTTGGAACAATAGGCGTCTTAGATCGTGTCATTTTAGAAGAGCGTTTTTATGAATAAACCTGAAGAGGTATTTTATACAATATTGAACCTATATGACATTTTCTTTATTATTACGAACCTATAGAATATAGATTAAAACCGAAAACACATGTTTTAAAAATAACAAAAATATGTATGTAATAAGTAGGTACTTATTACAAAAAGTATATTTTAAAGTTGGAATGTATAACTATAAATGTTTATGTAAAATATACTATAGCTTTGAGTATTTGGCATAAAAATTGCCAGTTTATTAAGCAAACAACGTACAATTTTAAGCACAGGTACCAACGAAAAACACAGAGAAGACATTTTCTTTTAATAATGTTGACAGAATTTTGAAAAAAAAATAAAAATAAACAAATCGATTTACCGGTTTCGTCTTAATCCGATCTGCTAGGTACAAAAAGCGTTTTATTTGAATCGTTATAGATTGGTGATGCCTTTACTCTTGCTCCCGGGCGATTCCCATATACCTTTTACCCTTTACTCATACGGTCCGATATTATATGCACCAGTGGCGTATACAGGAATTTCCTATGGGGAGGGGGAGGGTATGAATATATTTTTCACAGAGTTCACTTCCCATCTCGAACCGTTTGCAGTTTACCAACTAACAGTTATAGAATAATATAAAATAGAACGTGACGTCATTATCATCGAAATATAATTGATAAAAAATATTTTCATTACGAAAACACTATAAAGGCAAAAAATAAACAAAAGGTCAACGGGGGATCTCGTTATTATATGAAATGGACCGATGATAACTTGTAATATGATTTTAATTTCTAAATGTACAAGAGTAATTTTGTTGGAAATCGCGTTGGCGCGCGCTATATGACTGTAGCGCGTTTTCGCTATGGGGACGACAACGCAGTATGTGTGTATACTACTTATACTTAAGTCTCTTGGGTTATTATTATTATTATTATTATTATCATGTCTATAAAGGCGAGTGGGCGCATATGTTTTGACATTCATTACAATGTACTATACGCATTTGCACCGCAATCGCCATTTATATATTATACGAATAGGCATTTTCTTGAAATACCGACGGGAATAATATTTCGATATATTTTCCGGTTTTTATCTATCCTCCTTGCCTTGGCCACTTCCATTTTTCTGTTTATATTATATAAATATATGATACATAAACGTGCGTGTATAATAATAAATCGACACGGACACGTCGCTGGAGACTTCCGACGGACATATCCCTGCAATGTCTGATAAAGTATATGTTCCGGACGTCTGGGTCGCAATAAACGTTATGGCCGGTGGCGGGCCGCTGCACGTGACAGTTATTCCGGCGAATTTAGAGCCAAAAATACCGCGCGTATCATAATATGCGCACGCGTTAAAGAGGGTTCTCCCGCAAGACGATTTTCTCGTGTGGGGGGTTTTTTTTCCCCTATACATTATCATAATATTATTGTTATTGTTATTTTTTAACACAGACGAAAGTTTTTCCGACATCACCCCCCTCCCCCACCACCACCACCACCACCATCGTTAATAAGGCGAAATACGCGTTTACGGTGTCCCGCAAGACCGTCATTTGAAAATTAAAAAACGGGACATCAAAAAAAAAAAAGTGAATATCATAATAATTTTCTACCAAAATATTTATAAATCGGTTTGAAAATGGTAAATTAACGAAAAAAAAAAAAAAACAATGATCATTCGTCAATTTTCTGCCAATTTTTTTTTTTTAGAAAAACGATAAATAAGCAAAATACGGGACCAAAACCGACCCTACTTCCAAAAGCGTCCTATTTAAAGTTTTTTTGGACAACGGGACCCAATCCTCAAAAACAGGACAATCCCGTAAAAAACGGGGCGTATCGTCACCCTACGCTATAGTGGTAAAATCTGCAATGACTGCAAAGTGCAAATATTGTTGGAAATATTTCAAATGTATTTTCTATTTCGATTGGTAACATATAAAAACTTCTATTTCGTTTTTTAGATATATAACGGAATCGCCATTAATGATTACACATAATATTTAGGACGTATTATTTGTTTTGGCATTTATAGCTGCATTACGAATATTACAATACACGTTAGATTAAAAATGCACTTTCCTGACGGTAAATGCAGTAACTACCGCGAACTGCTTTTGAATTTAGGACGTGTTGTTTACCGCATTTGCACTCTCTAGAAAGCATTTGAGTGTTTATACATAATATAATATAGTTCCGACGTTTTCAAATTTAATTTTATGGCAAAAGAATACATTTTTTTCGGCGAACGACCAACGTAAAATTATACGCAGAACGGTCTAATTAACAATTCGCTGTGTACGCGAAAACCTAATTTTTGATATTTTGTTAGTTATATAATATAATATAGTCATTACCACACCACCGCAACGACCAATATATACCACGGTTTAGCCAGTTTTTTTTTTTACTATCGTTTTAAATTTTAATGGAAACAACAACAAAAATAATCGTATAAAACCATAATCATATACAAATGAGATTATATGAGAATATTTATTTTAAATAATATCAAATTTTATGTACATATATAGAAACGTTATTATAATTTGAATGCGGTTCATTATTCACAATATACAAAATGAACCCGTTGACCCGATAATCGATCTCCTGCGGTACATTTTACTTTCAGCCAGACAGCGAATTAAACAATACAATATCGATCATATTCGATTAACTAGATATTAATTCCGCTAAAATATTACGGTATAGTTGATGGTATTAATAAATAATCACGAGGAGACCAACAAACGTACATACATTTATTTAAATACATTAATACGCAAGTACATATTATAATAAATAGGGCTAGAATTTTAATGCCTTAAAAGCATCAAAAAATGAGTGTATGACCTAAAAATTCCATAAAATGCCCCGAAATATGTACATGTAATAATTTAATTTTTAATTTCTTTATGGAAACTTTTCACTAAAAATAAAATAAATGTATTTGTAATTTAAATATACTTATATTCTAAAAAATTATCTATGAAGTAGGTACATCTACAATTAATCATATATATATATATATATTATCGTTGATGAAATAAAATAAAAGACATTTTCAAAAAAAAAAAGACGGTCAAATATAATTATTGTAACTCAAAATTTACCAATAAAATATTAATGGTATATTCGGAAATACTAATTTCTGTGAATAATATTTTAAACAAATAACTTGTTAATGGATTGTTTTTCATTTGATTAACGTAACTAATGTACGATTCGGCAATTTCTGTTCAAGAAACTCGACAGAATTTCATTTCTATGTAATATGTATAAATAATTGATATAATTACAAAAGTAGGTTTATGGCTCATACAATATTACCTTGAGACATATATTGTATCGTTTATAATTTATCTTGGGGCAAATTAAATTTTTTTGCCACTTCGTTCTCCACACGTCCCTTCTTCTTCAGTCCTGCTGCACGATGGTTTTAATCGATTTCCGTCCACGAACGATTTCGCAATTGGGCTCGATTCAATAATAGAATCGATTTCGAGAGTTGTCCGTATAAAAATATAACACGAAGCTGCACGATTTTATCGGGAAACGCAGTAGGTAGTGGAGCCTGGTAAACGTACCTGTATAAAATATACAATAATAAACTCGCGAGCGGTCCGCCGTTTCCGTCGAAATGCATTTTTAAAAGACAGCGGGCGCGCGCTCAAAGCAAACGCGGAAAACACGCGCTGTACAATAAAAACGCTGGCTCGTTTAGGGCGGCCGTCCGGACATCCGGTAGGAGAATAATATAATAAAATATTATGTAATAACGATCGGAGATTAATATATTTCAAACACAAATCGAATAGGACCCAGACGGCAATATCTTGGATTCGCAATCTCTTTTTATGGCATGTAGTACTATACTACTATACTACTCCTCTTCCTTTCTCTTTCGCTCGTATAACCGACCACCACCACCACCACCACCATCATCGCCGCCATCGTTATGTCATGGAGGAGGGTCGCGCGACCACATTGCCCGAGAAAAACCGTCATGTACACATTATGTTATTGGCGTTTTCCACGGGGAAAAAACCATTTTTGCGTCCGTACAAGCTATATAGCGAGAGAGATAGAGAGAGACGATGTTTGAAAAGGTTCCAAGACACACACACACACACATATATATACACACACACACACACACACTATATGTATAATACACAATGTTTTTATTTTCTCTTCTTATTTTGGATCCAATCCAAACAAACTACTTTGTTTTAACCCCCTTCCCCCCCGCCGGGGCTCCCTCAATGTCCCGACGATAAAACCCCATTATACAATGGCCCTGCATACTTGGCGACTTGGAAAAATATCGTCAGCGTTTTCGCGACCGCGACGGATGGTTTTCAATTTATGTCATGATGACGATCAACCGAAAGTCCGGACATGTGCGGACCCGTACACAATATGAACACGTTATTAAAGTTGGCATTTTAAGGACAACAAAGCCTTTCGCGGTGTGGTTTTTAGCCCCGGCATATACTATACACACGTATAGGAGTAAGGTCGGTTTAATCCCGTTAAAAGTCCTATACATAATGTGCGTATATATGTATATATATATATAGTCGAATGGGAAATATAGATATAAAAAAAATTAATTAAATTGTCTCTCGCGTGTATGGCCGATGGGGACGGGGAATAAAAAAAAAATAGTGTCCGGGGCATAACCTTTAGAGGGAAAACCACAAATGCGTGAAAGAAGTTGTCGGCATAATGAATTGGTACAACAATTGCGTAATGAACTTAGACGGGTATTCGCTATAACTCGCGTATGTGTATATATATAATATAGGGCGCGATAAAATTCACATCATGTGCGTCCACATAACGTACAGATGTCCAAATGACTCAATAATAAAACTTAAATTTAAATATTATACGTGTTATAAACAAAGAAAATATAAAAATGTTTTCAATATTCGTTCATAAAAAAAAAAAAAAAATACATACATCATATATCCTATATATATATATATATATACAGAATACAATACACTCTCGGAATTGCTTTTCCTTTATAACATATTGTAATATTTTAAAGAAAGTCGGCTTTTCAAAGAAAGTAATGACAATAATTTTATGATACGCATTATCATTCTCGACATTTTTTCTTGTAAACATGGGACGGTTCACTACGGAGAGCATCGTTTGACCTTTTACTGGGGTTACATTTTCCAGACGGCCCGCAATTTACAGGCGTCCAAATAGGGGTTTTCTTCTCATCGGTCATTTCTGATAACGCGATCGCTTAATGTTATGTTTGCGGGGATAGGGTTGACGACTATCGTATAACGGAATCGCGTATATATATATATATATATATATACTCTTATCTATTGGACTCGAGGGGTTGGACAAATATTTACGGGCATTTTACGGGTACTTGGGTATAATGGAATGGAAAAAATTGGACCGAAAGTCCAAAGGTAATAACGAGAAACCCGATTTACCCGGAAAAATAAGGTAATACACTATAGAAACTTTTGCACTGCAAAGTTAACTCCATTCTGTGTAATAAACTACCCGAATAAATGTTATCCCTCTATCCCTCGAAAGAAAATTAGTTCAAACACTTTGATGACTTTTTATAATAGTACCGCTATACTTTCTTATAGTTATATTTCTATTCAACGGTAAAATCATCGCGTTAAACAGTTATTATACACTCGTATAATATATACAGTATTTCATATTGTAAAGTTTATAAAACTACAGCTAAAATAAACGCAGAGTTAAGATAGGTAATAATAATATTATATCATACGAGGTCTGTTCAAAAAGTACCAGGATTTTATTTTTAATAATTACAAAAATGAAGTTACATATTATTTAAAGATATCGCCTTCAAAATACTCTCCTCCAGTCGTATGCAGTATTCGGTGACGAGTATTTGGATATTGTAGTATAAGTATTCTGAATACTTTTTAAAAGTATTATTCACAAATTAATTTAAAAACAGAAAAACCGTCTCGCATTAATATATTTTGTCCGTTTTAAAATAACTGATAATAGTATAACATATAATAACTATGAACAAATCGTACATCATTATTACGTGTATATAGTGTTAAAAAGTGTCATATTATATATAGATAAATATCAAATAAACGTGGTATATATCGTACATCTGATATACCTGATATATCTGGTATACATGGAACAATAAACAAACGCACACTAACAAAGCAAAAGAACAATCGAAAACGTCGGTCGTGATTTTACAATCTATAATTGGACGTCATCGTGATTTTCGTGTGAAAAAAATAGTAGTATCCCGAGGGTTTTAAACGCCGCTGGATAACTGAATTCGACACGTTTTCGTGTTTCCGATCAAAAGCTTAAGGGATTCGAGAAGGAGACGGGCCACGTGGCTACAAGGAATGCTAATAGAAAACGAACTTATTTGTCATGTCAAGATCATCAACATCGAAAACAATAGAATTCGCCAACTTTTCGTATTTCGTACAAAAACGATTTAACGTTAAATTTATAATTTAAATTATACGCATCATCGCTATTTTGGGACGAGACCGAACAATATTCAAATTACTAATGTGACGATTGTGTTTTCGTGAATCATGCGACATGTGGTTCGACCAGAGCGCAGTGTGCATGTATACATAGTAAATCAACACTGGTTAAAAAAAAATTATATAATATATATATGTATAGAGAGAGAGAGAGAGAGAGAGAGAGAGAAAATACAAGACCTAACGCCTACGTTACCGTGTTGTTCTTAACACCATTGTAAATACTATCGAAATACTAGCTGTTAAAATATATAATGGATCCGGTACTGTCCACTTGTTGGTCAGAGAGAGAATGGAATTCTCATTTCGAGAAAAAAATAAAATAAAATTATTGTTATCGTTTATATGTATATTTTATTATAGATATATGTTATATATATATACCTTCTTCTCCTCTTTTATAGCCTATTTTAATTATATCTTTCAACGGGCATTTCAGGACCACAACATGTATTTTGTCCATGTCCAAGGAGAATATATACGTATAATATATGTATACCGAACATGTTTATTGTCGGATCCGTGGTTTTTTAATGGGAAATTATAGGCCATATTATAACGACGACGATATTATTCACAATAAACCGAGCGGCCGTATATATGTATATAAGAAGAAATAGGTACATATTTAATATTATTTAAATTTACAAGAAATTTATTTGAACAGATATCAACCGTATTCCAGATTATCCGACAGTAACTTTTGGCCCGATGAGTATAATATAGACTTAACACCTAGAATTGGAACAATATTTAAAAACAACTAAACAATAATGTTATCGTTTAAAAAATATAAAACATATAACCAGTGTTAGAAACAGCGTCAAGCGCACATAAAGATATAGAATATAGAATATAGAGAGAAAACAGTGACTTAGTATCTAAAAATTAAATAGTTACCACAACTAGTCATTTGAATTATAGTTTGAATTATCCATCTACAGTTATCTAATGATTTTAAAACGATAGAAAAAGAACTTTAAACAATATAAAACATGGGAATATTGAAAAACAATTAAATAAAAATTATATGTAACTTTTACCAAAATAGGTAGTAAAAATCAGTAAAAAAACAATTCACAAATAATGTAAGTACACAAATTATTGAAATTATATAGTCAATTCAAATTATAAAATTAGGTACCTACTTCCTTAAAAAAAAAAAAATTTTAATTTTTAAAATTATTTTTTACCATTTTCAATGTTATAATAGAAACTATCATAGCTAGTATATATAGTATATATAGAATGAGCTACAATTTTCTGGCGTTCATCTATTTTATAATTTTACTTTCTTTAGACAAATTAATACTATGCTAAAGTGGTTTTTTCATGATGATGATGATAATATATAGGTAATATGTATTAGAAAAATATCGAAAAACGTATTATTTAGTTATTTTATTATCAAATTGGTGACTTTTAATAACTAAAATATCCTGTGCCTATACATAATTGTTAACATTTAATTTATTTTAATTTCGTCCTTTGCACGCTATTGCCGTGCAGCGAAACTTTTTCTGTTCCATTTATATTCCGACCGAATTTTTATTATTGTCATCCAAACAATATAGTAAGAATATAGTTTGGAATGTAGCTTTGGAATGTCATTTTTAATAATGTTTTTATTTTCATTGTCAAAAAACACATTAATGTCAAAATTGACAGACGTCTATACTTTTAATTTATATTAATTTATTATGTAGAAAAACAACCACATTCAATTTACTATAAAATAATGAATGACGAGCAACCGTAGAATTTCTATATACAGATGTACAGTGAAATACAATTACTCGAATTTATTTCTTCAGCAAAATAAAGTATATATAGGTAATAGGTATATATTATATTATAGTATATGTATTTGCGTTATATTCTTTGTATTTTTTTAATAACACGTTTTATATAGGTACTTTTGAAGGATGAATTAGCATATATGTAAAAAAAAAAAAAAAAAAAATTTTAGAGAATTAAAAATGGATAAAATGTACCGCTAATGATTATTTAAGCGGTATTTTTATCCTCCCCATTTTAGACCAAAACCATAACAGAACTAAGCTCTAATGGTATTAAGAATCGATTAACAAAATCGCCGTCTAAATTACACACAACAAAGACGGTGTGTATATATAGGGTGGTTTGTATGTGCAGAGGATCCTTTTAAACGTAATTTGGAGGACAAGGGGAAAATAGCTATTGTGTAGCGGAGACGGACGGGTGGGTAATGGATCTCGTCTGTCAGAGTGAACTCTGCCGACCATCACCACCACTGCCGCACGCAAGGTGTCGATGACGAAGCAACTATCCATTTAAAATATCCCGTGTATATTCCTTTAGGTCAGTCTTCGGGGGTGTTTGTGAGGTGTCAATGTCTGAGAAAGTCTAAATATATATATATATATATATAGGGTAGGCGGTGGTTTACATTGAAACGAGCCTTTGCCGTACCCGTCTAGAGATAGAGAGAAAAAAAAAACCGTTCGAATATATATAAGGAAAAGATATGCTTTAGAGAAAAAAAAAAGCTTATAGATATATACACTTATTGTTATTACGAGCTGCAAAGGGGAAAGAAACGAAAGTATATATATATATATATATATACAGATAAAAAAATAGAGATCCCGTCTCGTTTGTCGTATTCAAAAGTTCCGCTTTTACGGCACGGAGAAAATAAATAATAGCGTTTCTCCTCACGATATATATATACGTACATTCCGTTTATAAAGAGTCAAGTCATGAGTGAAAAAAGTTCAAAAAGACCACTCTTTTAGGAGGGTTTCCCTTATATATCTTGCCGGGTTCAGCTATCCAATTTGTATGCAAACAAAATTCTTAGTTGAAAGTTAATTTGATTTTTCCGACGCATCTCTCTCTCTCTCTCTCTCTCTGAAAGATATAACCATCGAATTAGGTAATCGGACGTAGAAATATAAACGTATACGTACAAAACGCCGCATACATAAATGGCCACGGGTTTTAATATATACATATACAATTTCACCCTTAGCCTTTGAATCTGAGTTGTCATCTCTTGTATAGATTTTATAAAATATAATTTTGTTCACTTAAATGTATTAAATATTAATTATTATTACCAAATAATTGTTTTTTTTTTTTGTAGGGGTGTAATTGAAATGAATAGCACGAAAATGACTTGTAAAAACAGTATGTGTTCTAAACTATAAACATATATTAATTTGTACAAAGTGATGGCGTACATGCAATTTTGTAATTTGATTTTGTACAAATTGTTATATTTTATAATTAAAGAAAGGATTGCGGACAAAAATCACAGGGTGTTTATATTGATCGTTAAACAACGAGATCATAATATAATGTAACTGTTGTTGTCCCCATTGTGCGCCGTACTTGTAAGTCGTATATACTATAGTGTATACACTTACGGTCGTTCGGGTACATACCTATATAAATAGGTATCCAAACGGCCGTATAGCGTAATCCTGGTGAGTTTTCGAGAAATTTGCAAATTTCAACAAAATGCTGGCCTATATAGAATTACAAAACAGCGAAAGAGTTCTTCTCTATTGTTGTATTTTGAAATATCATTCGGGAAAGCCCATATATTTAGAATTATTTAATTCTTGCGGTACCTATATATAACGTAACCGACAAATTGAAAAAAAAAAAAAAAAAAAATGCTAATAAGACACGGCAGAAAAAAGCCGATTTCGCAAAAAAAAAAATGAGCCATTATTCAGTCTAAGCTGTATAGTAAAAAAAAAAAAAAGAAATCGAAAAGGAGCATTTTCAACTATAACACGCGCAGAATCCTAACCTTATCGTCTGCACCTCCGTTTTTATTTTTTATGACGCAAAAAGTATTTTCGAGTAAACCTTTTCCCATATAATATGTAATATTATAAGACGATAAATTCGGATATCTTCTCGGGGTGAATAGTATAGGTATGTAGCCGAATAGCCTGAGCAGGACCGGCGCGCCGACGTAAAAGCCATTTCGGAAACACCGGTATTATACACACACTGCTCGCCGTGTGCGTATAATTTATTGTAATGTATACGTAGCACGTTTCGGCGGTGTACAGCGTTTCATTATAATAATATATAATAATAATATATATATATATATATATATTATATACACGTGTATAGTTTTGCGAGACGATGTACGACGTAGGTCTTCCGATCCTGCCGAATTGAAAATCGTCGGCACGCGGATAAACGGCCGATCCTAACGTCTGTCGAATACGAATTGTTTGTTTTACATGCGATTTGCCAGTTTATTACTCATATTATGTTATATATATATATATATATATACACACAGATAATTTGCGTGTGTATGGGGTTAAATGGCACGCATATTCGTATGTATTATACGGGTACTCGTCGAGACTTTCGTTTGCACCTACACGTGCAAACGAGATAAAAACCAAAAAAAAAAAAAAAAAACCAAAGGAAACCCAAATAGTTTCCGGTGAAAAGTTCGAGAATTGGCGATATATAGCTGATATATATATCTACTTATATAACCACCGATGTATTTCGAAAAGTCAAAATCAATTAATATACTAATGTTGAACAATGTTGAAAATTACCACTGTTTTGCTCAATTTTTTTCTGGCGTATTTCATCAACCAAATAATTGTAATGCGGTTTTTAGTATCGAAAATATTAATATATTATGTATGCTCTGTGTTGATTTTAATAAATGTATATATTAACTTTAAACGACGTATACGATGAACTCGACCGCATAAGTATTAAAACATGCCCGGGTCCGGGTGCAATACCAAGTATATTTTTTAGAGAATGTAAATTCGTCCTAGCCGTTCCCCTGTCACACTTATTCAATCCATTTCTTTCATCGGGGTTTTTTTCCGGATAAATGGAAAATTACCTATATATCACCAATCCCTAAATACTCAAGTAACTAATTATCGTCCTATTTCGATAACCTCAATAATTCCAAAACTTTTCGAAAGTATTGTATCAAAAAAACTTAATCCAATATTTAAAAGCATAATTATTGACGAGCAACATGGTTTTACGACCGGAAGGTCTACTACTATAAATCTTTTAGTATTCCGATGTTATGTATTAGACACGCATTTAAGGCAGGACACCAAGTGGATGTTATCTAGGGATTTTTCGAAAGCTTTCGACAAAGTCGACCACAATATTCTTACCACCAAATTATACCACTTAGGCTTACGCAATCCTTTTCATTCATGGTTAGCATCTTTTTTAACTGATAGGAAACAATGTGTTAAAATTAAAAACTTTAGTTCAAGTCATGTATAATGCAAGTTTTGGTGTCCCTCAAGGGTCTCATATTGCACCATTATTATTTAATATGTTTATCAATGATATGCAATTTTCCAATTCACGTATGTTACCATTTGCCGACGACTTACAATTATTTCGTATTATAAAGACCCCAAATGATGCAGAGTTACTTAAAAATTATATAAACGTCCTCTATGATTGGTGTAACCAGAACAATTTACTTTTAAATATTTTTAAATGCAAAGTGTTAACCTTCTCGAGGAAACGGACACCATATCTTTCTAACTACTATTCAAACGATTTATTACTCACTCGAGACGTCTATAAAAATAATTTACCTAGGTATAATATTTGATGCATCTCTATCATTTAATGAGCATTATTTATGTATTGAAAACAAAGTTTCTTCTATGCTAGGTTTTATAAATCGAAGCTGTAAACGTTTTAATAATCCATATGCATTAAAAGCACTTTATTGCTCTTAAATCCGGTCAATTTTGGACTACAACTCTATTGTTTGGTCACCTAGTAAAAAGTAGAGTAGGTTCGATACAAAAAATAACAATAGAATCAATGCAAAATCATTTTTTGAGATTTTTTGTCATTTAACTGCGACATTCAGCGTCAACCTCACTCCTCTTACCATCCACTATTATCTCTTTTAAACATAGAATCGTTGGAGATTCGAAGAAAAAGGTTAGATCCCTGTTTTATTTTTAAACTACTTAATGGACAAATTTATTGTCCAGAATTACTTTCAAGCTTAAGCTTTTTGGTTCCAAACCATAGTACTAGACAACTAAATACCTTTTATGTACCATTCCAGTCTACCAATTATGGTCGAAATTCTCCTATTAATAAAGTTCTGGAATTAGTTAATATACGAGTATATCATATTAATTTATTTTCATGTACAACAGTATAGATATGTTTAATGTATATTTAAATAATTTAATGAAATAGTATGTAAGAACCTATGATTAGATGTATTGTATATATTCATATTTATTTAACTTGATGTTAATGCGTATCTAAAAATGTATTATACCTATCTAATACGTTTGTAGTAACCACTATAAGTATTTAATTTAGAAATTGTACGCTATCGATCATCTTATATTCATTAATGGGCATCTTTCCCGTCCAAATAAATAAATAAATATATATATATTATTATACACAATAAGATTTGTATTCGTTATGTATTGTACGAGTAAAATTAAAATATCGAACAGATGAATAATAATTGATATTAAAATCGGGTAGGGTAGCTGACTGGGTCGGGATTCTGTTGTATTTATGTCCTCGGTGATGCGATATAAATATATAGGTGGCCATATATTGCAGGATAGATTTATTGTTATCGTTTATATACGATTATTATCGTCAGAGAACGATTGGAGATAAGGACGTATAGGAGATGATGCATAATATAGGTCCTATATATATACTATAATATATAGTATAGTGCGACCGAAGGGATTTTTTCCCTTTATTTTCCAATTTTTCGTCCGCCGTGGAACGTGTCGGCATAAGACAGGTATTGTCAATAAAATTAAACCGAACGGAGACACACACCTATCTCCCCCTCCCTCACGGGCAGCAAAACATAGGGGAAGGGGGGGGGTGGGAGGTTACACGCCGATATAATGGAAACGTCTATTGCAGCGCGTATAAAACAGCGTGCCAGCAGGAGCGAGCAGGAGTAAGGACCAGATGAGCAAAGACTCTCGTGCACGAATATAATTTTCCGGTTCGTAGAACAATCGCTCGAAATTGGCGGAATGTCTATTATATATATATATTCTTTTATATTATATTACGTGCACCGTACAAATGACAGTATATAAATATAGAATGCGCGTTTTGTTTACTTGGGTATAATACACATATTATTACGTTATTATTTTCGTCAGTTTATATTACGAGGTACCTATACTGAAAAAATGCCAATGACGCGAAAGGGAATTGGACGGAAAACGCACGCATTTAGATATTATTGTAATATCCTGCTGTAGTCTGCAAGCCCCCGGTACATAAAAGGCAAGTTTTGTTTTTTCTCTCGATTCCATTATAATATTATTTTACGTAAAAAAAACTTTTTTTTTTTTTTTGTTATTTTTGTTTTTTTTTTTATTGTTCTTCCACGATATGTTCAATCACGTCGAAAAGCTAAACGAAAATAAATACAAAAAAATGTAATGTACCAACCCCCGTAAATAGACATTATTATATATTATATCTATTCCGTTATAAAAACAAAACGGGAAAAAAATAAAATAAAATGTTGTAAATGATCACGAAAGCCATTCCCGTACTACTCATATATTCAATTCAAAATTAAAAGTTGCCGAGAGAAAATAACGACGACCGGCACAAAGAATAATGTAATTTATAGGGTCAAAATACGATGAGTTCATATTATTATACGCGCGGCCGTAAATACCTATGGAATATTTTAACAACGGGTTTATATATAGTGCATGTAATTACTCCGTGAGATAATTTCATTTTTTAACTGACGCGCGCCGCATTCATCCACTGACATAATAATTATAATAATAAATATTATTCCGTTATTATATTGATACAATATAAACAGCAGTGTATAGACTTCCCATCAATATATTTTGTATTGTTTGTGTATATGTGAAATATATTTTCAATTTTGTATGCGCCTAATCTACAATTACGACGAGTAGAAAACTGTGGTACGTATGATAATTATGTAGTATATTTTCTAAATTTTCCGGTTTCTATAGTTAACGTAATTATGAGTTTCAAATTGACGTTTAGTGGAAATCGATCGGTCGAATAACCGAATGATTTCGGAAACTATAATGATGGCGAACTTATGCTTGGTATTTACGCTTTGATTAAATGTCTTAACCATTTTAATTTTACGAAAGCCAAACAATATGTTCAGTAAGATAAGTTCTACTAAAAAAAAAAAAAATCATTATTAGGTACAACGGTTTTTGATCAGACCAACCGTTAGGGCGATCGGATTCCAAATATACCGAATTGGTTCGTCCGAAAAAATCATTTAGTCCATGAATATAATACAAATAAAAATTCGACATTTACTTTAAAATTTTTTCTGAAAATATATTTAGATATAACTAATAACAATATGGTTTAATTGTTATAGATTTAAAATGTAAATTTATATATAATTGTATGTCATTGTAACGAAAAATAATTTTTGTCATGGCTGTTAATTAAAATAATAAGAATAAATATATGAATAGAATAAAACAGTACAGTCGGACCAATTAATTATAATAAAATTTTATATTTTATCGGAAAAGTTTTTTTTTGGATATTTTTCAAAACTGTTTAAACATTAATTTATCCTGACAAATACTAAACGAATGTATCTATTATTGCTAACGAATATACGAGTATATTATAACTGCGGATTTATAGCTTTAATATACTTCTGTTAACTCTGCATTGGGTCAGATCTTTTAAAAACCGACTTTTGTTCAAGTGTAATATACTCGAATGAGTAAAACAAAAGTTTAAGAACAATCGGAACAATATTATATTCTATGACATAGGATGAATCTATATATAATAATGCATTAATGAAAATATCACTTTTATAAAAGTATAGAACATCTTATTCAGCGGTTAAAACACAGAATAAATGAACACTGTTGACAAACTAAAATAAGTCTGAAATTTTGTAAATGTAGCTTAGTGAAGTCATGTACCGATTTCAAAATGTATGTAACATTATACGGTGATGGTATTAGTCAGAATATATGCAATGATAAAACGAAATACGAATCATAGATTAGGTACCCGATTTTTGACGAGCAGTGTCATCATAACGTATAATATTGTAACATTTGTATCATAAATGTGAAAATTGTCAAAAGACTACACCAATAAGTTATATTTTCCAAATGTCAGAAATATATATGTATTCCCTAGAGCGTCTATAGTCTAGTATATATTCTGATAGAATTTATTCCACGGTTAAATAATTAAACGGTACTGTGACTATGAACACATTTTTTTTTATTTATATCTATATTACCGATGTACACCTGTTTGTTTTGAAAATAATCATAAATTATTACGAGACGATTTAATTGGGTACAAGACGACCTAAAAGTATATAATATAAAATATAGAAACACGGACGTTATTGTAAAAAAAAAAAAAAATCTATGAAAAAAAACTAGTCAATATTTTCACTCTCGTTATTTTTTTCCACCCTGCAAAGAAGAATACATAGGTATTATATACAAACACAATTGTATTTCGAAATCATATATATATATATATTATATTTTTTTTTCTGCAGGGCGGCGATGTTTGTTTTTAATTACACGTGCGCTATTGCCTGACGGCATTGTGTATATAATATTATTGTCGTGTTGCACGGGGGCCATTATTAATTCTCATCCTCAGGCCGATACGACACGACTACCGTCGACCGCGGACGAACGCACACGTCGGGTGGTCGGTCATCTAACCTAAAAATATTCGTTTTTGGGACGCTAACGACGGGGAGCCGACCGGGTGACGGGTCCACGGGATTTCGCATCATAATCGAGTTATTGTCCGACGGGGCAAAGGGTTGCAAGGGAAACGAAATAATGAACAAAACAGGAAAAAAAAACACAAACAGTAATATATTAAATCGCCAAAAGGGGTCAAAAATGATAATCTCATAATTTGTGCTGATGCAGTATGTATACGTGTGGAGATAGGACGATAAAAGCATAAAACATATTATACACGTAGAGATGTGCGATACAATAAATAATTTTGATTTCAATATTTGATATTCAATATATGTTTTTGAAAAAATACATTATTAATTTATACATACACACACACACACACACACACACACATATATATATATATAGTTCGAACGAATGATTTTTTGTGATTATTTTATGAAAGTTATATGTAATAATTTATTGTACAAAAAATAATTCATATTATTTTTTCGCTTTCTATTTTTTTCGCTTTCTATTTTTTTTTTGTATTATAAATTTGTATTAAAATGTAAAATAATCATTTTTGGGAATGATTATAAAATATAAAATGTTATTAAATGGGTTGAACTTAGTTTTATCACAATTATCGATCCAATAAAAATATTGGTACTATTAAGATGTCGCACAAAGATTCAATATCTTATTGAATCAACAAGTTATTGGTTACTTGTAGTAGTCACGATTACAATTAATATAGTCATATAATAATGGTTTGATACGAATTATGTAAAACACACATCGGTCAATGGACGCATTGTTATATAATATAGGTAATAGATATACCTAATATCGATTATGAGTGGCCATCGACGTCTTACAAAATATTTAATAATGCATTTGGACCTCATAATATGGTTTTAGAGTTAAAATATAGATATCTAATAAGTTTTTTAAAATTAATTAGCATAAAAATAATAATAAAGCAATTTAAATACTAAAAATAGCAAAAAAGTTTACATAAAATATAATGTGATATAACTCTAGAAGTATATTATATAAAATGCTAATGAGGTTATTCTCAAAATCAATTAACTTGCACTTTAAAATCATTTTTCGTTTGTTTTGCGTAAACATGATATTGAACAAAATAATGGGACTACTTAAGTAAATTAATTGTAAATTGTTTTTAAACTATATTGAAATATTTATTTAATGGTTAGATTTTCATTTTTCTTAAAATTTATAAAAAAAACTTTACCTATGAAATCCCTTAAAAATCATTCGAGATTTACATTAATAATTTATTGTAAGACGAAAAATGAATCAATATGGAATATTATATATAGTTTAGCATATATATATATATATTTATATGATTTTTCGCAGGATTATATTGGCTGTCTGTTTTTTGTTATTCTTTTGCGAACAAACTTTTTCACAATTGGATAAATTATTACGTGTCTGTGGTATTTTTTAAATATGATTTCGATGTCGCAGGAGAAGGACAAAATATATTTCATAACTGTATTATTCATTTGTCGTTTTCACAAGTTACAGCGTAATTTCGTTGACGTGTCGCGCCATTAAAAGTTTTTTTTTCCCGCAAAAATAAAATAATATCTGCGAAAATTCGTAAGTATAACGTTATATATTTTGTTTACAATTTTTATTGCTCTGGGGCATTTACACTTATACTGCAATTCTCCACTTTGTTCAATAGAAATGACCGCGTATAGAATATAGAAGAGTATAGAAATAAGTATAATATAAATAAAAGAAACTATTTTTCAAATTTGAATAAGCCCTATTTTTGAGACAATCCGTATTTTATTTTACATAACTTGTGGCATATACCTATATAAATAAATCCTAGGAAACTTTTTTTCAACATTCAAATAATCTGATGCGGGTCAAAAGTTCGTATTGAACTTTCCAAGTTTTCCTTTTGTAATTACGCTGGGTACAATGGTAGTGATTTTTTCTCTCTCGTATTATTATATTTACCTGACGATCGCTATAATCCCCTCCCCCCCCCCCATTTCGTTAGAATCGAACTTTTTATTCCGTTGTCATTGTATAGCTGGCAAATTAATTAATTCATTCACACCCGTCCATCCTTTCAAAGCGAAATTTAATCCTGATTAAAAAAAAACCTTTAGTGGGTATACAGGACGTTATTTGAATGTCATTTCATTATATATAATATAAATTATTCAAGACAAAAACCAAAACAATGCGATGACTTAAAAAAAAAATTATTAAAAAGAATTTTAATCGTTTTTTTTAGGTATATATATATATTATATGTACTTACATGAAATATGTAATACGTACTCGTATACTTAATAATAATTAATTTACTATAGAATAAGTTAAATTACAATGAATAGTGTTCATTCATTGAACACTGATAATAAATAAATTAAATAAATTACATGCGTTCTTATGACTTAAAAATCTAAATTCGACATTTTGAAAATGTATAGCTCTATGTAGTCTTGCATGATTTTCAAATTGATATTATGTTACAATATATGACATCATTCGTCATAATTTATAATATTGTTTACTTCCATAAAGTAATAAAACTAATAGTGTATATTGACATACTTTTAGAGACAACCGAATTGTTTTGTTCTTACCTGAAACAATAAAAAAAAAAAGGTTTATTAATACATTTTACACTTAAAATCAAATATAATAAGTTAATTTGTGAATGGGTGAACATAGAAAATAAGTGAGGAAAAGCCCATTGTAGGAGTGTGCTAGGGTTTTATAATCGAATATTCTATTTTCTAATTGGTATACCCAGCAATTCTTATCATGTCTCTATAATAAGTTATTTATCTATTAAATATTAGTAGATATATTACTAAAGTTTTCTGTTGCCATTAAAAAAATCAAGGGTAAAAAATATTGCAAATGTAGCTCAGTGTTATAGTCTTGCGATAATCTTCGGATTTATGTTTACGGATTATGGTGACATTGTTTGTCAGAATTTAAATGATAAATTAAATTATCAAAATGTTTACAACTAATTGAATAACAAAACTTCTGTCGAACAGTAGTAATCATACCTGCTTAATGTGTCGTAAATCTGAAAAACGTTGCAGACTACACTATGAGCTACACTCTCAAAATGTCGGACATATTTTTTTTAGTCTGCCCTATAGTGCGCATTTATCTTATACTGTGATATTATTACATCTTACAAACACCTACCGCGGATAAACGTATTACCATTTTTTTGTATATGTTATTAATGTAAATATGTGTTATCGTTATTTTTCATTATCTGTATATATCTGACGACGAAACATTTATATAATGGAGTAAAAATTCTAGTCGAAGAACATCCACTCATCAATAAATGATTTTATTATCAATTAAAAAAAAAAAATATGAACACGAGTATATTACCGCGGCAATATATAATATTAACACGTAATAATGATAATAATAATAATAATAATAATAATGATAATATTAGTAGGAATATGTCCAAATAAACCATCTTATAAATTGTAATATATTTATTTTTAAGACGGATTAAAAAGTAATAATAAATTTGAAACAATACATACATAATAATAATAACACCGTGTTTAATTGATAAAATAATAGTTTCCGACGTGAGCTGCAGATACTGAGTTGTTGTTTCATATATATAATAAGGATTTCGATAAATATAATTTATATCGTATATAAGAACACCCAAAAAGTACCTACCCTCGCAAAAGCCTCACACTATAAAAAGGCTGTATAACGACGCTCCGGAGTGCCGTTTGCGTAACTATTATAAGCGGTCGTATTTACATATATTGAATAATAATGGGACCGGGGAGGGGAGGTTATACCAGCCATTATAATAATATTCCACACAATGGAAACGATACGAACATTTAATTATATCGCGTAAGAACGATTTCGGTAATTCAATATGATTAAAAAAAAAAAAATAATTGGTAGGTACATATTATTGCTGTTTTGAAAGAAAAAAAAGTTATATGTATTTTATCACGAGTGGTGTTATCTTTCTAAAAAAAAAAAAAAAAACCGGTATTTACCGAATCTTACACTTCATATTCGTTTTCTTTCGAGTATACTAATACATTTGGAAACTCGTGGAGTTTGTACACGTTCATCTCTATTCGTATAACTATATACTATATGTTGATCGTTTAGAAATAATCACGAGGATTGTGTATTTGTTACAATATAATATGAATAACATAATATTTTAAGTGATATCTCATTTTTAAAGTCTCCTGGAAAAAAAAAAAAAAAAAAAAAAAAACTATATCAAGTGTACATATCGATCCTGGACGACCTATATTTTTGATCATTTTTCTCATCGACCTGTAAGGTTTGTAAAATCTTTTAGCCCCATCCTGTATATACGTATTTATTTATGCACATAATGATGGAACCCGAGCCGCAGATATCGCGCGCGCCATTTACCCGGTTCCGTTTGCGCACGACCGTGCGTTTTTCAAAAGAAATGTGCGTCGGAAATCCGCCTTCTCCGTGTTCATTTATTATTATTATTATTATTATTATTATTCGACCTTTTATTTTTTTCATTTTATTCTATTATCACCATATATATATATATATATATATATATATACGTTCGCCATAGCCCCCGAAACTCTCGATTTTGACCGAGGTACACACTGCCTGCAACAAAAGGAGAACGGCCGTCGCCAGCTGGTTCAAAAGTGAGAGCTGTCGGAAATGATGAATTCGGGACGAGGGCAGCGGACAAAAAGTAAAAAAAAAAAAATATATATATATATAATATATAAAAATGTATATGTACATAAAATTATGTACCTAATATATTATATACACACGCGCGCCAAAAGGGGTTAGGCCGGGGTTCTATCGACGGGCACGCGATATGCTATTTTTTTTTCCTCTCTTGCTCCCGAAATATACGAATTTAATAACGACGTGTCCCGCGCGTATACAATATTATACGACCCGAAAAAAACTACCTGACCGTAGCGAACCGTACATTACTATATAATATAATACTATATTATAATATTATAATATTATATAGGCAGTGATCAAATTGAAAAAAAAAAAAAAAAAAAGATAGAAGAAGTGGAATATTACAGAATATATAAGTTTATAAATCCGAGAATGCATCGAGTCACGGCCGACGTTTTTAAAATATATCTCGGGGTAATATTGTAATTGTAATTTCAGATTTATACAATATATTATTGTGCAGTATGCGTTTTAATATGAATTATGATTGACACTCTGTTCATCAGAAATCGTGAAATTTGATTGGCCGTAAACAACTTGATAACACTATCACTGGGTTTTATCACGGACATTCTGACGAGCAATGGTCATAATGTATTACACATAAATCTGAAAATCGATGCAAGACCGAGTTATATTTTCAATAATATGTCGGACACTTTTGCCCGAGAGTGTCCATTCTGATTTATAACTTATTACGTACCGATCCATCGGATTTTAAAAGAGTTAGTGGTTTTTTAAATTATTATTAGTGAAATAAAATTGATCAAATAATATGATAAGCCCGGGTCTTTCGGTTTAGAAATTAAAATAATAACAAAAATAAATTATTTCGTGAAATAAAATATGATGATATTAAACGGGTACACTAATGTTTTATTGAAAAGTGCCAGTGCATCATTATGAGGACGTCGTATCTATAAATTTTTAATGAAAAACTTGCATTAGCATTTTTCATTTTTATTAACTTATAAACATGTTAGAGACACAAAAAACAAATTTTAGCTAATAATATTATCTAGCGTAGCCTTTTTTCGAGATATATATATAAGATTTATAGTTATTGAAAAAAATATCAAATTTTTTAAAAACTCATAAAATATGTAAAAATGCACATATCAAAAAATCGGTTAAGAAGGTCGTCAGATAATTTTGATTTTTATAATTTATTTTTTATTTAAAATTTCTAAGATATTCTCAAGTTGTTAAAAATGAAAAATGCGTAAATGTGTTTTTTTAAACAAATATCGCACTTACGCAACAATAAAAAATGGTATTGACACTTACTATTGATACTTAGTAATTGAAAATTACTTTTAAAATATATTTAAGTATTGTTGGATTTTCATTTTTCTTAAAATTTCATAAACATTGTAAAAATCCCTTAAAAATTGGGTGTTCGACGTTCTCTTATATTATATAAAATAATATAGACCAATTAAAAACAATGCGGTCTTATGATGGGCATCCAATAAATAAATAAATCCAATATATTGAAAATGTAGCTCAGTATATTGAAAGGTGATTTTTAGATTTATACTAAATTATAATTACAAATGATTTTCGTAAAAATTTGCATGATAAAATTAAATAATAGTATTATCGAGTTGTTTATTCGATCAATCATCAAATTACACAATTTCTAATCTTTGCAAGACAACACATTTTAAAAATGTACATACTCGCAGTCAACTCGAGTTTGTCCATTTTTATTTAATTCATCATTCTGTGGTTAAACAATAACAACGCTTTTATATTAGAAGTTAGAAAAATGCAATTTATTTATTTTAAAAACTAATTTTTGGCAAAAATGTCAATACAAATTATAACTCGGGATTTAAAATATATAATATAAAATTATATTTGGTTCATAATTTATATAATTTATAATCTATATCTGTGCGTAATGAGAATAAATGATGAAAAAATAAATTTATAAGCTTTTTTAGTGGGGAAAAGTATCGAAATATCCCTCAAAACGAAATAAAAATTTGGCCGAGGGGATCAACAATACGGCGTTTTGGTCCCTTATGAGACGTTTGGATTCCCATATTTATTGATTTTTTTGAAAAGGATCAAAATATTATGTAGTATATTTATTTTTCGTTAAAATCGTATAAAGGATCAAAATATCCCCGTGGAACAAAATATATTATCACCTATGGGCTGTGGACGTAAAACACAGTGTATTGTACGGCATATAATAATATTGAAACGGCATCGGTTCGGAATTCGTAATGAACACACTTTCCGACTGGATAAATCGACTTTTAATTATTATTATACGGGACCGCGATCGTGTGAAATGATATAAAATAATGATAATAATATATTAAAACCCGTACTTCCACAAACGTACACATATTTTCATATAAGGGTGGCGCGCGTGGTGAGTGCGGTGTGCCTGCAGGACGAATAATTGTGTGTTTTTTTTTCCATGTTTATTTATCATATGTAAGTGTAATTTTTTATTATTTTATTTTTTTTTTTTTACGGATAATAGGGAAAAAAAACAACAATTCAACGTGTATATATATATACTCATACGTACACAGTCGCCGTCATCTCTCGACCGGTTCCCGTGACGATTTGAATAAACGTTCCCGAGTACCGTGTGTGGAATTAAAAAAAAACACGTCCTAGTAAACACGGGGACGTTAAAAAAATAAATGTAATAAAAAAAACTATCGAGGGATATAAATGCTCGGTTTATATTATTACAGTAATATACTCGTACATGCGCTGCTTAACAGTCCTCGGAAAATAAAATCTTTAAACTGTATAGTATACAATTTGAAGACGGTATAAGCACTTGAGTTTCCATTTTAGACGACTGGCTGTAAAAATCAACGTGTATAATATATAATATAATAGATACTGGGTGATTATTTAAACGTATACACATATTTTATTAAGATGGTCGGTTTTCGTGTTTATGAATATGTACAGGTTACCTACATATTTTCGATTTGAATTAAAGTGCAATTATTGTAAAATTACATCATCTTTATGAAAGAAATTTTGAATTTGTTTTTACCATTTTCTATCTCGTATAGATTGAATTCATTTATTATTTTTAAATAAAAACCTATACTCTTCACTTCGTATTCTGATGCGTATAATTAGGTATTATGAATACGATTCAAACATTGTACCAATATAATAGTTTTTGTTATTTATTTGGGTTTAAAATTTAAATTTATAATATAGAGGTGCGCATTGCGTATTTGCACTTTTCGCATTATCAGAGATCAAAGAAAAACGCATTTTAGTCTTCTCACTATACTATTTGCTCTTTTAAACTTCAAATAGGTACGTTGGGTTATGTTATTCTTTGATCAATGTGCAGTGCGCGTCTATTTTATATTATTAGACTTATTTTATAAAAGCCTTGAAAATTACTTTACAAATTTAGTTAAAATAAAATATGGTCATAAACACGAAAATTGATGAAAATATGAGTTGAGTTCATTAAAACAATCTTCCTGTATACAATTTTAAGTAAAACAATTCGGCATCGCTTGAGCGATTAAAATATTAATTACTGCGTGTGTCTGGTTTTGTTAAATTGGATGTAAAATATAATGAATTGATTGTACAGTGTTCGTCCATTAGAATAGCGCAAAATTATTGTAATAATTGTGTATATTCGTGTACGACATATATATCGTTATAATTTATTAAAATGATTAATATTTTCGACATTTTATTTCGCAGAATAGGTTAATATTAAAAATATTTTACATAGATATTATATTTTAACAACATAGTATTTTTGTCACGAAAAAATAAAATAGGATTAAATATGAATGTATTTAATATTTATAACACAATAGGTTTATTCGAATATTTAATAAAAAGCGGAAACATTCATACGATTGGAACGTTAAAAAAATATTCAAAAGGAATCTTAAGTTAATCCATTTACACATTGTTTGTTGCAGCGAAGAAAGATTTTCTAAAAATGAAATATTAATATTGATAAAAATGAACTTCACGAGAGGGAAATCAGCCTGCAGCCACATGTTTAGGTGCATGATGAACACGGTTTTGTATTTTAATACAATGCATGCATATTAATTTAAGTGCATATTGGGAATATTTTTACGTTTAGAACTATACTTACAATATGCGTACAATCATTTTGTTTCGGTAATTTTTCTAACTTATAATTTTAACGTTTGGAAAAGAGTGTTAAGAATTTTATATTTTATTTAATAAATAAACATCGATAATATTTTATATGTGACCTAAAAAACGCACGCCGATTTATTTTGAAATCTTAATAGAGCACATAAATAGTAAAAGTTCGAAATAACATTGGAAATCACGTAGGACGTAATATAAGTTAATATGGCATTATACACTATAATAGTATATACTATTTCATATTATTACAGAGAACTCTTGAAAGATAAATCAGAATGGTGACCGTTGGGCAGCACAAAATATGTGCCCAAGTTTTGAAAACGTAGCTCGGCGTATAATATATAGTCTTGCAATAAGTTTTCGTTTTACATTTGTTACATTTTGCAGGTGACAAATGATCATTCAAAAGTTGTGTAATTTGACTGGACGTGAACAATTCGTTAACACTATCGTATGATTTTATCACGGAAATTCTGTCGAACATTGTATTAAATTATGATGATGGTAATGTACAACATTAATCTGAAAATCTTTCATATTGACACCGAGTTATATTTTAAATAAAATGCCGGGCATGATTTTTTGCACGGTCATAAGAACGCATCAGTGTCCATTTAAATATTATAACTTTGTGATAACAATAGGTAAACACATACAATAATCATTATTTGCATGCAATAGCTGGATATTATTATAAATGAAAAATCATTATTCTATACCCGTAAATATGGCTATTATATATTTTCGTTCAAGTATAATCTCATTAAAATTAAAACAACACAGGTATCTATACTGAATTAAAATTGAACTTTTACATTAAAGTACCTATATATATATTTAAAATGATTTCATATATAGGTGTACGGTATACCTATACTATCCTGAAGCCTTTGAATAAATTATGTACAATTAAATTTTCAATGTTCATTTCAAACGCGGTCGACAACCCATGTACCTATTGTTTTGAGTTCCAATATTATAGCGTGCACCAGAAGACGAGAAAGCTCGTAGGTATACATTCAAAAGTTTTTTAGCCTTTAGGCACACGTAAAAACGTACACTTGGAACCGTATTCGAAACTCTAATTTTCCGGTCCATTTTGTTTTTAAACATTATCATTTGCCGCCGGAGGGGTTCATTCTCTTTTACGATAGCCGCCCGTTGGTCTCGGGCCAATAACTATACACTATATAATATAATATCTGAAACTTGGCCACGATACGTTATGAAAAATATCACGTAATTATACCGAGTATAAGGAAAAAAAGAAAAGGGGCAAAAAAAAAAACTTTGGTACTTTCTTTCGATATATAGTTTCTCTAAACGACTCGAAGTAATATTTTATAACTCTATTATTTATGTAATATTATTATCCGAATAGATAATAATAATAATAATAATAATAATAATAATATTAGATAAATGAGAAAAAGAAATAACTATAAGTAAACTAAAAGTTCTCGATGCATTTTGAAGATATAGCTTGTGATATAGGCGCCATAAATTGGTTACGCTGTAATATTATTATGGTTAAACAATGTTAAAGTACACGAGTATCGTTCATTATGCGATAAAACGGAAATCAACGTCTCCTGTACGTGTATATGAGAATTACATAATATAACAATATCGATTCGCACGAATTCACAGTTTAAGGACCTTTAAGTTCAAGTAGATATAATATCTACGACCATATATGGTTTATCTTGTTCTGAAAATGTATTTTCACCATCTTGCGTCTGTATAAAAATCCAGGACCTATATTTGGTCCAGAAGTATTGGAATAGGTTTAAAAAAAAATGATTTTAATTTTTAATTTTCTAATATGTGTATATGTGTTTAACGGCAACCACTGCGACATCACAAGTTTAAGAAACGGGTTTGAAAAACCAAAATATTCGATATTTGGTAATCGTTTAAAAAAATTACCATTAAAAAACATGTACCTACTTATTTTTTTTGGGAAAACTTTGTGTTTTTTTTTTAAAACTATATTGAATACAATTAGAAAATACAACCCATAAATGGTCGAAAACATGGTATAGCCAGTGACCGATAATACATTTTCTTTTGCCCAGAACCATTAAATTGAAAAACGTGAATTTTCAACATAGGATTAAAATATGAGGCAGATGTTCCTATCTTACAAACCGCTTTCGTCACGTTATTGTGTGTCCGATTGAAAACCGGGTATAGCCGATTATTAGAGATTATTCGGATTGACTGATGACTCGGTCTTCCATCATTATTCCTGTCATCACGTCCCTTTTACACATATATACATGTACAAAAATACACATATACTTGTACATTTCTATTTTCTTCTTTCTTTATCGAAATCGTGTTCAGCACACCGCAGTTCGACGAGTTTCGCCAAAGTTGCAAAAAAGAGAAGTTTTTAATGCCACCCTGTACGTTCATCACGAACCTATTTTGTTCACACAACCCGACACAACGCATGGTATAATCACGCGACGTTGCTGCCATTTTATTTTTATTTTTACCCCTTATCACGAATTTGTTTTTAGTCACGAGCACAATGTATTGTTTGTGTATATACGCGAGAGTTCGTGCCTAAAGAAGCTCCGGGTGAAAAGAATGAAAAAAAAAAAAAAGTTATAATAAATAATAATATAAGTATAGTAAAAAAAAAAAACGCGTGCACGCGCATTATTCGAATAAGTAGGTATATTATATAAAACGTGTTTTTCAGTCAGATTATTATTGATGACGGTTGCCGTGAGATTTGTAACGATATATTATATTATTTATACAGTGAGTGCATATATATATATAGACATTAGACATATATTAACTATAAACGCATTGCGCTTTCCTCACCCTCTGTAACCCATTGAAACACTCGGATAAATAATATGTGATGTACAAAAATAGGTATTGTGGAAGAAAACTCATAGATTTACCAGTTTATTCCATTTGTATTTGTTATTTATTTTTGTCCTTTTTACATTTTGAACAAAAACGTGATAACAGGAATACGTTATCAAGATATCAGTGGTAATTACATAGAAATATAATTAAATGGTCTGTGTTTTCCCCCTCCTCTATTTATTGAGATCCGAAAACATTGTAGTTATATACGGATATTCGTGGATGAAAAATACTTCTATATATTTTATCTTATGTTTAATTTATTCCGAATTCGTTATAATTAAGAATGACAATGACAATGTCATGGAATAAATGATATTTAATTAATTGCTATGTTGATTCTACGTTTTTTTTTTCTCTACCTAGTCCAAGCACAGTCCATTCATTTATATGTCAATGGTTAATTAATATAATATATATATATATATATATATATATATATGGACATATCTTGGAACAAATGAGTGGAAAATATTTCTTCTTTTTTCTATATGGTACTCCTTTTTGCTTATTATATAGGCTGTTTGAAGATTTTCGAGTAGTATTTACATGGGCGTTATAATTGTTTTAAACATTATCGTATGTTTATGAATTGATCTAGGGGGAGGGGGCACTTTAAACCCGACAATGGCCGAATTTGAACCGATGCCAGATGTTAATGGACGTCTCCGAATTTTACGATAATAATAACAGCTTAGGCTATTTTTATGGTCATACATGTCTCTTAATCGCGCCGTCCTTTCGGAAAGTCACTGCGAGTTGAAATTGTCGATAAAATTACTCGTAGCATATGATCTCGCGGAGACGGTATTTGTAGAAATTACATAAAAGTCAGTTTCGCGTATGGAAATCGGATCCACAACGCGTGTAAACGATACCGTCGGCATTTATATGCATTTCAAGAATATATAACGTTCTGACGAACACGATATATATTATAGGGTAGTTTTGTCTAAACCAGAGTTGTTTAAATGTCTTCCTGCGCCATAAAAGGCTATATTATATATATATATATATATATATATACGTCTATAATACACAGAATACTCGACAAATTTATATTTAGTCACGCAAACTATAAAATAAAACCGACGAATAGCCCGTTGATATAATAAAACATACTGCAACTCGTCGTGTACCTAAATTGCATACGTTAGACGCCGTGCCATATATACTACAATATAATACAAATGGCCGAACATAATTATTCGATTTACTTAAAAGGATATACCTATATATTATATTTCAATTAGCTTTTAGTTTTTGAACAGAGAGTACGTTCCATAAATTTACCGCAGAAAACAACGAAGAGACGTTTAAAAATGTATTCATAATTTAATAACTAAAACCCCTCAAAAAATATAAACATTTCACGATTTTCGCTACACCAATTTACAAATTGAGTTTTTTTTTTTTTTTTTTTTTTTTTTTTTTCAAGAAACAAGTCAATGAAGATACTCTGAAGACTACCTCTACCTCTACCTATATATATTATGTGTAATAATTGAATAGCTATATACATTTTTTATTCGGCATCTAAGAGTGAAAATAATTTATAAGAGCTCTATACAGCTACGGTGCGTATGCGGAGAATCCTATAGTGGGCAGTAAAGCTATCGCGTAAAACTTATACTTATAGCGCCCCGGTAAAACGATGAATTGTGTCCATTATAGAAGTTGAGTGTAAACGACTAGAAATACCTAAAAAGCTTTTAAAGTTGCCATGTATGGTCTCCGTGTAATTTTCTATATATATAGTCGTTCTCGACCTTTCCCGAGATAGTTTAAAGGTGCAACAGGATTAGTTTCGTACATATATATATATATAAGTAATAAGTACTGACCAATTTCTGCAAAGTAAAGATATATTATTTGTTATATTACAGTAACACATAATTTATAATATAGGTATAACACATAATTTATATACTGACGTAGTAATTTATATATACCTATAGTGTATAATACAAAGATATTGCGTACGTATACAAACTTGGACCATTAAAGAGCGTTAACAGTGCCGGGCAACACGTGTTCGAGACAATGCGAACCGAGTTAATTACATATTACTACACGTAGTAAACGAGCGAAAATTGTATCACGACCGCGTATACCGCTGTTGTTATAACAACAGACTCTGTGATAATTGGATGAGCATGAGTCGAGAGAAAGAGAGATAGTGTATATTAACACAGCGGCAGGCTGCAGTAGCGCGCTGTCATCGGTAACCCCCCGCCATCTACTGCAAATGGTTACGATAATATCATCGCGATATATCGTTGTTCATTTTTTATATTACGATTGTAAAACCGTTTGACCTGTACATAAATTACTACGGGATAAGTTAAATCAGAACGAACGGTCTCGGAAAATTCGTCCCGTTGGAAACGACGTAACTACTCTAGCTGCTGCGGTATATAGTCCAGCGAGACAATTTTCAGATTCACTGACGAACTTGACACCGTTCGTCGGAAATCGTCACATTTCATTGGTACACGACTCGATAATACTGTAATTTCATTTATCTGCATCATATAAATGTAACATAAATCTGAAAAATCGTCGCACTAGAATATATATACTTTTTCGGTGGATTATTATACCATTATAAGAACGCTTTTAATTTCTTATCGGCATCCGTTTTGATATACATAATACACATTAATTTATGTATACTTTGATATCGGTTAATTTGAGCATTTCTATTCTACGCGCCACAATATACACCACGCCGAGAAATAGGCGATGTTATACGTAGATTTTGCAAAAAAAAAAAAAAAAACTTTTTCCAGAAGCTTTTACGCGCCTGTTACAATTTTTCGCAATATCTGTTCGGGGATCGGTAATTACATGCGGTAATTTTTCAAGACTTTAAAAATGGCACCTCCCCACCGTCGTAGTAGCGTTAGAAAAATTATCGCAATCAAAATTTTTCCGACACTAGGACGATAAATCCTATTTACATTTCGTATATATATATATACACATGAATACGGGTTATTGAGCTCACAAATTATATGTACCTGTGTGAAAGTCCTGAAAAAAATACGATGATGTTTACATGGTGTGAAAAGCAAAAATGGAAAACCATATTAAGAAATTGAAAAGGATAATGTATAATAAATGAAAAACTTTTTGCAATTTTTACCATCTACACCATTACATATTGTAGCTGTAATACAAATAGATTATATTACACATGCAAATTTTAAACGATTACTAACATTACAATATATCATGTTTACTTATATTGTACTATAATAATTGTAGTGAACCTAAAAGGAGCGTTATGAATGTGTCCATTTGTATATTTTGCGTATCATCAAATTAACATGATTCTATATAACCTCATATAAAGGTTTAATAATTTGATAATAAAGTTATTACTACATATTTATAGGATCGTACAGATGGTTGTAGATATAGGTGTCTATTTTAAAGTTTTCATTATCATGTTGACATTAATTAAAGACTTAGCCAACTGAAAAAAATTATTATTTTTTTCATGATAAATGTTATAAAATTATATGGAAATACAATATTACGTTATATTTAAATGAAATAATAGCGTTGTAAATCGATCGATAATTAATTAAATTTTTTTATTGCGATATTGAATTGCATCGATTTATTTAGCAAAAATACAAATTGAGTGTTTCGTTTTTCAATTATTTTGCAGTCGGGAACTGCAGGGTATTAATATCTTTACTTGAAAAATTAGCGTGGCAAGCCGTTGTCAGCTATATTATACCGTTTAACATTATAACTATTTTATATAAGTCTGTACCGGAAAAACACAATTTAACGTCAGAAAACTCATCGCTCAATCGCATCGCCTCGTCAATATAATATTGTATTTTAATTTAAAAAATGAATTATTCATATTCCCCCGAAATACGTGATAAATTTTCAAAATTATATATCGCGCATAAAAAAATCCATAAGTGTATAATATTATATAATATACGTTTTTAACGTAAAATATCACATTTATACGATTTCATCACCGCTCTACTATATTATTTGATAAACACACTAAAATCGAACGGGTATTTCAGGTCACGACGATTTCTCAATAAAATAATACATATAAACGAAATATATGATACTCTATACATTTTAAAGGAACGATTTTGGACATATACGGAATATGTGAAAAAGGCTAACAAATTTATATATATATATATAATATTGAGCAGAGCATTGTTTAAAAGGGCTGGTGGTGGGATGAAAAGGGGGTGGGAGGTGAATCGGTAGAGGAAAAAAATTCTCTAAATATATATATGACAGATCGATGTGGCATTTTTACAGGATATTTCATTCTCCTGCAGATTTATAATCCATTGTTAGCCCCCTGGAATTAATTACACGGTGTATATTATGTCCTATATATTCTTTTCCGTCTCTCACTCTCTCTCTCTCTCCGATCTCGGAGTAATGAACGAACACCGGCTCATTGCAATAACCCTCTGCCCGCGCGCCGCACCGCGTAGGATCCTTCCACATATAGTATTCGTTGCGCGCTGCAGAGCCCTTAACAAATCGCTCCCGTTGTCGCTAAACGACGACGATGGAGCGACTGATGTATGTCGTTCCCGGGCAAAAGGAAATATCCATTGTTTTTCACCCTTTTTTCTCTCTTTCCCCACCCCCTTCCCCCGTCTTCAAAACACTGCCGTATATAATATGCGCGTGTGTATACGTATAAAAAACGTGTACATCGTCCGTGATAATTAAACACCGGCAAAAAAAGGCCCGTGTACGTTTATTTTTTTCATTATTATTATTATTATTATTATTATTTATTTCATTTTTTTAACTAGTCAGTAAGTTTTTAACCAGAGTAGTAGTACCTAGTAGTAGTAGTAGTAGTTTTTTTCAACCAGGAATAGTCTTAATAATACTATATATATATAATATATAATAAATCATTAAATAATTACAGTACAATGCCAAATCATTATTATCTCCTGTAAGTTCTTATTAGAATTACACCACATTTAGACAATAAAAGAATGGTCGGGAACGGGGAAGATAGAAACACTGATTTTTTATAGCGCTCTCACTCCAGCAAGGAGTCTTATCATAAATATTGTATTTCTCACCAACATAGATAATAAATATAAATACGAATGCATATATACGATTATTTTTTTAAATTGTCGTTTATTATTTAATATTATTATATTTTATAAAAACTTTTTATATTCTCAAGACCCCGCATGTAACCTCAAAATCTTAAAATGTTCATTCCCGCGTGATACACTAGCTCTTATATGGCTCATCCTTTCTTTTATTATCTATGAATTAGACAATCGAATAAATTTTATGTGCCATTCCCAGCCAAAACTCTATTCTCATTTCTCCGATTCTAAATATATTTGCATTTAAGTCAATACTGTATACACTCAGCTATTGTCTGTTAATATGGACATAGCCCATATAAATAAATAAAATATTATATTATATTGTGTCGTAATTATAGACTAACGATATTAATTTAACTAGAATGATTTCTATATACATAAATCAATAACCAAGTCATATTATTATTGTAGAATACAGGGGATTGTATTATTATTATATTATACTCGTATACTGTATACACAAATAAAACACAAAAAATCTATATTACATTATATAATCGAAATTAAATGACAAAAACATAAATATAGTTTCTATTAACAGTTAGCACTATTACGTATAATTTTGATTGGACAATCAAATTTGACAAAAAAAAAAAAAGACCTAAAATATTAACAATACAATACGGCTAACGATTTATTAAGGAGATATGAATTACGGTAAACATACGATTTCGTATAGTTTAGGAGAAAAATTAAAAATAATACAAAAACAACGTTTTTAGTCAAAACTCAAATATTTTCTTTTAAAAAACAATTATTTACATTTTTAAAAATACAGTTTTTTTTTTTATATAGTAAGTATACGTATTCCATTTAATTAAATCTCTTATATAATATAGCGTTTTATAAAATTTACGTTTAGCTCGAAATATTTGTAGAATAAATTAACATTTATTATTTGTATATTAATTCAATGTGTTTTGGGGTCTCAAGCACCAAAATAAAATCTACATTTACTAATAGTTTTTTATTTTTAAAATGTTTATAAAAAACATCCATATATTATATTATATGGATTATGGATACCTATATATTTTAAGTGGATTTGTATTTTTATAAAAAGCATGTACCTAGTACAAACTTATACTGTATATAGTTAATACACGTATACGATATTCGTAAAATTACATATATAATGTAATACATTAAAATTAATTATTTTCGAATTGTAGTTTGCCAGTGTCTTTGATTAAACTGGTCAAAAAATATATACGAATGAAAAACAATGGTTTTTATATGATTTATATCATTAGAAATATTAACTAAATTAACTGCGCCTTTTTCTTATCGAAACATTATTCGATATAAGGATATAACATATATAACATAACAAAATCATGATGATAACAAGAGTAATATTACTAGAGGTGTCACGGAAAACTCAATTTTTATTTATATATTATAATTTACACATACAGTTTTGATTATTAGATTATTTTGGAAAAGTTTTTATGAATATTAAATTTTTATTATTATAAAATCACTGTGGTACTTACTTACTTGTAGTATCTATAAGGTTTTCGAGGGCAGCTAGAAACCTGTAAATTATGAATCGGTATGTTTTTGTTGCAAACAGAATTTTTCAAACGAACGTTAATATTTTATTGAAGATGATTACGTATATTTCAGGCACAACAAAATTATAAAGTAATTTTATTATACAATCGCGGGTTTTTTTTTTGCAAAAAAAGAAAAAAACCGGGACTACTTAAGACCATTTGGTATAATGTATAATATGATATATTTTGAGTTTAATGTTAAAACACACTTTATTCTATAGTGGTGTAAAATACTCTCCGAATTCGAGTGTATATTGTCCTGTTTTTTAAACTAATTTTACTTAAGTTCACTTCAAAATATATAATAACTAAGTTTAGCAATGAGGAATGCAAGATCAGGGCAAAACTAGAACAGTCTCGGTCATAATCATTTTCTTATGTCGTTTTACTGCAGAATCTTGATATTGGTTAGGTTAATATTTAATTTATGACTCAAGTAAATATTCAACGAATCATTAAAACTGTACATTAGACGATTTATTTGAACGACCATCGAGCAAAATATTATTATCCTAATGATAAAAAATGATCACAAAACATTTTAAATGAAAATAAACTAAAATATCTTTTCTGAGTATCTTAAAAGTTATTTAACAAAGTAACCAATTATTACACTTGACTTTTAATTTTTTAAATTGCAACTGCAAGAACTATTTGTAATGTACTTTATTATTCATTCCGAGAGGGAATACATCGCGACATAGTTCAGGACATTTCATTAAAAAAGTATATAAAACGTTTATGAATATTTGTAAACAAATCACGTACCTACGTGTGTGTAATTCATGTTGAATTTTCGCAGTTGTCGACCAAAAAGTATATCCTATATAATAGTCTCGGGAGCACGAAAAATGAGCTGTTATCCTCACGCGACTGGTGGCAGTTTTTCAGCCAATATCGTTCTCAAATTATATATACATACGTGTCGCCGAGCACTCTATAATTCCAAATACTTACGATAATACGGACAGCTACTACTGTAGAACCTGACGAACAACATTAGCTATTCCTTCGCCAAGATCGCTATTTCATTACATACATTTACTCCTCAATAAATGATTATACATTATTACATTTTGTAAAAACCATACATTTATAATTAAAAATTATTTAATTAATATATTTTAATATACTAAAATCGTATATGTTTAACCACGGCTTTATAAAACTCATGTATATATTATAGTCAATGATAGCTAGTACCATTTGATAACCGCGTAAGGGAAAAAATATAGACAACCGCAAATACAATTTCGGTAGGAATATTGATTAAGTCGATCGCCAGTTATATTGCCATCCCGAGTGTCCCGTAATATCGTGTACGGCAATTAGTATTTGATAGTACTTATAATATATAATATTATACAATTTTAACTAAAACATAGTTATTTTCTTAAATATTCTGAAATAAACGGTCAAAACATTAATTATTAACTTACCTTTTAAGAAATTTATGTTTGCTATTCTCCTTAGATTTTTTATACGAGCACCCATGTCCATTATTATGTTAAAAAAAAAGTAACCTATACAATTTCTCTTTATTATACCCACAATAATTAATGGACAGTTGCCATTCCCTAGAGGTGTCTTGATAAAACCAGAGGTGCACACGATATAACCGATTGTTGAATATTCAACGAATTGCCCTCACAAGTAGCCCATGCATTCTGTGCAGTGTGTGTTTGTTTTGTGCCCTCGAGCAGTACTTGAAAAATATCAGTAGCGGCGGAGTTTTAGCGCTCATTATAATATATATTAATGATATTCGTCTGACGGTTTTACGGCAGTATTTGATAGAAAAATGCGTATAATAACGAAAAATAAGGATAACATGTAAACCTTCCACGATTAATTCTACAACATAAATAATAATAATATCTTGGTGAAAATAAAAATCAAGATTTACATTGTTAATATACATATTGTATATAGGGCGTGGAAAAAAAATGTTTTGAAGGCCGATGAGAAAACTTGTACAATTTATCCAAAATTCAACACATGATATAGGTACCTACCTACAATTGTATTAGAATTTAAAAAATTATATCACTCAAATATTATATTTCCTTCGTATTATAATAAATACACATTTGCAGACTGCATAAATGTATTAAAGGTTTTTATCATTGCATGTGCAGTATAACGAAGGATTTAAAGATTATATTGTAAATTTTTTATCGTATTGATCTCCAAAATTTGAGAGATATTTTTGTATACTTGTATTACATTATATTATATTCAATATAAGAACTAATTGAACAACAAAAATATGTGATCAATGTGGATTTTTGGAGCTGTTCAAAATCTATTAATTTAATATATATATATATATAAACGATTTTCAAAATTATTTAAGTAAAATATTTTATATGATAACATATTATGTGGAATCATAAAAATATGGACACTTCATTTGAAAAAAAATGTTATCTTAATTTACGCATCACCTCACTCTGCTTACTCCAAAATAACATATTATACGCATTTACTTGCAGAGAATGTGAAAAATGGGTAAAATTAAAAATCTATATTAAAAAATGTTTAAATATATAATTTTAAATAGATAATTATTAACTTCGATAAAGGATTTTTTCATTAACGTAATATACCATTAGGTTTTTAAAACTTTAAAAGTGTATTTTAGTTTAACATCATTAATATTTAAACTAAGACTGAAGGGTAAGTATTAACCAATCTTTTTAACTCGTTAATATAATACTTAGAGAAAAGTAGGTATTATGTTAAGTTAAAAATGAATCACGATTTATTGTTGACTTCATTAATAGTTAAAAGTTAATATAGATATACAAAGAAATGAATTTAAATTTAAGAGCTTGCATTTTTTCATGGGACAATAAAAATGGCAAATTAAGTTTTAAACAATTTCAATTATTGGTTATTTGTTTTAAAAATAATATACCAGTATAGCAGTATCAATAATATTATAAATTATTATAAAACGAATAAACGTGTCTATAACATTATAAAAATGTAATGTACTCGTACATAATTAACTCAACAATTCCATAACAAAAGCAACTTAATAAGTATTAGAATAATTAATATATTAAAAAAAAAAAAAAAACAGTAGCTCGTCAATGAACTAAACTTTTAACTCAATTCAAATTTTTAACACGTTAACACCCAATATTGAATTATAAGGTACAAAATTGTAAATAACTACACCTATTTATTTTTATATATTTTAATAATGTCACCAAAGAAACTCATTTAATAATTAGTTTTAATGTACCTATAATATAAGTATAATTGGAACTCTGCGATTGACGTAGTTGGAGTATACAGAAACCACGATGTTGACGAATATCCAGCTAATTTAACCACGTTGCATTTAAATTACAAAAGAATACTTAATGATTTCACGTGAATATTTTTACATTTTATTTGATCACATATTTGTTTAAATTGAAAAATATATTCAATTTTGTTAGTATTCCTCATTAAAATAAAAATAATTACAATATTGATAATTATACGTTTTGTAACTTTGTGTTTTCACTGAGCGTGGCTTCCATTTCGAGTTACTTATTAATTTATATATATATATATATATTCTAAGGATACTTAAAAATATTTGTTAAATTTGCTTCATTTTTTTCCATTGTTTATAATGTATAAATCTTTAGGAAATTTATTTCGTCTCAAACAATATAATGAATACATTAATGGTAGTTTTGATCAAATTAAAGAAATATCATAATGTTAAATCTGTTTTTTTCAGATATTTATTCCAATTTATCGATAACTACTGGAGCTTTTGTTTGTTTTTATTAAAGTCAAATACGTAAAATATATTTTTTATACAAGTACACATCATGCATATACTAAAGGAAACACAGCTCTAATTCGAGTAGACATTTTCGAAAATAATCGACAAAACCGTATACAATGAAATATGATAGATTTTATAACAAAATATGTAATTTTGACATATGATAGATGATAAGTTCTAAAGGGTTTTGCATAAAATCTCTATATTGTGATTGTAGTACTTATACCTAATGAAAGAATTGTATATATATATATAAATCAAAATCCGGTCAATGGATATTATTACAAAACCGACCAAACCTATATACACAGTTATATAAAATACAAATGTAATTTTAAGGATATCGACATTGATTTATATAAAAATTATTGGTCTGTTGACCCGTACGTTCGCGAAAGAATGATATATAAAATATTTCACAGATTGTATTTTTCAACATCAAATTCGTTTTACCGAAATTAAACGGTATTCTCCTATATATATATATATATATATATATATATATATATATATATGTATAATATAATATAATATAATATAATATAAAATAAAATGTCTCTAAAAGCGAAAAAAAAAAACGCGTATACAATAAAACGGAAAAAACAAAATAAAATAATATTTTTTTTTTCTTTATCGTCATAAGTCGTCGGATATAATTTTCAATCGTGTACAAACACTATATCTGTCTTTTGCGGAGTACCCAGGAGAGAGGGGAACGTGACGCGATATGCCGTCGATTTATCGATTGTATCTGCGATGGATGGCGTGAGCGCGAAAACCGCTCGTCTCTACCGCGCAGTCAAATGACAAATTGCACGTAAAACCATTGACTATATATTATAATCAATGATAAAACGCATCGCTGTTAAAAATCATTCCGATACGGTCGTGAAATATTACTGGGCCCTGCGCTGCTGCGGCTATACGAGCTCGTATAATATTATAATATATATCGTCAATGACGGACTGTCAGTGGACCGGAAGGGACGATAAAAGCGGCTCGTCCGGTCAGCGGGCCGACTTACGCTCTCCTCTGCCGAGCAATCCTCCCCTAGACGGCCTATAAAAAGGGGCGGGGGTTTATAGGCTAAATAAAAACGCCTTTTTATTTATTTATTTGCATTTTTTTTTATTTTTTTTATTTTTTATTATTTTTATGTCGACGACAAAAGATTATAAAATGTCCGTCTGTCTGTGCGGGCACGGTTTTTTCAAGTTTGCTAACGAGCGGCGGTCGCGATGACTGATATCACGTAAATAAACGACTACACGCGTACACTAAAAAGATACTAATAAAAGACCCGCAAAGTACATTCGAGTCGTTAACGTCAAAATCGCCTATTTATATGTATACGTATAGTTTTATATCGGTTACACTTGGAATCGTGTGCGTTTTTCGCGCGTGTTAAAGCGAGTAAGTAAAAGTGATGATCAGAAACATAAAAAAAAAAAAAAAAACTAAAATAACGTACACAAGTATTTATATATCCGTCCGACGAACAATGTCTCCCAACTGTCTGGAGCTATTTGTTTTTGTCGACGGCTGACGATAAAAAACTTTTTTCACTTCCTACACTTCTCCCACACTGCGAGAATGATCTGGAATATTTATTTTGCACACGTTTCACGAGACGCGCATGCCAACTTTTCCCATAAACTATGCCAAAGATTTTTTTCATATTTCTTTTCGAGGGTGTTTTTTTTTTTTTTTACATATGGTCGTCCATCCATCATACTATTACGATATTATACAAAACACATTTTAAATGGAAAATCAATAAATAATGTATATAATCTTGCGTAATCACCCCTCCCCCCTCATTTCGTATACTACGTGAAAAATTTTCTATAATTTTTTTTTTTTTTTTTTATCAAATATTTGCAACCGTATCTGTAACCGTTCTCCGTATAACGCCCGCAATAACCCATAAATCCCTAGAAATGAATAGAATGGAAAAGATACGAAATACACAGTAACCTGCATAACCCAATCAACATAAAATAGCGGCTACAGCTGAAACCCGTTTGGAAATCGCATGATGTGTAAGTACATATTTTATAGTGGTCGCGTGTCAGGAAAAGTTAGATTAGATTTTTTTCGTACTTCACTGCTATATTTTGTTTCAGTATTGGCTTTATTACCTAATGTAAATGTTTTGCATCGTAGACATTGGGACTGGTGAACAAAGGCGTGGGATGCTATATATTATTTTAGGTACTTTTAGAGATTTTATATCTAGCCTGTACTAAATATGCCAAGTAGGGCAAATAATACTTAGGAGTAAAGGATGATGTAGGGTGATATTATGATAATTCGTAATAATTTATGTGAACTATTGATGAGTATATAAAATATATATATATATTATGTGGCTTTGAGCTGACCAAAATCAGATGTCATACGATTTGTAAACCCAAAAGTCCGAACATAATTCAACCAGTTATTAAAACCAATATACCCAAGTGGAAACTCGTATAACTTTTATTTTTCGGGTATACTGTTCACTAACCAATATCCAATAACCCGTATAATATTCGGGTATAAATTGTACGCCATCGACCAAATAATAATAATTACTTTTGCAAAGTCTATACACACACTAAAGTAAACTTTTTTTTTTTTTTGATTTAATTGTACAATTAAATTTATACAACTGTAGAAACTGAATTGTTTCTCGAGCTTTTATATAATTTTAAATACATTGCATATATACAATATTGTTTTACGATCGAACAACACGAACTTTTTATTGCTATTTGTTTTCAACCGAATCAATTAATTTTTGTTCGTTAGCGTTGAGAAGGGGTGACGTTTTTTGCTTTTACTTTTACAAAACTCCTTCCGAGTATTAAATTCATTCTTAAACTAATTTCGTATGAAAGAAAAAAAAACGATTATGTTTATCAAACATAATGTTAAAACGTCCAACACAGCACGCGGTCCCTGTATAAAGCGTGGAAACTACCTATATATAATAAAAAACCGAACGAACTTTAATTATTCGAAAAAACTTTTTATTATTAAATTTACGAACAAACGCAGCCACGAAGCTGAAAACAAATAAACAACAATTCTATACACAACTATATATCACTGTGTGTTTCTATTCTGTAACGTTCAATTTTCCGTTTAAGAATTCTGCAATTGCAGAGTTTCCTGTGAAAAAATAAAACATAACCCTCATTAATCGAGTTTCATATTTTTTCACCCACGAAATTATGGCACGTTTCAATTACGATGTCTGAAGGATAAAAGTTGTAAGTACGCGTTTTTCTTCCGGGTTTTTTCAGATATTTTTACCAAAACGCATGCATTATCTATTATTGCGCCCCCGGGAAGCCTTTCACCCCGAAACTAGTTTCCGAGTGTTTTATATGCACGCACGTCCGAATTCAAATATATTATACGCATTTGAATATAAACATTACACGTTTATATACAACTTCATTGAAATTTGCCGTAATAAGTCACCCACGCGACTCGCACCTGACATCGACTGGCCGGTGGGCACTTTATTTGCGTTGAATATAATTCTTGCAAACGATTTAATAAGTGTACACTGGTATATATTAGCGCCACGTCTGCGTATTACTTATATGACATCCGGTTTTCGATTGAATATATATATACACGTATACCGAGTGATTCTTTACACGCATAAAACACTCATTTCTCTGTCAATATTAAAATTATAAGGTTAAGAAATTCTCATTAAGATGACTGTGCGACTTGTAAAACGATTGTGTTTATTCCACATAATCGATTAATCAAAATCATTAAACATGTATTCATATATATATATATATATTATATATATATCATAAAGTAACAAAATCATTTATTATAATATTTCCATTGGTAATATTGATAATCTGCATTTCCATCAGCCGATAGAATTTTATTACAGGACAATGAGAGAAATACAAGATTTAATATATAGGTCAAGCAAATATTCGGGTGGCCGAAAAAATCAAGAATAACCGTTATTTTGATTATATTCATTATATATTGATAAGTGATAAATGATAATAATGCGTGTAGCAAAATACTTTAAAAATCCCTGGTAGTTGATAACAACAAAAAAAAAAGAAGAGACAGAAAGAATAAATTGAGTAGGTATATAAACATTGGCACGCTCTCAGATTGGGATTCTCCTCACTAGTTTTATGTTTACGAATGTGTAATTTGTAATTTTATTTATAGTGATTACGAGTCGTTATTTTATACATTATCCAGCTAAATTTCATTTAACTTACAGTTTAGTTTAGTGAGATTTTTAGTCACAGTGAATTCACCAAACAGTAAGATGATTTTCATTAGTTAATCCCAACAGTTGATTGGTAAATTATTTATTGCATTTATTGAAAAGTTATCTTCCATTATCTTCTTGCTAGTTGCATTAGCGCATACCGAAACTTACAACTAAAGTTAGAGCTAAATACTTTTTTAGTCACCCTCTGCACTACTTATCTATGAACTTTAAACGTTTATAAATAATAAATTGTAAGTTCATTTTTAAAAATAATATTGTGGTTTGTTAAAATACCAGTACGAAGTTCAAAATATATGTCACTATTGAAACAAAAAAAAAAAAAAATGATTAATATATATATATAATTATTTTTTTTTTTTTTGTAAACATTTCGAGTATAATTGCTTCGAATTTTATCTAAGAAACATAAACATTCATTAACATGAAAATTGACTGAGAAAACAAACGTTTCCTGTTAAAAAAATCACTCAGGGTAATAGGAAGAAAAAATTAAAAAAGAAATGAAATCTTCACGCCCAGAACTGTGCTGTATTCAGATATGCACATTGCACGTGTATAAAATAATTAAGAGATCCGACGGAAACGCGACAAATGTATTCGAAAATTCTAATTAAGTAATTTATGTGGACGTGTAATCCTTTAATTTTATACATATTATTCCCATCCCGAGCCCGTTTTCAAATGCCGGATAATTAAAACGAAAGAAGTATATAGTATATACCTACATATTATATACGTTGACATGTGTACTTTGAACAAGCAACTACATATTATTATAATATACAGACTGGTCGTTTATTTGCATACATCGGTTTTAAATATTCATTTGTTACCGCAGTTAATTTAAATCAAATTTACCCGGTATAACTCTATTCACAGTATTCACCTAACCTATAATATACAGACGTGTACGGCACGTGGGGGGGCCGCATAATCAACTCGCACAGCCCGGACGGGACAACAGAACGGCTAATAATAATATCCCACGGGAATCTGTTGAAAATATTATCTAAAAAAAAATATATATATATATATATATAAATAATACATATAAAAGTCACCACAAAACTAATACAGTCAAAATGATAATGAAAATTGAATGTCATAATAATATCTTTTACTTTTTTTTTAAAAAACAAAACATTTGATTATCATTTATGAGCCATGCCGTATTTATATAATACGTTTTTTGCATTGACTATAGATAATAATACTAGGGCTCAAATGTGGATACCTTAAAAATCCTACAAAATTACGGTTAAAAATGTATTTATACCTAACACAAAAAACACTTTACATATTTGAAAAATATTCATATAATATAAGTGAAAATGCAGTGCATAAAATATGATGTTAATATACATGTGACGTGTATAATATAGAGATTAAGTTTAGTAAAACTCATTATTTTTCAGCTCCTGATTAGTGGAAAACAATTGAAAACTACCTAAAAATTACAAAAAATAATGAATTAATGTCGAAAAATATCCTTAAAAACTTAAACTATAAGCTACCGAAATACATTGAAACGATAAAAAAAAAATATGCAAATATCATCAATATCAAAGTTCTAACTTTAATTAATTATTAATTAATGATGTAAAAAGTAATTTGGCTTAATTACACAATCGTGATCGAGATTAAAAATAAAAAGTCAATGAAATTTGAAATGTAATATTATAAAGAGTCAATTATTGTCTCGGTTAAAAAATATTTTATGGTTTCGTGAAAATTATTAAACCTCGCAAATATAGTGATAAAAAATGTGTTTAACGTTAAAAATGTAAAAAAAAAAAAACGATTTAATCTTCGCCATTTAAATTTAATTAAAATTAATAACGTGGTAATGTAAAAATATGGAGCATATTAAAAGCTGTAAAAGATATTTTTATTTATTATAATATACGTTGTAGCGAAAATGCTATTTAAACATTTTTTTTTAATGAATTTTAAGTAAACTCCAGGCAAGTTGAAAATAGTAAATTATTGTTGTTTATACATTATACCTATATAATATATATGTATATAGATAAGATAACTTGGCATGTTTACGATGTTTATATATTATATCGTAATAATTTGTAAAAAATATTATTTCATTATAATTTATGTTATTATATATTGTGATTGTGTATACGACAAATCATGTATATATTATATATATATATAGTTATTTCAAGTAATATTTATATGCCTATATATACCTATATATACATATGTTCTAGACGTATAGCCACGAAGGTTAGATTATAATTTCAAATTTCCGAAACGATGATGATGTTAAAACAAACATGTGATTTTTTTTCTTCTCCCGAATCCAAAAATTAATTCGATTATTAAATAATATTTTAGATTATTATATTAGTCCAAGTTCTATATAGTAATAATAATAAATTATAAAACTATATTATATCTATATGATATGATATATTCGTATATTTGAATAAGTTTATGGAATAATATTATACGAATGGAATCGTGTGGGCGCTACCTTGCAGCTGGACAGGACACACACGCGGCAAAAAATGGAATACGATTGTTTTTATACTTCTCACGCAGACGTTATAAAACGGGCCATTAATGCTCAATAACTTATTACGATTTAATAACCGTAATTAATTAAAATCTGAAATTATATTTATTTTTGGGCTTTGATTATTCGATAAATCATATTAGTGATAGCTGATCAAATCATAAATGAATATGATATTGTTATCCAAAACAAGGGTTATCTGTATGAAGTACACTGCAGAATATAAAAACAATATTCATAAACCATAAGTATAACAATTAGGTATCATTTCATAAAACTTATTTATATTTAATATTCCTACCTACATTTAAATATATTTTAATTTGTAATGATATTATTCATAAATCGATTTATTTTATTATTTATTATTATTAATTAATACATAGTGTAAAATGCATTGTTACTTTATAGACCTTCAAAACAATTTAATATATTTTATACAATTATGTTTATTTATTTTAAACAACTTTTTGACCAGAAGACTTGATTCAATAATTTTTAATAAACAAATATACATAAATCATTGGATTTTATATACATTTATTCATCTTTTACTAATGTAATTTGTAAATCTTGTAGGATTAATTGTTTGGACAATTTATTAAAAGGCCGGAAATATATCATTTCAGACTTATTTATTTATTAACTACAGTTAGTAAATCTTAGGTTTTACTAGTGATCGGACTTTGATGATAACATAGTAAGTAGGTATGTTATATATTAAATAAAATAATAATAATAATAATAATAATAATAATAATAATAATAATAATAATAATAATAATAATAATAATAATAAACGAATGACAGATGGAGAAGAGGAATATAATTTATATATTTTGACACAGGGACGGGGGTCGAGTAATGTATATATACACGCCACACAATCGGATAAAAAAAATCACGTTTAACCCGGAGGGAAAGCCGCATGAATAATGTAGCATCGTCGTATACCTCTACTATACATAATGTGGTCGAAGACAAATGAAATGATAATAAAAAAAAAAAAAAAAGAATCTCTGTCGATCTCCCATCCTAATATGTAAATAACGTAGTTTTCGTTATCAACTGGCGTGAACGGATTGACGTACACGCCTATCAATAAAAAAGAGAAAAAAAAAAGATCACGAGGAGAGTGAAAAGAAGGCGGGTATACAAATCAAATACGCGAGTTTTCCACCTGTTATACAAATTTGTGTTTGTTCTGTACCAGTCGGGTGAAGTACATTGGTCTTATTTTTCTCATAAACATAGGGTGTATCATTAGGCATATGAACTCAAAAATCTATATTATTGTCCGTGGAAAAGTCAGGATGGCTGCAATTTAAAATTAAATGTGATCCATACCTAAACAGCAACCTTATATAAAGTAGTACTACTACTATAATATAGTATATATATATAATGTATACCAGATTATACTGCGAGTATAACCGTATATAGTTTATATTATTATATTCATCTCGGAGAGGCAAATTAGAAGCGAGGACCGTAGAAATATCCAGTTACAAAGTCTTTGGAATATAACTATGAAGCGCTTAAGAATCTGTTCACACGAGAAGTGTCCTTTATATTATATTATATTCTTCCCGATAAATAATACGATTCGATCGAAAAACAAGATATTTTTACTCTGTTTTTTTTTTTTTTTTTTTAATAGCCTTAAAGCCAAATTTTGGTTTTCGGACCATGTATTATGTGTGCATAAAATATGTTGATGGTAACCGGTGCTAGGTCTCGTTTTAGCTGAATTTAGAATTCGCAACAGACATCGGGAACTGCAGTTAAATGCAGTTTAATGTGTATAGTACAGGTAGGCTGCAGTGAAAAACGTCAGTGATACAACACCCTGTGCATTATTCTAAGTGATTTTCTTATACCACACTGAAACGGAGGGTTGTTTTTTATATTATATATATCATCGGGTACGTATAAAAGGTGTGGCGTCTTTTTTTTTTTTTGATTTAGTCTCGTGCGTGTACAACACGACAACAACAATATAGTGTCTCGCGTATAATGATAATATAATAATATAAAAGGATATATTATAAATATTATAAGGATATACGAGAAACACACATATACTATATGCGCTCCGGGTGTATAATTATGACGATGTGTGTGTGTGTATATATCTCTTTAACCAGTGTGGGATGACGATTATGAACAATGGGACCGAGGTATAACCCACCCACCGAGATGAGCGCGGGATTATTATAGTCTTCCTCGTCCTCAGTCCTAATCAAAACCCGACTATTAAACGAATTAGTCTCTCTCTCTCTCTCCCCCCCTTCCCCCGTGTGATAATAAATTCGTCGTGCGATTGTTTCGGGTCCGAGTCACTATGAATATTGAATAGGTAACGAATGGGTACTATACTCGACCGGAGGAGCAGCTGATTTCATTTGCAGGTTGTCGTTATGTCAATACTTATTGAAATTAAGAAGTATAGCCAAGTACATTTTTTCCAGGGGAGTAATCGACTATATATGGGTAGAGAAGATTTCCATACGATTCCGCTATATGACGTAATGTGCAGAATTATTTTCGAAAAAATCAATGTGTTTAATATATATAATATACTAGTTGACCCGGCAATGCTTTGCTATTGCTATAGATTTCATTACATATTATTATTTTCCTGTCTGTGTACCCATATTTATTTACCTGTGTAAATATACAAATGGATCATCTGTACATGTAATCCGGAAGATAAAAAGTTGGCATCCGTCCACGAAAATGAAAAAGAGAAATAAACTCACATTAAATACCTAGAAAATATAACATTTAGACCCCTTTCTTTTTTTCTACACCGGCCGGATCGAATCTTTTCGTTTGGTCATTGTGCGATTTGCTGTTGTCCAAAGTAAAATCAAAAAATGAGTGTAATTTCTCGTTATCCTGCGCCGTTCAATTCTGGTGTCATGGCCGGACAGGACAATATTTGGACGGTTTGATTTCACAATATTGCACAATATGTGAAAAATCTTTAAAAAATAAAAATAAAAATATCGCACCACCTACCGGGTTCAATTATGAATCTAAACCATCCACGGACCCACTCAAAACACACACAAAAAATTTCATCAAAATCGATTGATCCGTTTAAGAGGAGTTCAGTGACATACACACGTATAAAAGAATTATATATATAAAGATATGCGCTGTAAATCAGTCAAAATGTACGTAATAAAACAACTCTTTCAGTACTCATTTTGCGTTTTTATCAACTTCGCGATCTAAGCATTTCGTTATACTCGCGTTTATCACTCATCAACATAATATATTTGTTATAATTAAATCAACGGAATTTCGTTTGGCTCCGCAAAAGTCGTCTCTCTATGTCTGTCCAAACAAGACAAAGTCTAGCCTCAGTATATTATCCGACTTGTTCGGTCTCCTAAATATTTTCACGACTTCTTCAATTGTTTTCTCTTTGTCTCTCTCTCTCTCTTTGTCCTCTGCATGTTTTACTTTAGTTTTCCTGTACCATCAGCCATTGTCTAGACATTCTAATTATTCGTTACGTACAAATGTAGGTTTTTAATATTTACTAATCAGAAAATATTTCATATTTTTATAATCGTATTGGTTATTGATATTATTATAGATTATTATTTCATTTCCATGCGTTAACTGATGTGATTGTGAACATAATATTATGTAATAGGATATAATATTTCGATTATATATTATCAAGTTAAATATAATTGAATGAACATGGCAAGAATATAAGGTTTCTATATGAAAACCTGTATAATATGAAAAGTTATCAAATTTAGTCTAAGAATTCGGTACTTTTCCAAATTTGAAACGTACTTACTGGTACCCATACTTATTAAAAATACAAATCAGCTATATGTATTAAACTCCGTAATTATTTCCTAGGTACTCGTACAAAATATAATTTGAAATTGTTTCGTTACTTATATTTAATGTACATTTGATTCTTGATTAAGGGTCACGCGTCCCTTTACCTATATGCCCTCGGGGTCATCCCACAGGGATCATGTAATTACCGAGTAGTATGCAGGGCGAATGTGAGTGTAGTATATATCGTATCTAATTACCATTAAATATGTAAATTGGAATATGTATCTCATTCTCTCACGTAAAAAAATCATATATTATATATATTGCTTCGTCCGTGAGTATATAATAATAATATTATATGACAACATATATATCCTGTGTTCGCAAAATTAATTAAATTAGTATATAAAATAACGGCGTGTTCAACGACTAAATATTTACACACGTTTCGGCAAATAAACATGCAAGGTACCTAACCTATGTGTACTGATCAAGTTTCAATTATTGAAATTATATGCCGTATATTAATAAAGTTGTTATTGGTATATTATATGTTTTTTTTTAAATATAAAAAAAAAAAATTGGAAACCCACACCCGAGAACAAATGATAATACTAGCTGCGAACGTTTAGCGTAATAATATTTTTATAATGCAGGCGGTAAATTAATAATCATATTTTATACATTCAGAGCGGTAAATCATTCGTATTCGTACATTTTTACAGCGGAGGGTAGAATATAACACCAACATAGAAAAAATTACTTCTAATTAATACCTTTTCTCTCTCTCTCTCTAGAAAGTTTTTACGAATTTTTCTTTTTCATTTTTACGAAAACTTTTCGCACCTTGTGCTAATATTTAATTAAAAATGAAAATAATAAATTATTTCTAACTGTGTGTGTGTGTGTGTGTGGTATATATGTTTAATGGACTTTATATGGAGTGACGGGGCCGTGTTCTCTTGAATGTGGCACGGCGACAGTTTTAAGTCTTTATCATTCCGTTTGTTTCGCGTCATGTTCGGGTAATGGTCCCGCGGGATCGTTGACTGTTCCCTCCAGGGACACACAGGGACAAACGCAAAAGTGACACTGTTTAGAATGGATATTTAGAAACGCGCGGATATCGGCTGCAGGGACAATAATATTATATGAAATAATGTATATATATATATATAAAAAAAAGGCGGTGTGCTCTACTGGAGTTACACAATAGGGTACAGCGACGGAGAGAGATACAGAGCGGTGGGGTCTTGGAAACGATCTAATTTTCATTTAGGAAACGGGTGCAATAATATTATTCAAACGACCCTTTGTGTGATTCCGGAGAACGCTAAAAACCTCGGCGGCGGCGATTATACAACGTATAAATCCGGCGCAAATATCTTTCTTCCTTTCTCTCTCTCTCTATCTATTTATCTTTTTTTTTTTTCCACCATTTCCTCCACGATAATGTACATATAACTGTTGTACTATACGCGGGCGGACGATTACTCTGTTGCGTATATTATATATACCACAGCCGTCGGAGTAGGAACGGTAAGGGGCCTCCTCGGTTGGCATCAAGCCCGTTCTCCACCAAACCAACTGGAATAAATGGCCGTTAAAAGTGCCATTGTTTTCCTATTTTTATGTACACAAAACACGCTAATGAAACGATACTTCTTTTTCCGAACTATATGTCTACGCATAAATGCTTTATAGTATTACATAATGACGTACGTGAAATTATACGAGTAGGTACACCAAATAACATATCTTTGGTTCCTGCAGGTACGTCAATTTTTCGCAAACATTTTTTACACCAAACTACAGTAAATGTTTGGAAATTCTTTCGGTCCAATCGACACAAGTAAGACAAATTCAAATTACTTTTATTATATGATTTTTATATATATTTTAAACACGTTAAATATTCGACTATGATGTACCTCTTGTATATATATAGGTTGTTAATACGTTTAAAAAATTATATAAATCGACAAAATTGACTTACATAATTACTTTCTAACTGAAGGGATTAGCACATGCAGATCGTGTCTACTATTTTTTTTTTTAGGTACTTATATTCTCCATAAAATGTGCATAATTGAACATGGAACATGAAAAAAAAACCATGGAAAAAATATGGCTTTCATAGTGAAAAAATCAATACAATTACTCACTCATTATGTCCGACATTCCTACTATATATGAATAGGTATTTATTTAATAAATTCAAATGTGTATCGTCTTACCTGGAACAAAAAAATACAAAACAAATAATTAGTCAATAGTCGTGATATATTGTACCAGTGTATCATTAAATATTACTTTTAAAAAAACGATCACGATATTTTTTAGTGCACTGATGGACTATAGAGTTATATATTATATACGTATTTTGTTTACGTTCGATATTTTTTTAAAGTATATATTTAACTAAGATTTCGTCCTATCTGCAGCAGTACGAAGAGAAAATATATCTAGACTACTTAGTCATTTTTTAACCGTCTAGAATGTCTGTCACCAGTCATCATCATCGTATTCACGGTACACCGAATACGTATAGTTTGTAAAAAATAAAAATAAAATTATATTTATACGCCTACTTATATTCAGTATAATATATAAAGTAATTTCACGAATATAACTGAATCTAGTGGGATAATTTAATTTTTTTTTTAATTAAAACGGCGCCAATGACTATATTATACAGGCTTTAAAAACACATAAAAGCTAAAAGCGTATATCAAAGTGTTTCTTTTTTACATTTAAAATTACAGTTATCTTTTTTAATTGAACCGAATTTTTAGCCAATTATAAACTTTAAACACCAGATATTTCAATAAGTATATACTCACATATCAGTTAGTTAATGTTTTCGGGTATTTTTCTAAAATTTCAATTACTTTATAGCTTATATACGTCTTACGAAGTAAAATTCTAATTTCGTTAAATCGAAATTCTCGTTCTACGTGAAAAAATTTCAAGATGAGTACGAATATATCAATAATATCATGATGATGTTCAACTGATTTTAAAGATCAGGAATTATTTTGAACTTATATTTTCGTTATGTTAGTACGATTACTTCTTATTATATTATTGTTTTATTCCGTGCGTATATGTATATGGGTTTTTAAAGTATTTTTATTTTAGGAGATTTTATCGTATAATATAGTTAGAGGTATACATATGCGAACATTGTTGATTTCCGTTTCGCAGCAGATAACAAAATATAACGGGCTCATTTGTAGAATCCTGGTTGTACGTACAATAATATAACGTACATACACGTTCTCGTAATAATGAAGTATGAACATTCGTGACAATAATAAATTATGGTGGAATACTGGAGTGTTAAATGTCCCCGGCGGGGGGGGGGAGGGAGGCTTATTGCGGTAATTTACAATTAATTACATATTTTAGCTATTGACGAATATACGACTAAACATTTACAAAATGCATTAATAATAATTATTATTACCAGTGTAAAGTATTTCAGTAATTAAGTAAACCAAAGTAAATAGATATAGATATAAATGACGAAGTTTCAACATAGGTGTCACATTTGTTCGAGCGAGAGTCGAGAGAGAGAACCGCATCGAAAATAAAATATGAAAAACCGTCTCAATCAGAATACACTCAATGATTCAACTGTTCTGAAATGTCCTAGGAAAAAATTGCCTAAATAAGATTGTTCCTAAATTCGATACGTCTTGAAAAAAAATTTTGAAAAATGTTTGAAAAAAAAAAACCACAAAATAGATCGGAATGATTCGGAATAACCTTAACATAAAATTTTCTAGCCCGTCCCCAAACACGTCACCATTCGATGCCCATAAGCACACGTGCGTGACGTTTTTTTGGGAAAAAATGTCTATTTTATTTTAAAATTATACGAGTACATAGATTAGAAGTACGTGCGTGTGTAAGCGCTGTACCGTTTTCTGTGCAATTAGGCTCACTTTGTTGGGATCGCTAATATCATATTATATATATAATAGATTTACTCAGCTCGAACAATTATTAAACGTCACACACACGCTCGTTAAAATATACACCTATGTACACACACACACACACACAATGTATAGAAATTGAATATATACAAACATTATACCCACACACACACAGACACAGGCATATGTGACGTATACCTTTTTACCGGAGGATATACGACCGCGCTCCTGTACCTCGCGCTCCAGGGGGGGTTCTTTTGTAATATGTTATTTTGCGTCGGGAACGCGGAAATTCGCCACGAAAAATTGCCCAAACACCGACGTCCCACCCCCGACTAATTATTCGCAGCATACGGCACACAATAAGGTATAATAATAATATGCTATATACACCGTGCGCCATTAAACGTGTTTTATATTTATAATCATCACACCAGTTAGCGACAGACGATGCCCGTGATCGCCGTGCACTGTACCGGCCAAAAGTACGAGTACTAGCGAGCCGAAATTACCGGACTTCACCATTTTACTACGATTTTTCTTTGAGCGAGTTCGCAATTTCGATGATAATGAACTGGAACGGACCGTTGGACAAAATCGTGGCTTAGCCTATATAGCCACCTATGGACGTCGAAAATAAACACGACCGTAATGGACGTTCAGCGGATTGTTTCTGACCGAACACCATTTCGAAGATTTTGAAAATTCGTTTCGTCAGAACGTCACCCGAATGTTTATTCGAAATACCATATACTTGCATTGTGTGAGAGCAGCTTCTGAAATCCAAAAGTCAGACATACCCGATGACGATAGCGAGGCGATATCGGCTAGAACGAAATTACGAATAACCGAAATTCACGCGTCATCATATTTCGTACGTATGTCAAAATGTACGATTTTAGCATTAGTGACCGATATCTGTGATGAAATTGATCAAACTGTGTGTTTATAACTGTTGCATGTGTATATTCATGTTATAATAACCATAAGATAACAGATTTATCGTGGTGGCAGAATGGCAAGTGGTCCGGGAAATGGAATACTGCGGGACAAGCAAACATATAGGAAAGTCAAATTACCCACGGCTACTTTCTTTCAGCTAGGTTCTTATCTCGAGTGAATATATTTAGATCAAATCAAGTAGACAACTGACAAGTCAGGAAGTATCCCTTGTTAGATTATTCGTATCACTTGCCCCACCATGGCCAATAAATTATCAAATTTTTTATCAATCGTATATGTATTGCTTTTCTTATTATAGAGTATCTGATATTTAGTTTTCAGACTAAAAAGTTTTTGAAGTATTCAGATTATATATTCTCAAATTCGTTTTGAACTCAGCCCACAATGCTGAATCTCTATCCGTATTTCTTTATCTTGACATCCAATTTTTAACAAAATAATTTTTTACAACTTACACAATCATTTTTTCAAGATCATCCTCAGTTATTTACAATTATTGAATAATCTCGATATATTTTTTTATTACAAACTAGTTGCATGCATTATATTAGTATATAACATATTTTTATTCAAACGTATACATTTTAAAATATAAAGTTAATTTGCTTTAATCACAAAAATGTATAAGTAGGAACTCCTCGCTAATTTATTTGCTTCAAGTGTAAAAATTAGAGTAATCGGGAAACTTGCGGATTCGCTCGTATTTACTTACGTATGTGAACCTATTTTGCAAGTTTTAAGAAGTTTTCGTAGTTAACTATCCACGATCCAAATACCGAAATCAATAAAAGCCATATAAGGGAGGGGGAGAGAACACAGGGGAAAATGTTTACGAGGGTCGGTTCAAATAATGATTAAGCAAAACGGCTTTTTAATTACCGAATATTATATTATATTATTTTATCGACAAACTGTACATTATGTGCACGTATATTTTGCCGAACAATTATTATTTATTTTCCGGTGCATTTCATGGCAACAAAACGTTTTACCTGCGACGGCCATTAAAATTTTCAATAAATGTATTCGTTATGGTTATACGTATACGAGCATGTACTCTTGAAGTGTACTCAATTGGGATTACGATTACTACGTAATTGAATATTTTTAACGGCCTTTTTTTCCCCTGCACAATACGCTAAATTAGTGTTATTGCATTATAGAACCGTACCTACAGGCAGCAGTGTCAGCTTTAGGAGAGCCCAGAGATCCATGCCACCCAAAATTCCTAAAAGAAGAGTCAAAACTCATCCGTCATATGTCAATCATGGTCTTCTAAGGCACCATGATAAAAAGATAAAAAGGATATTGTACCTACTTACGCTCAATAGTTGTTAACCTTAATTATTATTATCAAATAAGCAAAAAAAAAAAAAAAGTCTACTCATTTTTTTGCCCCCCCCCCCCAATATTAATCGCTAGGCTCACCACTGATAGGCATCCAAATCGTGTATAACCGATTAACAATATTATTTACTAACTTAATGATCCATTAATCACTAACATTCTTTACATTAAAATAAGGGATCTATCTTTAAAAAAAATATGTATAAAATTAGGTATTTACATTTTACAACTTTGTTTTTATTCAATTATTAAAAAAAAAAAAAAAAATGCATTTTTAGAATGTGAAAATCTAGAAATCGTGTTTTTGGAAACTAATTTCTGAAATGAGATGTATGTTTCAGAAAAACGAATTTCCACCAAAACGACGTATTTTTCTGATTTAAACTTTTTCAAATATCTATAATGTATATATATATATATATATATATATATATATATATAGACTAGTAGTATTCACGGTGCTTCCGAAATAAGTAGCCACTACTACACCTATTATGCGTACAATAATATAATATTGTAAATATTTATGGGGGTAATTTTTTTCCGTAGATCTCAAGTATATTATACATTAAATTATAATAATAACAGATGTGCAGCGCTTATATATACACGTTGAACTAAACAATATAATATTATCATATTCTGGTTGTATACATTATATAATATATATATTATATATATATATATACACGGAGGAAATTCATTGTGTATATACAGTTTTATAAGGAAATAAATAATAAGTTTACAAACTCCGCAGTGACACAATATATATATATATATATATATATATATGCATATATTATGAGTGTGGGCTGCCGTCATATAAAACATATTATGATTTTACTTAAGAGACCGGTTAATCACGTGTATAGTAGACAATACATATTATTATATATAGTATCGACCGAGAGGTGCACGTATTCATGCACAGAGGCAAACACTGGCAAAACAGGTATAAGCGTTACCCCCGTTTCTATGCTCAGTGCACACACATATTAATATAACAATATAATTAACATTCACCTATAATTAATATATTATATTGTATGATATTATAGTCGATGACCGTGTCACCCTCGCGTATTATTATATGACCAACAGCACACACTATAACGTATTATGATATATCATAAATAGGCGTATAAAATATAAATATATCGTACTAACAGACAACGCCACAATCGGGAAATGGTGTCTTTTAGAAGAAGAAGTAAAAAAAAAAAAAAAATGGGGAAAAAAAATAATACGTCATTCACATACCCGACGGCAACGACTTCAACGAGGGTTGTTGTGTGCGAGCTATTATACGTATATACACATATAATATACAGTATATACGCATATATATATACATAACACTATATACCGACGGCTATCCATTAGCGGGATTGGAAGAATATCCGTCAACTGGCTGTGGGCTGTCGTTTGAATGGAACGTCGTAGTCGTCTTAGTATTTATTTTTTTTTTTTTTCGTTTCGAGAAGGATCGTTATTTTTCGTTATTTATTTATTTTTTTTTTTTCATTAGCTTTAGACGCCATTAAGGGATACAGTGTGTTGGCTTCGGAAACGCGGGGATACGACGACGATAGATGCGCCCGAGTCGGAGATCGATCATGTCGCGTACGACCGTGCTGTATACGCTCATATGAGATGGTAGGTAATACAAACGGTCGAGTAATCCTTTTCAACGGGCCCGATATTATATCGCAAGGACATTATACATGTATATACAATATACATATAACATATATATTATATAAAATTTCACCCGACAGATATATATATATATATATATATATACGATAAAAGTCGGTAAATCAAAGCGGTGGAAAGGGTACTGCTGTATACACCCTACGGTGGGTGGCGCTAGTATAAACGAATTGGCAACGGTCAAAAGTTTGCCTCCTTTTCTGTGCACATACACACACTACTGTCCCGCGATCGCTCCGTATATACGCCACCCACTAACGAGGGTGCACGTTGAGTTATGGGCGCACACGATTCGGGAAAAGGCTCCGGGCCGTCTGGAAGTCATACGTCTTCCGGACCGTATAAAGAGAGACGAACGGTATTACATAGCGGCAGAGGAGTCCGGTACAGTGAGGTTAGCGGAAGTGGTATGCTGTGGGAGGGGATCAATCCCGGAAGTACGCCTGCCGCATTAGAAAGCACAAAGCTGCTAATCCCGTAACATTTGTCAGCCTGCGCTACGTACACATTCCGCGCACTGTCCACGCAGGCTGCTATAACCGAAATACAATATATTTTCGGGTAAATCAGTTGATTGTGTTCCGGGTGTCCGTCACTCTCGACGAGTGTATAGCAAGTACTTGTATTTTCCGTGACACCTCCTCACCTTGATCTTGAAACGATACTGATAGCGACAAAGATAGGAGCAATCATATTACCCGTGAATGAAATACTGATTTTATTCGTACTACGTTCATTCTATTTCACGACATATCCACTATGATTATTATTATCATTGTCCATTTAATTTGTAATGAGAGAACAATGGATAATCTCATGACATAAAACATAAAGACATTTTACGATTGCCCCATTCACTATAGCACTGGCCACTGGCATCTCTCTCACGCTCAACGTCTGTTCCACGTTTTATCTGTCTAAGATTAGTCCGTTCATTTATCTAATATGTCAACGTTTTTTTTTTTATATATATATTTCTAAGAAAGTCTATGGCCATATTATGTATATACATGTCTTGTGTTCTGTACTCGAATTTCAAAAGTAAATATCAGTCACGAAAGTCGAAAATCCGATATAAATCACGAGTGATTTATTCAAAATACGGTCATCGAACGTATTTTTATATTGTAAAAAATCGGTATTGATTGTCGATACACGTACTTACACCTAGAATACAAATAATTATACCCGAGCTATAATAAGTACCTCTCTACTTTATTAATTTTTCAATTGAATAGTTGTATGACTAAACTATTGAAACTATTTATGGGGGGAGGGGCGTGTGTATCGAAAATACTTCTTTGAAACATAAATAAGCATAGAAAAGGTAAACTTTTTTCGGATTTTGTCGCCTAAATGCGAAAAATTTTTAGTTTTGCCGACTAAAAATACTGAAATATTTCCTTTAAACCATAAATAAGTAAGAAATAAAAAAGGTTATCGACTTTTTTGTTTGCCGATTGAAACTTCAAATTTCCGACTGATGTTTTGGTTGGAGGAGACGATACTCCCCCCCCCAAGACTCTCTATCAGGGTGGCTCTGTGTATTATCCCTAACTCTGTGGTATGACTAACTATAGTTGTGTCCGATTTAAACCATGAACTAAGATAGTATGGACTGAAAATTATAAAGCAGGTGGGTGATAGTGGTACAGTTATATTTTGTTACTGTGAGAGAAACTAAGCGATTATTTGTCATGTGATTAGCGATCATATATACGATATACCATATGTAGCATGTAGTCTGCGTCTGAATATGTGGTTACAACTATAAACTAGATGGCAGTTTAATCACATAGATTCCCTCTCCTTAATATTTACAGTGACATTTTCACCACACATTGAAATTCATACTTTTTAGTTCATGAACTGCAGGGCTATCTTTTACGTAGGTATTATTTAATCACAGTTCTTATTACTAACGACCCCCCGCCGCCTTTAAATTAATAAGCTTTATTAGCATATCAATATATTTATAAGCAATAAATAATAAATACGATTTGCTAAATCTACATATATCTATATTTTAGTTTCCCTAATTTTGAGGTCTGTGATCCAGATCTGGTATATATCTTGATTCTATGTCTCCCATAGAATAAGATAGAGACATCATGAAATTGAAGCCTTCCGTAAGCAATCCTCTTACAGTATAGCCACTTTTTTGTTTGTTGTATCGTTTCTCCCCACCGGCGCTGGCCATAAAATGTATGATTATGTTATAATATAAAATAGCTATCCTATTACTTTGTGTTACCACAAAATACATGATTAAAAATGAAGTAACAATAACTGAAATGGTAGCTCCCTATATAATTTAAGGTCATCGGACCCAACTCATCGAGAATAGATTGTCATCAAGTATCGTAGACATGTCTACATTATGTATGATGTTTTTTGTATAAATTCTTATCACTGTCCATTCGGATTACTCTATTCTATGTGATAGTATTAAACAACTGATTTAAAATCAACTGCAAGTAAGTCTCATGAAACTTAGGCATTTTTTCGAGTATCTACAAAGTTTTAAGAGATTACTAGGTACCACATCATAATATTACGGCATTTTAAAAAGTCGTTAGCTATATATTATATACGAATAACGTAAACCGCATATATAGGTATTAATACATATTGCCAAAAGTTAAAAGTCGCGTAACGTTTTATCAATCAAAAACGAAAAATCAGAGTTTGTACACGAGTTACCATTTAGAAAATTATTTTAAATACTCCACGAGAGAGACACGTCATTGCGATCGTTGATTTATTCGACCATTACAATATTATACGCGTATTCCGATTACACATTAATTTTATATATTGAAACTTACCCTCGTATATAATTTATAAAATTTTGTTTTTGTTTATTATGGTGGGAGTTACATATACTGTGGTATATATATATAGTTCAAGATATGCGTGTATAATGTTTGTGTAATATTGTATTTCATAATGTCCGCGTACGCTGCCGTTACGTCGGAATAAATAACCATAATGACGTTTGCGTATACACAACTATAAAAATATAATATAATATCGTATTATTATTATTATTATTATTCACAGGGACCTCTAATACAATATAAATTTCCCGATATAAGTTTTTGTGTATATATATGGCGAATTTCAAGTATATATACGTTTTTCCCAGCTTATTTATCGGCCTAATCCCAGAGTTTGAGTCTCATTCGGCTCGGCACACCGTAAAAATTCAATTCCCCGTTTTTTTTTTTTCTTATATTATTTTACTATCGGGTAACCATCGAGTTTTATATATATATATATTTATAGTAGTATTTTCTCGGAGGCTTTTCCGAGCGAAAAATATGCCAAAGCTTCCGCGCGATGCGCGCAACTGCCTCCGAGGGAAACGTTGCAAGAGGGGAAAAATAATAAGACACGAGAATACTATACTACCGTTTCTATACACATTGAAATTGGCTGGTTTTCTTTTGTAAAATAAAACGTCGGAGGTTTTTTTTGTTGGTTTTTAATTATATCGTTCAAAAGTCGAGCTTTTTCCGAACAAGGACTTTTGCAGTATAAACGTGTTCATTATATTCAAAATACACGAATGTAAGGCACGGTGACGATAGAGACACGTCGTGAAAAAATCTCAAAACGTCAGAAACTATTGTGATGACAACAAAAATATTATTCGCAAAAAATAAAGAAAAATGTTCTGAAATATAAACACATGACAAAAATAATAATAGGTACATACTCTATATATTATTTGTATATGATTTAAATTTTTTTTTCACTTTTTCGCTTTTGTGTGACGAGTATTTTTTTAAATGTAATTTCGAAATCAATTAGAAATTAACTTACTATGTATAATTGCAGTATATCTATATACAAATACGTATTGTTTTTAGAAAATCAAATTCTCTGTTTATTGTAAAGAACTGTTTCTATTTGTATAAAAAAGCGAGATGATTCTTTTCATTTTATCTTAACGTTTATGTGCCGTCAAGCATCGGTTTATATTGGAAAACACTTCTTTTCATTAAAAGAAACGGCGCCACCGTGCCCCGGTTGTTTGTTTGGCAGCTGCAGATGATCGTGTCTCTGTATAACGTTTTTTTTTTTACTCCATGAGTATATTTATTCGGTGCATGGAAAAATATTATGTTTATATCGCCCATCTAACCGGAGTCTATATTTTAATTTTACATAAACCAAACGATTTTTAATCTATTATACTATATATTATTTTTATTTCCATTGCTTCATGTACTTATCCTTTTTATTTTCACGAATTCACTATGTACGATTTTTTTTTAACGTAATGTAACGAGCGTTTTATTTATGAGGCCTACTGCAATCGTTAACCCGATTTACATGTACGTTTAAACGCTCGTAAAAAAAACAAGTATTGTTGGATTTTTTAAATGTTTTTTCATATAAAAGTATAAAGTAGCTATTGCAGTTTTTATTATATTTATGAGCTTTCGAGCTGCAGAGAAGAACGTTTATTTTTATAATCACGCCGTAAAAAGGTGAAACGAAAAATAATTAACTCGAAATATTACCGTGGTTATATATTAAATCCCATATAATATTATAAAGTAATGAATTTCGAATTGGCTTTAAATTAAAATTTGATTAAATATTATAGCTATTCTAAAAATACTCGAAGGTATATTCAAATTACTTACAGCAGTAATAAATTAAAAACAAACAATACGAAATTTATTTAAAAATGTACACTTAAATAATAAAACTGTATAAATAGTAATATAGTATACAGATAATATTTGATTGACGATAAAAAATGCAACGGGCAAATAATAAGTATTACGTTTAATGCAAGGGTTTAAAAACATTGAAAAAATTTTAAAATTGAGTCTATAAGTGGTAAGAAATTTACTATAGTACAATATAAAGATGCTTCAAAAAATGTCCTAATCATATTTTAAAACTTCTCATAGACTTCAGGTGTTAAAAACTAAATTAAATTAAATTATAGTAGGTATTTATTTAAAAATACAATTAAGGTGTATATTTTTAAGTTATTTTTATTAGATAGTAGAATATTTAATATTATTTTTAGTTCCTACATTTATATTAAGATATTTAAATTCCAAATTGAAATATCAAAAATGCGATAAATATTATTGTAAGATTTAAATATTTTTATATTTTCATTGAAAGCCCCAGAATTTACTCAGATTCTATATAAGAATATGGTAAAACTAATGTTCTTCAAATTTTAATAAATGACCTAAGTATACCAACAAATTTTATTAAAACTAAACAAATTCCAAAAGAGCCAAAATTAAATTTTTGAATTTGTTGACGATTATGTACAATTTTGTACTTGGCTTAGCTAAATCCTACGGTCACAAGATATGTAAAGAAAAATGTAAAATCGTATATAATTTTAGACTTATTAAGTGATATAATATAATAAAAATTGCAAACAATTTCCTTTGCAGAAAATATTATTGTATTTTATTCTCCAAGGCGATAGGTATTATAAATGTTTTAAATAGTATATGTATTTTTAGATTTTGAATGTTTAACTAAATCACCCTTACATCATATGCCATTTATTTACGTACGGAGATTATATAATATACAAAAAAATATTCAAATGGATGTTTGCGAAAATTCGGCGTATAAAAATTCAGAAAAATATCGTTTAGTCACGGTTGTTGTGGCACAAACGATGGTTTACGACAATGAAACGTGCATTATACGTCCCACATCGTTGTACAAGACATATATATTACGATTAAGTCACAATGATATAAATCACAGAAAATATTTTATACTCGAACGTTTTGATTTATATATGTTGTGTGTTTTTTAAGACTTCAGACAATCCTTGTCCAGATAATCCTAGATGAAAGGAACCATATAGTGCGGTCAGCTAGTAAGATTGATTGATATAACATTGCGGATTATGTACTTTCGTCCGAAATAAATAGGATATTTTTAACACAAATTTATATATATAAAATAAAAAAACGGAATCTAGCAGATATTTTGCGAAAGATTATGGAAATGCATATAAATATTATTACGAATTCTAATAATAATCATATATAAATTATGCCTTATGCGTTTCTGTGTTGCCGATTATAAGTAGTACACATACCTATATAATACACACACGAGATTTTCAAACATGAATCAATTCAGAATCGTACAATAGTATTAACCAATATATAAATCCTAATTTTCCATAAAAATCACACTAATGAAACTGACTGCATAACCAATATTAACTCGCACAACATAGTACAGATTATAACCGAAATAATATTGAAAATCGCGTAGTCTAGGTATATCGATTTATGATGGAACTATTACGTTAGATTATAAGTTTTATACATTTTTTACTGGCATATTTTGCTTACACAGTTTTAGATTTTTATTTACTACTATACTACACGCTATTAACCCCATACTATGAACTTATAGTAATATATAAATTAATCAAATACATTATAATTATTTATTATTTTATATTAAGTTTGAAATAATATTATAGACATTATAGGATGTATCCGTTAAAATCCATTCTTACTCATTTATCGAGTCGAAAAATGTAGTTGTAGATTTATAATTGTGGTCAAAATTGATATTTCATATTATTTGTAAACCCGAACGGTGAACATACAACTCATAAGTGAAACCCGTATAACCCTAAGTCCCTAACCCTATACCCTTTATTTGGCTAACCTGCAATAAATAATAGATAATATACGGGTGCAAAGTCCAGTACTATATACACCATAAATATGTCAAGATTTTTTTTATTAAATTATTCGGAAAATATAGAAAATAATTCCTTTTAAATATTTCTATCTGCAAGAAATCATTTTACAACCTCTATAAATCGATAACCTTGAAGTATATTATAATAATAAGATACGATGCACTATAAACGCATATATAATGAAATTCCAAAAATTTAGCTTCAAGAAGATTATCGAAAACACACAGGAGAAAAAACTAAAAGAGTAATTGACATTTTGATTTGGCAGCGATTCTAAAGATTTTCACAGCAATTATTCGAATTCCAATTATATATGTCCTGGCAAAATTTTGAAACTGAAGGAATTTTCGCAAGATGACAAAAAAAAGAACCTTTTCGTCCCATACTTTTGAAACTCAATTTATGTTTTTCAACTATTTAGAAACAATCGTTCCTACAGCTGCAGCAGTCACTTTCAGTTGTTTCCGTAAATAATTTGACAAAAGTGTTGCGAATTCGAACAGAAAGAATGCGAAACTCGCGTAAAGTCTATTACCGATCGATATTTCTGATGTTAAATAAAGAATTATGCGCAGTGTCTATAATTCCTAAATTTTGCATTGCACACATAATGTCTTATTCAATAGACCACCGATCACTAAAACATATTTAAATTATAATTGAATAATTAAATTATGAAATTTTAAATAAAAAATCCCGAATAATAGTATGGTCAGTTTAATTAAATTTTCGCGATGCAATCGACTATGAGAAAAAATTTCATTTATTATAATATAATGTTTTTCTATTATATGCCATTTGTCAATATTATTATATAGTTACATAATATAGTACATATGTACAAATGTAACTAACTAATAATAATGTAGGTGTATTCAAATAAATAAAAGTAATATATCTCTTCTTAAATTACTACTGCAGAACAATCGAACCAAAATGAACCAGAATCGAACAGAAACCGATTAAATTGGAACTGTATATTATAATATATTACTCTCAGCAGTACACAGTGAATCAGAATCGGTAAATTTGTTCTCTAAGAATCGGAACCAGAATCAGTAGGCGTACCGAGAAAAAATATTTACGATTTTATATAGCCTCTGATTATACTTGAAATTTTTGAAAGTACGTGTATACGTTTTCTTGAAATTTACATAATTTAATCGGTTTGTTTAATGACCATTTTTTAAAAACAGTATCATAAAAAAGAAAAAAAAACGGCTTTTAGTAGTCCAAACGTACTCTGGTATAGGCCGTGCCGTTCGAAAATAAGTGACACGACCGCCGCCGCGGCCGCACATTACGCGGGCCCCTTGGGAACTGGTAGTGCGTGTCAATCCCCCGGGACCGAGTCTAATGTGCTCGGGAATTATATGGCCAATTCGGGTAATGAACATCACTGCGTGTTATATGTGATTCACGAAAATAAAAGTTTTCGGACGAAAGACGAGGTTATTATTATTATTATTATTATTATTTTTTTTTTTATCATATTGTTCGGACGGAAAAAATATAAAAACAATATTATATAGTAAATAATAAATTGAAAGATGGCGAAAGCGTATGAAAAAAACAAAAAAAATAAAAAAAAAAAATAAACGCGGAAACCGCGGATACCACAAAGGACGAGGGAATTTTTAGTCGTTCTTCTTTAGAATATACGACGGAGCGCCTGCGACGGCTGCGGTAGTGGTCTGTAATTCAATTCCGCACAAAGCCTCCGACAACTCTTTCGACGCTGCGGCGGAGAGAACCGAGTAGCGGAGGGCAAAAAATTACCTGGAAAATCGTGATTGGAATATGTAATGGTTTTTTATTTCCCCTCTCCGCCCCCCCACCCCCCGCCAGAAATGTCGGATAGAAGGAGAGAGGGGTCAAAACCTCGGAGCGCGTGATATATTTCGGGAAAAAAAAAAAAAAAAAAAAAAAAAAAAAAAAAAAAAAAAAAAAAAAAAAAAAAAAAAAAAAAAAAAAACA
>JAIPRL010000124.1:94510-206914 GCA_025469235.1 Pemphigus obesinymphae
AAAAAAAAAAAAAAAAAAAAAAAAAAAAAAAAAAAAAAAAAAAAAAAAACGAAAATTGCCACGGAGTGTGAGGGTGGAACGCGGCCGCCCTTTCGTCACGAGTAATAAGACGCAACGCCCGAAGAAGATTAAATGTGAAAGCGTCGACGGCTTTATATATTATATTATACATATATACAGCGAAATTGCTTTTAAAGTTTTCAATATTGAATTAATGAGAATAACACAACGAGGGTTGTACGAGGGGAAAACAAACACCGCCACCACCCGCCATATACCAAAAAACCGAAGAGCAAATTGAGCACCCGATACCGGATCGGGCTTATACGTCCAAACTTCGCTAATAAACGGAGGTCAACCGCACAGCATCTGATGTCGGGGATTTCCGTAGACGCAGCTGGTCTCCTTCTTTAATTTCGTACGTATATATATTGTATACAATATATGTATTATACCGACTCATTACACGCATGACCTCTTAAAACGGATTAAGAACCTATATATGTATATGTATATGTATATACGTATGTATATGTATACACGTATGTACCCCTAACCTAACCCAAGTAACGTAAAACTATATGTATTCGACCGTGTGATATGTTTTATACACTGATTGTACGTCGTGTACGAAACACTGCAATCATAATAACGATCATTGATTCGTGTAGAATAATGTAAATTTGCAGGATCGCCACTCCCGGTTAATCAATTATTATCAAATAAGCGGGGATGGGGGAGGGGGAAATGATTAAATAGTAAAACGAAAAATATAACGAATTTTCTATTTTACAAAAGTGATTTCGCATAAAAATACACGCACGTACCTATGATAATAATACATTTTAAGAAATGAAAATAAAACGATTGAAAACCGTTTAAATACATTTTAAAAATGAACGAAATAAGTGGTTCCCCGCGGTGTCACCTGCACTTTTTAGTTGTTTTTTTTTTTTTTCTTTTTTTTTTAGTAATGCAGTATAATCATGATATTATTTGTTTAAAAACATATTTACGCAAAAGACGACCAAAATGGTATTTTAAAGCAACTTTAGCATATTAAAATACCGCTTGTTATAAACTTTTTAACCGACAACATATACATAGGTATCTGGAATTGATAATTTTATTAATATTCAGTTCATTGTCGAATGTACGGAAAATGACGAATTTACTGAAACGGTGGCAAACTTTATATAGAAATGAATTAAAACACTGAATTATATAGAGAAAATCAAATCAAAACGGATACTAATAAGATATTGCACGCGTTCTTATGACAACCCAAAAAAGTATAGGTTCGACATATTGAAAACGATGATACTGTTTGTTAGAATTTGGTGTGATACACAATTAAATGATAGTGTTATCTAGAGTTGTCTACACAACCAATCAAATTGCACAATTTCCGACGAACAGTGTAACATAAATCTGAAAGTTGTCGCAAGACTACACTAAAGTACATTTTCAACATGGCGTCGTAGTGCCGATAGTATACATATATACTATACGTGTAAATTATACAAAACATTAAGTTGTAAGGACAAAGTATATGAATACTACTCTTAATAATTGAGCAATATAATATGGCACAATGCTCACACAATGCGGCCGTTCCTGGGTTAGCGTGACGAAATTACTAACGTGTATATATAATATACAACTGTAGTCAAAACATTCTCCGGAACAATATTATTCGATAATACACATATTTAATGATAATTTTCATCTTAATGTCAGTTGTTAACTTTACATACTATTCTCGGTCTTGCTCATTTGCATTTTCGGTCATGGGTCGATAAGGTCCCGGATGAGCAATATAATTTAACCGCGTGCGGGAACGTGCACAAATCCGCGATATTGACCTTTCATCCCGAACGATCGTTTCATGCGGCGGTAAAAAAGAAAGTCGTCACTTGGCGTGGCAAACGAATATTGGAGTGTAAAGAAACAACAGAAGAAAACATAATAAGTAAAGTTACATTTTTGGAAATCCATTATCCACGAACATTGGTATATATATATATGTGTATGCACAAATATATTATACGCGAAAAATCCATACCCCGCGCAATAAAAATCAAGAGCATTTAAACGGAATTAACAACGATTTACGGTCAAGATAAATGGAGAGAAACGGCCAATTCCGTTAACGGCAAATGGCTTGACAAACAATTATTATTTAAAGATCGCAGACATAAATGGTGACATAAAACACATTATACGACAGTAAACGTTTCAAACAGTAATCCGCGTATACTGTGGCTTAATAATATATAAGTAATGGCACTTCAATTATGCAGCGAAGACTGGGTGTGAGTAACGAAGTATAGGATAAAACGAGGAAAAAGCCACTAAAACTGACCATTTTTCACCGACGATACATACATAAATCTCGTTATTTTCGACTATATATCCACCACCATATTCTACATCGCACCCGAAACCCTATTTCTAGAGATTTAGGGCGTCCCCGAATATACACTATATATAAACATGTATAGTGTATACACTATTTTTGAATGAACATTATACCAATGTATATGTATGGCTAATGGATGTGACCAAGTAGGTAGTCACCATTATGATAAGTTATGTCCGAAAGAGGTCGTGTCGGAGGCAATATTAATTTAACTAAATGGGTACCGCTGCATATTATATAGTTGGGGTGAATGGTGAATGGTGATCCATTTATATGACTATCCGGACGGTACAAAATGCGTTTAAAAATAATGACAATTCATTGAGTTCATATTACATCTTTCCTATTTAGACCCTTATAACTGAGGATATCCTCTCAAAATAGTATTTGTAAATATTATAATAGGTAATAAAGAAATAACAGAGTTTTAACATAAATAATAGGTAGTATAACGTTTGGTCAATAAAATGAAGACTCAAACCTTGCAAAACCGCCAATGCTTGAAAAAGTACTTTTTCATATTTGATTTTTTTTTTTTTTTTTTTTGTACGATATATTTTGAATTTATGAATAGATTCGTATTGTTATTTAGCGACCTACAAAAAGGTATAATATAAATACTACATAGTATATATAAATAAGTTCGAAATTGATATTTGCGTCAAATCAACATCAACATTTACATTTACAGAATACTTCAGAAACGTTCTTAACATGGATAATTTGAAAATATTCCAAATTGGAGAACCTATTTTGATTCTAAGTTCAATGATAATTAAAAAATTATATTACCAAGACATTTTATATGTGTATAACACGTAGTATCAATACCTATTTATGTATTTTAAATTTTAAAAAAATTCTATGCAGATATGAATTGTTTAAGATTTAGGTACAATAAATATATTATGCACTTCCCACAATTTTACTTATTTTACATATACATTATATATACGTATACCTATACAGCTGACTACTATATTATACATGTATTTTAATATAAACATAATTTAAAAATAATGATTTACGCTTTAATTTACATATATCGTGTACCTATACCTTTAAATAGTTTCATAACCGTGTATATTATCGAAAGTGAGCCACACGAAATAATATATGAAAATAACCCAATACCTCGCAACTGCTACCTGACTGAAAATCGTTATTTTATTCATGAGGCCCCAGGGTTACATGGCTTCTGCTGTTCGCGGGTTCAATTAACCCGAATATAATGATAATATCCGTATATATGTTGTGGATACATGTGTGTATAGATCGTCGGTTGTCGGAATATCGGAAGGTTATAATGCCGCAGGCAAAAAAAAAAAAAATTTTTTTTTTTGCGCTAACGAACCTGCTCGGGTCGGTGAAAAATCTACACGGATCGACACGTTATTCACACAATAATAGCGTCTTCAATGCATGTATAAAAATGATTTTATGTCTGATGATGTCTATTTTTTAAGATTGTGCTATATACGCGTATTATATAGACACCGGCTGTCAGAATTAGAAAATTATCTATTTGAAAGTGAAAGAAACGCTTCTAATGGTGTAAAAAATTGTCCGTTTACATATTTGTTATTAGGTAGTAAAATAGTTAGCGAAAAGCGACAGATAATAAGATGCAGCTTACACGATTAACCAACTACTACATTAACATTCTAAACAGAATTTCAAATAATACATACTAGACTCGAATCGAAGAGTCGATTCGATTTTATTTACAGATAACCAAATAACAATCGAAATTTACGCATATCAATTATCACATATTATTTTAGGATGTCGGGAATAACTTATTTTCCGATTTTGAGATTATCGGATTACAATTCACCATATGATATTATAATTAAAATATTTCAAAAGTACTCTTCCACCATCTAACAAAGGATTGCAGAAATATCGTGGTCATTATTCATATCAGATTAGGTTTCTCGTTTAGAAGAAAGTAAAATTTAAAAATATTTTTTTGTGAAACAAGACGATCAACACTGTCATACTCACACTGTGAGCAATAACTTATTTCCAAAGCCATGAATGAAAATTTAAATATTTAAGTTTTAAATAAATAAATAAATTGTAAATGATTATTTACCTTTATAATGTAAGAGGATGACCAGAAAGTCCTGGTTATTTAATAAAATAAATGACGCTTTGGAAATTAGAAGTAAGTGTTTATATATAAATATATTATAGAATATAAATGGAAAGTAGGTATTAAATTGTAGTTTTCAAAGTAATTAATAAATAATAGTAATAGTTTTCATAAATGTTCTTGATAAAAATTATTATTTTAAAATTTTTCATTTTATTTAGAATTTAGTATTTAGGCATTTTACCCCAGAAGCAAGATAAAGTAAGAAAGATGTGATAAGATGCAGAACTTAACAATGTATATAAGTATTAATGTCTAAACATTGAAGCTTCGAAAGTAACAGTTGTAAGTACTATTATTTCAAGGTTATGATGTAAATCACTGGACATTGTTAGAGGTTTGTCAACTTACCATAAGCTTCCCATAATTCTATATCTAAACTATAAGAGCAATAATGCTGTATATTATTATACGTATCTCAACGAAATTATGATGTAAGTATATATGATATTATCTTATATCCGTGTGGTTTTTTTTTTAACATTTAGAGACTTTTTTTTTTTTTTTTTTTTTATATTATAACAACCGTGCAGCAGTTAGTTGAAATATCGTTTTTTATTATATATAGCCACACGGCATAAAAATATATTATATTATACGATACGAACTCCAAAAAATATCACCGACCGGTTGATTAGGTCGTATATATATACTTACGGCGGATGTGACTTATTGCCGGCGACTGGAAGCGGTCAATTGTGTCCAGAGGCATTTGACAGGGCGCGAATACGGTGGGCGCGAACGGTGTAAATTGTAAATATCGACGGGGCGAACGAAAAAAGACACACGCGCGCGCATATTATACGTATACAACATAAAGAAATAGAAATAAATAATAAATAATAAATAATATATAGAGAGAGAGAGAGAGAAAACTCGTTTGATTTACCGTCGTGTACACGTGTAGAGAATATAATATATAAAAATGTTTTCGATCTATAAACGTGTTTACAATATTTCGAGTATATACACTACCAAGACCACAGGTTAAGTATAAACCTCTCCTCCACAGAAAAAAAGAAAATTCCGACGACACGTGAAAATGTATAATAGCGGTAGCTTTGTATATGGAACACTGTCACAGGAGCTTGGGAACATGGCTTTTGGAATACGAGAAAGCCACAATATGCGACTTACAGACCCGGACAAATATTCGCGTGTAGAACTATATTATTATTATACAAACATCATTCATCTCGTGGTATTTAAGTTCAAATAACAGTGTTGTCGATATAATATAAACATAAATCGAATTTGAACGTAATACATGACGGAATTGTATATATTCATACATCACAGAGACATATTTCGACAAATATTTGAATTTTGAGTTGGCCAGACACTGTGTGGAATTTCTGAAATATGCATATATATATATATATATATCTTCTATACAATATATATATACATATATTATTAATGTCAATACGTTATACAACGTATTATAATAATTGAATTTCCATAATTCTCTACAAAGTCTATTCTTAGAAAAATATTTATAAATATAAACCGCAATAACGTATGAAATGTAAATGTAAAACCAACAATATCAAGGATACCGACATAAAGTGTATATATTAAGCTATCACTATATTTTTTAAACTAATATATCGAAAGTAAACACATTATATATAATAAATTAAAAAAATATATTGAATTGTAATGGTATATAATTAGAACTAAAACAGTAAACCAATAATATCGAAAGTATATTATTATTATTATTATACATTGTTGATGAAATTAATCCAAACATCGTAAATACTAATATTTCATTGTACTCGTTGTAATTTATAATATAATGTAATATATACCTACTTTTTTCCATCGAGTGGTTTTCGTACGCCTCGAGAGCTTATTATTATTATTATTATTATTTTTTTTTTTTTATATAATACTATAATCTAATTTATTCTAACAAAACATCTTGGGTAAATGCAAGTGCGTTTTTTTACACTAAAAAAATTAACCGAAATAAATAATTGAGCTTCGATAGAATTTTTCCTAAACCCTCGCCTGCAGTATACTGTCTGATTAAATATATATATATATATATGTATATTTTTTTTTAAATACGTTTTGTCCGGCGGTAATTTGGTACAAAAAAGATCCGGCTTTGGTGGATTATTGAACCACCCCCCCTCTCCTCCTCTTGTGAACGGTATAAACAAAAACAGTTGGAATATTTTGTCGAATTCAATTGAGGACCGGGGGAGTTTAAATTATATCCGTTCTCACTTTCTCTCCCCCTCTTGTTTTCCTTTAGTGCAAACAGAACCCTATATAGGTAAAGGATTATGTGTCGAGCAAAGAGGATTTGGAACATTGCGAGTGCGCCGAAAACAATAGCTCCTATTTTTTTTTTTTTTTTTTTTTTTTTTGATGCCCTGTCAGTCTTTTTTCCTTGTAATTTGTGGGTTGGGGTGCAATATAATCGCGTGCTGCTGACTATATACATTGAGTGCGATATGACAAATCGCAATTTGTCACAATATAATGTATACAGAACGATCAATATATATGATTATAATATATTATATTATACACTTTAATATACCTACAACATTAATTAAAACAAATACCTACAAATAATAGATACTATTCTGATAAATTGTTTTTAGTACCTATCACAATATTATTCTTTTAACGAATATTAATATATACCCGGTTTCATGATCAAAGTAAGGGACTGTATTTTAAACCATTCGTTTGTTATTAACGCGTTTTTGCATTTAAAAAAAGCAACTGGAACTATTATCATTTAAATATGACAACAAAATATAAAATTGAGAGATAAATTATTCAAAAATGTATCAAAGAAATTATAAAAGCACAATAAATTGGGTTTTTCAATGTTTCCTAAACTATAATATTTTATAAAAAAAAAAAAGCATGATATAGTATGCAATGGTTACGTATATGAAATTTCATTAATCCTATATTTAAGCTTTAGTAATATTTACCTAATTACTCGGGTATTTTATTTTGATAAAATATTTATTGTATAATGTATTGTTATTTTTTTTAGAATCGGCAATTGATAAATTAAAATTAATTAATTATAAATAAATAAAATAAATTAAAAATTAAATATCTTCTAATATAATATGATTCAAATACTTGTTGTATTTTTTATCTGTTTTTATCTTTCACAAAATATACTTAGCATAGAACAAAATTAATAAAAACGATTAAATTCACAAATTCCGGGAAGATTTCGATTGGAAGCCGAAGATGGCATGACATTTATTTGGTTTAAAATGTTGACAAATTACATTTAAAAAAAAAAAACCACCTTAAGCTTATCAGTAAAATAATAATCGAAAAACTTATCGCTGGATTTGTAATTTAACAAACGCTGTTAGAGAGATACGATAGATTAAATTACAAATTTAAAATTATTCAAATTCAACCGGAGCTTCAAATAAAAATATATTTAGATGGCTAACTATAAATGCTACTGCAGTTTAATAGTACTCAGTTCGGATATGATTGGAATTCTACTTTTGAAGACATTTAACACCTATTGAATGTTCGATTTAAATAGGTTTAAATGTAAAACTTTGTAATGTATAACTTGATTTGAAAAAGCAGGTGTCCGTAATTTTCAATCCATACTTCAGTTAAAAAAAATTTTTCACACATTTTAAGTTTATATTCAATATGTCTCCAGATTGTGTAACACACCTATTATTAATATGTATCATACATGCAAATTTAGCTGACTCGTTTTAATTATACCATTAACATATAAATCAAAAAATGCACCTATTTTAAGTAAATAAGATTGTCGAAGTTAAGGCATAAATAATATATATATAGTGAAAATGGGTATTAATAAACTGTAATGTATTTTTTATACTTGATTACGTGTAAAATACAGGGATCAAAGGACAAAGAGAGCTTCAAATACTCCAGTGTAAGTGATCTTTTATACGACGATAGGAACAAAGTGTATTGAAATCCTTTATAGTGTCATTAATTAAGATTGTCGGATTAATATCAATTACAATACCGCGTATCTATATACGTATAAGCGCTTCGGATCAGATAATATTAACCATATTTAATTAGGTATAGATTCAAAAAGCTTCAAGGTATTTACAGAATGATCAAACTTTATTTTGTATAATGAAATGTTCGTATACAAGACTGTACACGATTTCGTTCATAAATAATAATAATAATAATATAATTACAACTTATTTATAAAGCAATAAATTACATATTAAAATAAACACATTACATATTTTGTCCGTATTGTTTGGATCATAATGAAATTAGAAATATTGTGTACAAAATGATCAATAGTGGTTTATTCCCTTGAATATAACTCATCTAATTATACAGTATAGCTGATATATAAAGTTTTATAAAGTGTTTTTTGTAATGTTTACACGATTATTTTGAACTACCTAAATAATGCTGATAAATTCATATATTTATTATAAAAAAAAAATTTTTTAAAAAACGGGAAGAGGGATTCGATAAGAATTAAACTTATCAAGGTATATTTATAATAAAGTTTATATAGGTATACATGATTTTATTATTAAAAAAAAAAAAAAAAAAAATTCGTTAGCATATCACTGTAACACCGTTGGCTGTAGCAATTTTAACGAAAAAACAATATCAGTTTTTATGAAAATATTGTAAACTAATATATAGGTGTAGGCATATATACTCTACAGCTTTGGAAATATTTGCATGACAAATGGCGTCAGTGCACATTCCGCCAGGACGATAATTTCCCAGCGTGAGAATAGCTCCTCTGGGGTTAAAGGACGTCTGCAGTAAGGGAGGGAAATAGTCAGGGGAAATTCTGTCCCGTTTCCCTGCGCTCGCGCGAGTTCATTAATCACCGAGAGGGCCGCCGCCGCCGTCGGTTCGTGTCCTGGAAACGACACCCAGTAGGTTTTGGTTTGCAGGGCAGATTAACGACACTGTTTTGTTGGCTTATTTCTCGCCGTGCATTTGGTAGAGTAAAAAAAAAAAAAAGAAGAAGAAGAAGACGAAGAAAAATTAAATACATTTCTGACGAATCGTTTGGCTAATTCTTTTCACTCGGGGCCCCGCGCGTGTGTGTATAAGAAGTTTTTGGCCAACTTCCCGAATGGAAATCCGGCATTTCTGTCACGCGTCAAGACGTTCGGGGGAGAGGGGAGGGGGGGAGAAACAGCTGCATTCCGATATGCAGCGCGCGAGGGGAGGAAAAAATAATTCTCCAAGGAAACAAAGTTTCCACTGGTCAAAGTTCGGAGATCAGAGTTAAACTATAATGGGATAGTTTTTGTTTAGCCTGCGAAATCCGCATCCTCGGATTATTCTCAAAAGTAATATTGTAATGAAATATCTTTCGTACATCAGCTGCTATCTGTGCGTTGTGCCGCTGAAATAACATTAAACTTTCTCCCCCTCCCCCCCTAGAGCTGCACAGGACCCTACTGATACGCGTGTATAGTTAAACTAAATAAAAAAAAAAAAAAATCGTTCGCCAAAAACCCGGCGGTATATATATCCCCCTCTTTTATACAAATATTTTTTTTTTTTATCAAAAATCCTTCTCCCCAAAAAACTATATCAGTTATACGTGTTAAACGCGCGTTAATAATATAACATAATATTATAATATATTTATCCAAACACAACAAAATAAATATTTACTCTTTCTTTTATTACCCGTAAAACAATAAATATAGCGTCATTATAAAATACAATGATATTGACTAGAAAATTTGATCACTCCAAAAATAAATACGATTAAAAATCAATTCATTTGTTTGGAATTTTTTCACATATAATTTCGAGTATTATCTCAATTAATGTATAATTATTTAGGTTGTCAAAAATTTACCATACACTATTTATGACCAAAAAACTCAAATGTTCCTAAAAATAATAAATTTTTATAACTTTTATGAAAATTAAATATAAATGTTTAAATAAAAAATGTCTAAATAAATAATAGTGTTTACCTATGTTCTAAAAATACATCTAAAAACAAAATATGTATATTTAATTGTTAATTGTAAGTGATCTGATACCGCGATGTGATTAGATCCGAGAATCGTTTTTTCAGGAAAACTATATTATTACATGATAGTAAAAACATAATTATTTTAATAATTTAAACTAATAGACAAATACTAAATTGAGAGAAAAAGAAAATACAGAAAAAAAAATGAATTTAATAATATAAAATAATAGTATATATTTGAATTACCGAAGTTTGTAATTTGGATAAAATATTGTGTCAAGTATTCAAATCCGAATCCGAACATTGCAGATTGCATTTTATCACAACAATAATAGTCGTGTAAGCATATTGCTGGATTATGAATATATAACGGAACCATTTTAATTTTAAATGATAATTAACCTATAAATATATTATGTTTTAAGACGTGTTTATAGAGTCAAAATATCTAAACATAAAAGTGAAAGTTGTGCGTAAAGTGGTAATTAAAAAAATATACGAATCTCAAATAATAATCGTTTTCCCTCACGTACCTATATGTGATATATTATATAGAATTAAATTCTTAAACTGAAACTAAAACACGGTCATTAATTTTTAAAGACCTGCAGACGTTACTATATATTATAAGTGCATTATACGATTCGAACAGAACCGGATGACATTCATTAAAAGTCATTCGTGACAATGGGCTAAGATTTAATTCGAAAATTGCATTTGATATTCACAATAAAATATCTTTTTTCCCTATATATTTACAACACGTTTAAGACTTAACACCGAAATGTATACTTAAGAATTTACGTGTCTTAATTTTATTTTTAAGTACAGCAGTTTTTTTCGTTTTTAAATATATAAATATCACAAAAAAGCTTAAACTAAACGTTTTATATAAATAACGGCAGGAATTCAAAAGTGGCAAAATGTAGCATAAACAATAATAATATATAATAAGAACTATAGGTACATAAATACTATATTATATTAAGTGGACATTTTAGTTATTATAGCTATTTCATTATTAATTACAACAGACGAGAGGTCGAAGATAAAAAACTCGAATTCAATACAATTTTCTGAAATATATCATCCGCAAACAACTTTGAAACAAATACCACCACCTCAACATATTATATGTACATTAATTAATCTAACATTTAAAAGTTTCAAAATGTACCTAAAGTACAATTTCTTCAAACTAAAAGAGTACATTTTATAATTTTTAATCTAGCTATAAGTGTAGGGATTGAAATTATAAAGGAAATTTGTAACTTATGCACGAGACAGGACATCTATTTAAATATTATAAATTACTGTTATATTATTACGCAAAAACTTTACGTTTAATGTATACAGTAACTTTTTAAATAAATCAACTCTGTGACAGTGTTTTCATTTATATAGAATAACATTCGCAAAATCGTTTTGATTATTAGTTTTCGTTATTAATACTCTTCTTCGCGATTATTATACTTTAATTAAGTATTTATTTTTATTTTTAAATAACTTTTATTTTGAGAAACTATATAAAATACAATATAATATTTCATGTCGATACCGGATTTTTTTATGTCAATATAAGATTTATTTCGGAAATACCGAAAGTAATATGATTTTCAAATAGGTATTGTGAAATTTTTAGTTATTATTTGTGCAGGTATAGTATTTTTTTTTTAAAACTACGGTTATCTTGATAACTATGGTTAAACCTTTTACGGTCCGTTATCATAAAAATATATTACAATTCTCCGTCAGCGTTAAATTCAGTACCTAACCCACTGTTATGATTGTTGTAGAATGTTGTTTTAGAATGTTTTTGTATTATGCGTGTGTTTTGATTTTGATTTACAGCATTTTTTAATATTTAATATTTACATAATAATTTAGAATTATCGAAATTATGGATGACTGAAATATAGTAAAATTTTAGTTTTGTTGAAGAAGAGCAGTTAATGAATTTAGTTTCAAAACATTGGTCAGTTATACAAGTACTGCAAACTGAACAAAATCATCTACTTTATTTTCATCTTCAATATCGGAATAACCTTCAAAATCCATTTTATCTAATATATCCATGATTCCATGATTGTTTCCACTCTGAAAGAATTGCAGATTTATAAGAATACTGAATAGTTTTCAAATATCAAGATTCAATCGCAGTTTCGCATTTATCATTAAAATAATTATTTTTAATAAGAATATCAAAATAATCATACATATATACGTAAATCGACAGCCAATTAGATGCTTTTTAGAACAAATGTTTGTAACCAGCCGATATTGGCTGGTAAACGTAACCGGCACCCGACGGTCAATAACAGTATGGACCAGAGTTTGTAATACTGATTATTCCGTCTTACAGGCCCGTTAAACACCGATCGGGACGTAACCGATGATTGTAATACTGGACCTTTATGTCAAATATATGTCGATAATAATATAATACAGTCAAACCGTATCGTTATATTATGTTGATTAGTATGGGCGATACCTGTACAGCTGGTATATACCACGACCATTTAGAGGAGATAGGCCCACACTAGGGTATTTCGACGATGTTTGTTCGACGGCCGAAAACTACTGCTTGTTGAAACGACTAAGTGAAAAATAATAAAATAAATAACAATGCCGATGAATTGGTGTCGCTGCGTGGGAGTGAGCCTATAGGCCCAGCACACGAGTGCAGTACAAATAATGACTTCTGAACAAATATGTATATATATATATATACACGTACGAGTTCGGTGATAAATTCCATAGATATATACAACGCACGTGTGTAGAAAATGGTCATTGGTCGAAAATGGTTATATGCTTTCTTTTGTTTTTACCAAAATATACGGAAACAGGAAACGTACTTTTCCGAAGACACGTCCGGTCAAAAATACCCTATTGCAAAAACCCATTTCTATGTCAGAAAGAGTTTAACCATTATAGTCTACCCGTCGCGTTGTATCCACATTCCACATATCCGTGCTAATTCGAGGACCAAATAGAATTCAACCATTTTCGAAAATCATAAAAACAGTAACGGTTTTTTGTAAAAACACTTTTCGAGAAATTTCCTGGACGCATTATCGCCATCAGAGACTGATATAGAGGTTAGTTAGCGCCTGTACCTATATATCATCAGTATATTATACACAATCTAATAAGTTATAACGTAGTATTAAACATAAAAAATCGATAGGAAAATTTTAGTTTTATAAAGACAAGATGATAGGTGTCTGTATGAGAAGAATAATCGCATGTATACTGCAAGACAGTTAAGAAAATAAAAAGATAAATGTCTATTGTGAAAAATAGAAGGTCAATCGAAAGAAATGTGACGAACGTCGCACGCGCTCAGTTTCTAGGGTGGAGTTAATAACCATGAAAGGAGTGAATCGAGAAAAGATTGTGACCAAGATGAATGCAGACTGCACGAGAGCAATAAATAATTATAGGCGTCTGAGGAGGTGGAAATCTAAGATTAAACACGGATATTGTATATTATAAAAATGTAATAATTATTAAAATAAAATAATCTAAAGATAGATATTTTTTTTTATACGCACATTTCTTAATATGGTTCAAAGGTTAATAAATGTTGAATTATGCCGTCGAATGAAATCGAAAAAATAAATCGTAATTAATTCCGCCTCTACTGTGAGCTGATATTTCATTTATAATTTCATGTAATCATATTGTATTGTCAACAAAGAGAATAATTATCGTGATTTTTGATTTATTATTAATTTACATGGGTTCTGAACCGAATATATGATATATTGATTTTACGATGGTTTTTAAAATCAATCGTATACTTTTCAAATAATAATGAAAAAACTTCAACGAGAAAGCGGTCGCCACGTCACAAATTCCAAGAGACTTATGTTCTTTTCTTCAAAAAATTATTCCAAATACCGAAGTTTTACGTACCATATTAATATATTATTATATAAGTCATAATCTTAATGATTTGACATTTTTACCGATCATATTTTAATATAGCTGTAATATAGATGTCAGTATTTACGATTTATTGAACTAAACATTGAATTAAAAAAAAGAAAAAATGCATATAAATGATTGTGAAATTTAAGAAATGTCTTTCAAGGAGGTTAATGTACGCCTGTAAATATAAACTTCAGTATTAGCAATGATGGACATTAACTAGTTAAAAAGTATATTTTTGTTTAACTTTTAACTCAACTAGTTAATTAATTTGTTTATTAACTAATTAACTTAACTAGATTAAATTATCATTTGCTTAACTTAACTTTTAATCGTTAATTTTTATAATCATTTAGTTAAGTTAACACGTAAAATACAAGAAATTGTATCATAGTACCTACAAACTTGTAACTAGTAGCTAATATTACAAAAAGTAAATAGTGGAAATTTTATCCTTAAATATTTGAATAATTTAAAAAAAGTTTTGAAATTTGAGACATAAATGTTAAATGAAAAAAAAATTAACTTATTTTAACTGAGTTAGGTTAATATTTTTTCAATGTTAACTTTTAACTTAATCGGTTAAATTTATTATTGGTTAACTCTTAACTTTTAACTGAATGCCTTTAGGCAAACTTAACTTAACTTAACTAAGTTGAATTTTCCATTAACTTGCCCTGCACCTTTGAATATTAGTACACTAATACGGGACATCATATGTATATATTATACAGTCATAGTCCGCTGAAATAACAATATAATATTATAAGTACTTGTATTATAATATAATATACCAATAATGTACACGATATAATTAAAAATAAACACTAGTTCGCTAAAATGATATCGCAACTAAAACGACACGAAATACAGAGATCGCGTGTTTGAAACATAAACTTTACTCTTCTAACAGGAAATATCTACCATATTACTGTATAGAATACTACAATATATATTATTAAAATAGTTATCAAAGCCGAGTGCAGTTGCGATATCAGATTACACGAGTGGTTTACCACGGATGGAAGGGGGAGACGCTTTTCAGACGCGGCGAATAATTATTTCACGTCTAAACGCGTATATACACCGTCCCAACACTAGTTTTTCTCGGACATTGTTTATTCCGTATACCGAAAATTAATGGATACACGACATTTCGTCCCGATAGTAATTTATCAGATTTTACACGATAATATGAGATGATTATGATAATATTAATAGTGTATACGTCTAAAAAGTTTATGACGGTTTGCGTTTAAAATTTAAATATTACAATTAATCTTTAAAAATAAATATTTAAAAAAAGTATATATATAGCGTATTATTTATCATATAACTATAGTACTCACGATATCGCGGTAAAGAAATTTATTTTATTTAAGCAGACTCGTACGCAACATTTGAATGCCATCATTACATTTTTTGAATACTTCAGAAATATATAATGTATAATTTGAGAAGTATTATAAATGTAACTTTTGTTATATTATATTCGTGCGGAAAATGTTAATTGTTATTTTTACTGATATTGATACCATCAATGGGGTTGGAACCGAATTTAGAAGAACTATGGTTAAGAAACCGGTTATTACACTAAAATCAAATTATCGGAACCAACATTTTTAATATTACTCCACTTTTTTATTGTTTTTTAAATATTTTAATTAAATGTTTTAAAAATCGAATCCTTAGTTAGTATTTAACAGAAGTTTAGATCCTAATTCTTATTTAACAATAACTCGTACAAAACCCTTTATTTTGTTTTTGTTTTTTTTTTTAAAAACGATCCAGATTTGAACTTTTTTGATTTGAACAGATTTGACTTTAAATATTTTATTTTACTATTATTATTATTACCATAACCGAAAAAACTTTGTAATTCCAACGCCTGGTTGCTCTACCAAAAAAAAATTTGTAATAAAGTATTTGAAATACATATTTTTTATGATGCCTAACTGTGAGACGTGAGTACAGAAAAATATTAAAACATAATCTGTGTACTGGCCACTGCAGAAACATCAAATAATCGTGTACAAACTTATTGATGACTGATGGAGGGGAAAACTCGTAAATATAAGTAGGTAATTTATAAGTAAGTATTGCTATGATTTGTCTTTGGAAATATTCTACCAAATTGCTTACCATTGCATATAATGAGTTGTTGTAAAAAATATATTAACGTTTCGTAATCTCCGACCCCGTGAAAATTCCGTTTAAATAAATAAATTATATAGTGGTTTTGTACGCACATATTATAGGTATTATTATACACTGGTACGGTCATTCGAGCCCATTACGACCTCCGCATTCACATACACAACATGTTAACAAGAAATGTAATGAGACGATAATTTTAGCAAGCTGGTGTTAATTTTTGACCCAATGACCCCAAAGTCATTTTTTTTTTTTGTTTTATTACAGAGCAAAACATATGCTACATTATTGTGTTAAAATATATGATAAATAAATGTCACGAGATAAAAATGTTATATTAAGTTGTGTAGACACGTCCATAGGACTCGTGTGGGCATCGTGGCGCTCACGAAACAAAATTAAACCGTCAACTTTCAGATAACATTTATATATTATAATCATATGATCATAATATACAAACAACAACGAGAATTCTGAGCATTTTTATAATCATTCACATCAGCGTTTTGAATTAATTAATTTTTTTCTATTTCGTGTAATTCGACTACTGCCCGAAATACAGATAAAAAAAGTTTTTTTTTTTCACTTATCAATTATCATATAAAGTTTTAATATATCCGTAGATTAAATTATAGAGTTATATTATGCTTATAATGATTAATATGTACTAATATTAATATGTATTAATATGTACCTATACCAAGTAGTCAAAACCAGTTTAAATATTTCGGTTTTGGGATGTGGTTTCGATTTTTTTCAAAGGTTGAAAACAGTTTCTATTTCAAACACAATTGACATGTACAATTTACATTTAATTTTAATTTAATTTATTAATTGTAGTACTTATTTATTTGCTTACAAGTTATACAATTTCAATAATGAAATTTATGAACTTTAGCTAAGAGAAAATTAAAAAAAAAAAAATTTAGTTTTTTTTTTCGATTTTATGGTTTCTGGTTTAAATAAAAGTTGTGGATTTTTTTCGGGTTTGCGGTTTGAAACCGTTTTGATTCCCTAATGCATATACAGTCAAGTAAAATAGAAGTCGATGTGAATGGTTAACGTTTATAGACACATTCGAATACTTGCATATACAATACGACACATGTCGTCATTTAGTCAAAACATGTGATGCATAAGTTCGGTTACGAGACTATAAAATAATATTATGTACCTATAAAATGCTGTTGACGATGACCCATAAATGGACCAAATTTCGAAAACTGCGGATGTAATATTATATGTTTATAACGGGCAATTAAATGAACCAAGCATACTCTATAACAGCAAGATGTTAATAAAATTGACCTGTAAGTATATAGTTGGTACATAAAGCCGACCGGTGACAAGCAATCACGTTGTATTAATAGCATTATATTATATTAATAGCATTATATTTCCCATTGACTCGGAAGGAGTTTCGACTATAGAAAAATGGAGAACAAACCAAACGAAACGTTTAACACAAATTAAACCGTGAATATTGGCGCATGTACGTCGTGAAACTAATAAGTCAAATAACAAGCGTATCAATCACTACAGGACCCTGCTATCAGCAAACACTGCGAGATAACTTTGAGGCACGTGACCAATTTAGTTTCGGGTTGCCAAAAAGGGGACGGTTGTTACATATATATATATATAATAACCAGTCAATGGTTAACAAAATATTTACTATGATACGTCATGTTACATCGAATATATTTTGAAAAAAATAATGAATTAATTAAAAAAATTATAATAGAACTTCGCTGTGATGGTTTTTATAAAAAAAATTCAAGTTTAATTCACAAACACTCGTTAAAAATGCATTCAAAAAAAAAAAAAAATTAAGATTATCGTTAAGCTATTAGGAAACCGAAGCATTAAAAACCCCCAGTCCAAAATCCATTTTCTGGGTCATTAGGCTGGGTTTTGGATTAACGAAATTATCACGGTTTTGCATTATTCGATATAGCAATTTGTATATGAGCATTTCTTCTCCTTATTGTTATTATTATTTATTTTTTTTACTCTTTTGGGAACCCCTATTTATATTATATAATATATACTACCCCCGACGGATATTTCTAATGAATCATTGTTGGGGGGCGAATCCGTACAACAAAGATGGCAATTAGATCGGTGACCACGTTACCCCCAGGGACCGAACAATCGGTTGTAATGAACTCAAAAAGACACACGTCTACCCCGAAAAAAAATACGAAACGGGCCAAGACCTAGTTAAGAATTTTGTTTAAAAAAACTGTTATTAGTGTACATAAAGAATGTGTTGTCAAAACCAATCAACGCTTGATTTATATTCTTCACTATATAATGTATAATTGGTTAGAAGACACTCAAAACCGTGGATAACTGTATAGATATAATAATAATTTATTATAATAATAAGTGATGATAAACACGCGACCAAAGGTTTTCGATCACGGTTGACATGGCTCAAGTCTACCGTGAAGACGTCACCATCACCCTGGTTCTGATATAACCGAACGAATATAGTTTCGTTCATCGCCTGATAAGCTCGGTACAGATTAAATTTGTAACCCTCCTCTCGTTCATGGTCCGTTTAGCAGAAATACACTCCTCTCAAACATCATCTCGTCAAAGACTGTATTTTCAATTTCAGCATCGTGTTATCGGATTAGCGCAGTGTTTTGATGTGGAAGATTCTGGGACGAGAATAAAAGACCCTGCTGTTAGAATACTGCACACACACACACACACACACGTATTATCATGACGAAAATGACAATGCGAGATACATTTTTTCGGCACAATGAATCGTCGACTCGAATGTCAGTTCGAAACGAAGACATCTGTGGAATACCAGCTGATTCAAAACCTGCACGGATATATACACGTATTAGCAGATGTTTCGGTCACATATATTATATTTAAATACAATGATAACTTTGAAAATTGGAAGTTTATAAGTCGATGCAAATTAGAATATTTCTCGTGAAGCACGTGCGCCGTACACCGGTTTTCCGATAGAGAAGGCGTACATATATATATATATAGGAACATACTTACACTGTCGCCACTGCATGGAGACTTTTAGGGCACATATGATTCGCCCACACTGGATAAATCGTACATAAAGATGGGACACACCTTTTCACACGTATATATATATATATATATTATATCTACAGACGATATATATGTAAAGTACATTCGGAATGCCAGCGGTATATTATTTGAATTATTGCCGGTCTAATGAATCGGACACATGATTTATCGGTACGAGCCGATAATAATTGAACGCCGGGCGTAAAAACGCAATTACTCAAAATAAGTAGCCACCTCGGTGCCCCGTCCCACGCTCCTCCGCGGGATCCACTTCGGGGATAGTACGTAGGTAATGTGAAACAATAATCGTCGTGTAAATCAATATATCGATGAGATGGAAACTAATCGTCTTTAAACTTTATTCACAGTGCTATATGAACACTGAAAAATGTCTATATTTTTATTTTGTTTGTCGACCTTATAGTGTTTGAAAACATACGATTCATCATTGATAGCGGGGAAATGAAAAATATCAAGTCGCCACGTCCTATATGATGTACAATATTTGTTATGAAAAATACATACCAATATACAATTATCTTACAATTACTCGTAAACTATAAAGAAACGATTGGTACAATTTTTCATGTTCTAGGACGACTTCGGTGGGCTTCTTGGGTGGAGGAACTGAGTCCTCTATTGTAATATTGACCAAAGCACCTATAAGCATACATCCTACTTCCAATTTATACTAAGTAACTACGACTAAATGTATGCAATACAAAAACGAATAGAAGAATAAAATACCATTAACCATCTGACAAACCCTATTGATTATTTCCATGAAACGTTAGAATCAAATCCATGAAATCTGGCATATTTTCTTCAAAACATTACGTAACAAACTACACACTAGTTGTCAGTATTTGATATGAAATAACAGAGCGTAGGAAATTGTTTTTATTTTTATTTTATATAACATCGTAGTTTTTTTTTTTTTTTTTTATATATTTATAACATCATTATGCGCATATTTCAAATGCTAACTATGTACATGTAGGTGTCAGCTATCGTAATGCCTAATGTTTATATTGTTGAAATATCTATATACTTTCTAAAGCGTACACGAATTTTATATTAAATGTGGAGTTTTACCGTTGAAGAAGATTCGTGTTTATGTAGGTAAGGATAAAAATATTAATACAGTCATTTTCATAAATAAACATAAAAAAAACTTTTATTTTTACGTAACGTGATAGTTTTAATGAACTGAATTTCATTTCTTGAACGAATCAAAATAATTGTATTAATTCGGATATTTTATTATATTATGATGTGTTTATTTTATTTTTTATTAAATATTTGAATATCAAAGTAAAGCTGACAGTAAATATTAGGACGACAATTTTCTGTCAAAAACGTTTGTGGGCAAAACAAAAGGCATTTTTTGTATTTAGCTATCAAAGAGTCCTATGGCGTGTGAAAACATCAACTCTACCACAAAGGCCGCAAGGTTCAAGTTCAATTAATATACACAAGGTATTGCAAAGGCTATGAAGCTATATATACGGTGTGGTAACAAAAAGAGGGAGCCGGTTACCAGGGTAACCGGAAAACTTCCCCCACACAGATTTCCACAGCAGGTATCTACCCGCGGCATCCTGTATGTACAATGTGCTCTCTCTCCGTTGCAGATTTTACTGTCAAAAGCGTTACCCACTTCACCGAAGTACATACTATCCATTACTTCCTTCCTTTTAGACGTATATATGATGTATGCCAAACAGCGGGGAATAAGGACTTTCATATATGAATATTTCTTAATGGAATCATATCGTAGATGCACTGTTTGTAATACATAAAAAGAAAAAAACATCGATATTGTTAGCAAAAAAAAGGGGGTATTATCTTCTGGTATTCTCGTATTTCTCGTATTTGTAGGCACTGTAAACGGAACGAATTTTGGATCAAATATCTCCTACAAAGCATTTTTTTTTCTCTCGGGGAGTTTTCCGTTTGAAAAAAATGCGTACTTATGAAACATATAAATTAAACAACAAATACGGTTGTTGTTTTCATGCCGAAAGCTTTAATGAAGTGGGCAGCACTAGAATTGACCTGTCGGACAGACTGCAGGTATATGGATCGTTCTCGATCTCCCCCTTTTTGTTTTCCGGAAGGGCGATCATATCGTGTTCACCCCGCGTCACTGATCCCCTCTTATTATACCATAGCAATTATTCAGGGTTTCAGAAACTTGGAATCCTGCAGTTCTTAGCGCGGTAATTTCATTTTCCACATATATACAGAACCCAAATATAATGAACTATACATTGGATAATAACATTATCCGAATCGTATCGAATAATCTATATAAAAGGTATAAATAAATTGGATTTTTTTTTTTTAAACTTATTATAATCTTGGTATGTTCACTAAGTACAAATTTTATATTTAAGTCATTTTTGATCGATATTGGGAGTATACCTACAGTTGCAGTTGCAAATGCGACTACTTGTAAGTACTATAATTAAAAGTTGGCATTTTAATTAAAATAAGAATCACTAAAAATTAATTTATATATTTGTTTTCATAACTCAAAAACTACTCTTAAAAAAAAACTATTTATAGAACTAAATATTTGTATTATATGTGCTCTATAACTGTGTTTCGAAGTTTGTTTTTAATACATTTTTCTAATTACGATCAAACGCCTTTTATTTTTAGCGACATACAATAATTGCATTCGTAATTCGTGTAAAATACTGTTTTATGGTGTTATTTCGAAGATATGCAGATCTTAGATTTCATTTACGCATATACACCCCGCAGTTATTTTAATTAATGAAAATATCAGAAGTTTTAAGTGAAAAGAGAAGTCTTCAGTTTGCGAATAGATACGCAATATTTTACATAACTATGTATATATGCACTCTGCGAGCAAAAGAAGAAAAGAGTTCATAAAACGTTTTTATAGTAAAATACAATTTCAAATATTCTTAAAATTATGTATAAAAATATTATAACATTTTTAAAACGCTTTCAAGTCATTATATGTAAGATTATGTTTTTATGTGTTAATTTTCAGGACTAAAAATGTCCCACGAACATTATATTAGAACAATATTTTTACTTTCTGGAAAAAATTTCATGAACGATTTAGCTTTTTTTCCCTTTGCTATATACAAATATAACATTGATTTTAAACAAATTAAAATTAAAATTAACCCAATTATTTTAATATAACAATAATTGTTTATACTATAAATGCTATACAAAATAGGTATATAATCCATACAGCGTTATGCTTGAAAATTCTTTAATATCAAAAATCTATTTTTTCACTTGTAGTTATTAAAGTTTCAAAAGTAAGTATGTGAGATAAAAAAAAGAATGAAATTTCCAACGTTGTTCCTATAGAGAAATAAAAATTGAAAAATTGGATATGACACTTTGCAATACCGCACGCAAAAGCCATTATACCTAGGTACGTGTGTCTTTAATATATCAAACGGATGTCCGGGAAAAAATCAATTTCCCGGGAAATTTTCACCGCAGAATTGAGAAAAAGAGGAAAAATCACAAAATAATTGAAACCATCTTTTTTCACTGATACGCCATTAATCATCGGTCACACACTCTCTCACCTGGACACGTGGCTGCGCATGAAATGGGGAAAAAAAAACATATACGACGTGTTTTTTCTTCCACCCCATCCTGAACATCCTGAATATCCTGGATAATATCGAACCGGGTGTACACGTGCAACGGGGCTTTGGGTAATTAGTTATTTTCAGGGGAGTAAAACGTCATTATAGAAAGTAAACGAACGACGCCGAGGGGTTGAAACATTTTGCTCGTGTTCACGGGGAGAACTTGCAGCTTGAAATTCGGACACAATTATACAAGCATACTAATGTTGTTCATAATTGGTTCTGATAGGTCGGTCAGTTAATCAAATTAACATCGAATTGCCGATGCCTGATTTTAACGTTCAAAACGGATAGTATATGTCCTGCACAACCACTACCATCCCTGTATCGAACTGTAGAGATGGTAGCTCACGTATTTCGAGGGCACGTCGTGCATGTCAATCAATATATTATAATATAATATTACGTGAACGTTCTATTTTATATTAAAAAAATATCATTTATAAACTGCATAGTATAGCTCGCGCGTATAGGCGGAGATCCGGTCAAATATCTGGAGTAAAACATTATTAATATTATAAGTATTATATTACTGAATATTTATAAGCAAAATGAATATATAATGTTATAAAAAGTAATATATAAAAAGAAAATATGACTAGAGTATTCGAAAAAAATATGTTACAATACATATAACGTTAGCAGTGTTAGCACTTTTGAAAATGAGATAAAATAATTTTGAAAAGTGATTCCGATATTATGACGGGAAAGTATTTTTTTTTTTTTTAAATTACTACCGATTTTAAAATACAGTATTTGTATATAGATATACACGTTCGTTGTGTAAAATCTACGGCAAGTCACAAAAAGTTCTGGTATTGGTATAAGTTCAACGGAGGTCCCTTGTTTTATGTATGCTACAGGCTTGTCTTTTGGGCTATAAAAAGTGAATTTTACTAAGCAAAAGGAAGGAAATAAGAAGGGAAAAAGTTTGTGTCATATAAAAAAAAATGGAAAAGAGCAGCCGTTCACGGAGGGTGACTGTTCATAAAAATCAAGAATCACGCGTGTAAATAAAAGACACAAAGTCATAAAAGAAAAACGTCCGACAAAATTAAGACCAGCATCACCATTTTTATGCCATGAATCGCATTTAATTTTATACACGCAGCTATCTCACGAATTACGAATAAAAAACTTAAATTGTAATTGCAATTATTTATACGCTTCCTAAATCTGTTGTGATTTTAAAGCCATAACGATATTTACACAGAATCAATATAACTATAACTATAACTATACATTTTCATTTTATTTCTATACTTCACGTAAATTGTATTTATTTCGAAAATGTAGCATATAGTATATTATATAAAAAATTTAAGTTTTAGATCAATCAAATTTTACCTAAACTGCATCACGTTAATGGCACACAAATGTTCTGAACAGGAAAGGTTGGGAAATATTTTATAATTTATTTTTTAGTTTAAGAACTGAAATCTATATACACTACAATTACATAACTATTACTAAAATAATAAATATACATTTTTTTGGTGAACGGGTGGGCAATTTCCTCTATTATCCCCCTGTATCGATCCTGTATATACACAACTACCTACGAGTATATTGATTTTTTAATATTTTTTATATATTGTTATTAAGTATGTACAATGTACATCAAGTATAATGTTGATTAATCATTATATCAATACTTTCTATTTATAAATTATAATTAAATCATAGTATTAATTAACCACAGTTTATCAAATATTGTTCTATTAATCAATAAAAAAAAAAAAAGAAGTTCGACATTTTATGGAAATATAAAAATGTTCATAAATAATTACATCATACATAAAGAGGGAAAACATAATTACAACAACGCAGCTATTCTGCTATTATATACTCAGTAGATACCTCTGTTATTAATATTGGGCGTGTTCGCATTTTTCAACACCTATTATATCATATGTTACGTGAGTTGTGCCTATAATTTCCGTTATATTAATTAATAGTTTTTGTTAGAAAATGTATTTTCGTTTATATACATAATAAACATTTTCTAACGGGTTTCTCGAATTATTATCTGTGACTCAGAACTAGTACCCCTAGATATAAAAAATATATAAATAATTTTCGGTAAGTATGAATTTTCAAAAAGGTCAATATATGTACGAAAAGGATGTCTACATAAACAACTGAACTAAATTGAGGAGAATCGGGTTTCAAACCAGTTATAATATTAAAATTAATGTTTCCCAACAGGAACCTAAAACCTATTAATTATTTAGTTAATTAACTTCTAAAGGAACCGGACCCCTATTGTCTTTTGAATAATACTATAATTGTAATTATTTAATTAATTGTACCCACTTAAAAATATATTTTAACTAGAATCCAAATTTAATATTTTTACCCTTGTGCAGTTAAAATATTTTCTGAATTGTATGCTTAGAAATATCTTAGAAACATCTTAGAAATACGAAACAAAAAACAAATGATAGATAACATTAAGTATTCTTTTTCTAGTACCCGTTTTTCTATTTATACACAGATTTATAATTGTTAAAAAAAAAAAAGACCATTAATAATTTACAAAACGTGTTAAACGCCCTTAAAGAAATATTTATGATAGATAATATTCTACGGTATTTTCAAATTGATGAAATTGAGAAATATAAAAACAATATTGAAAAAAAACATATTTATAATAAAATGGTCCATTCATAAATTACTTTTAAATAGGTATATTTAAATATTTTATAATTGTTCTTAAAATGTCCTATACATAGAACCCCTTAAAACGCTCTGGCATGATCTTATATATTATGTTGTTATTATACGTTCCACAAATAAAAAAAAAATAAAAAAAAACTGGTCAGACCAATTTTAAATTGGTTATAACATAACATTATTATAATACAGTCATATTTCAGGTTAGATTTTTAAATTATCTCATTTTTACCTGCTACTTGAAGGGTCGCATTTCGACTGACTTCTATGCCAGCCACGTTTCTGGCTACACACCAATAAACTCCACTGTCTTGTTCTTTTTTATTGTGCGCCACTCTCAGGAAAAAAAGGGAACCGTCGGATAAGATGACTTTCTGAGACCTGGCCCCGTTATCACCACCCCCGCCGGCTGCCACTCCATTGGGTGGAATTTTTAACAATTCACCATCTTTGTACCATTCGATCGTCGGCTCCGGCCGGCCTTCGGCTTTACATCCCAAAGTAATTGGCTCGTTTTTCGGCACCGTTATGTCCGTAGGATGTTCCGTGATCCTCGGTTTTCTGTATTGTCCTGCAAAAACAACAAATAAATTATGAGCTTAATAAGTTAAACTTTCATCGCAAAAATTTTAAAACTAAAATATAACCCTAATAATATTACTGAAGAATCAGTAATACATCCAAACAATATTACATTAAGTATATTTCGTGGATTAATTTGTCATGTTTTTGGCCTGAGAACTGACGGGCATAATTTATAGCGGTCGGCAAAATAAAATGATTTATAATAGGTACTCTTATAAATATATAAAAATATCAACTAAAATCTGAATGGACTGCGTTTCCCTCACCTCCAGCATTTATAAAAATGCGTGATAAGCAAAAAGAAATGTTGTGGAAGAAGACGTCCATATTAGCATTCAGTTCATACATATTATGGTTGTTATTTTCACCTTTTAAACAAAAATGTAGAAATAGAAAATTATTATCACTACAGATGGAATTTAACAAAGGAATCAAAAATGCATTTTTCTTCGATAATACCACTTTTTATTTGCTAATCAGATGTCATCTAAGTGTTTTTACTTGAAGCGCATTCCATTTATTTAACTTTGGTTTAATTATCGTGTATGTAAAATATTCAATTTAATACTATTTTAAAATATCTATTACATTTCAGGATTTAAGTCGAAAACTGGTTTCGAGGGCACTTTACCCGCACAAATTATTATTGCAAGGTAGACTATAATATCATTATTTATTGCAAACCTGCACGCCATGTTTCTTTATTAGAGGTAGTTATTGTTTTTTGGTTGTAAACCTTCTTGTAACCAAGTAACCCATAATTCCGAGGTTTTATATAGAATTTCGTAGGTATTTATAATATTAATCCAATAGCGGCGAAACGAGTAATATCGGCCAAACCACTCGGGCAATAACGATATATACGAGCAGCTATATAGGATAACCCGAGATCGGGTAACCCAAGAGGGAGATTATACCGTAATTAATAGGAACTATTAAAAACCACTGATGTTGTAAATTTCGCAACGGGTCCTCCAATATCGTATACATTTATATAGTTGAACCCGACAGGTACAAAGTAGGTAGTGCTTAGGAAGGTACTTGTAAAACGCATGACCACGTGAAAGAATATCGGCCTTATTTTTATATTATATACTTTATTAAATCCTTCCACTCGATTGTCAAATTAAATTGACTTAAACAAGACGGATACATCTGCTCTGTAAATTTTAATACATTAGAGTAAATTTACCTATTATGGCGCTTATAGTGATATGTACACCCGTCAATTTTTCCAAAATTTTAATTTAAAAGAAATATGTTTGTATCTATGTACTAGGTAGGTATTCTTTGTGAAATAAATATTTCAATTTCAATTTATAATTAAAATTTAATAATAATTAATTCGATTATATATAGAGCCGATTTACTCTATATAGGTAAGAGCTTTATTCCGTAAGGTTTGTTGTTAATACAAATGGAATGCTATATTTTAGTCACCCAACACTATATTATACGCCCCTTTTCTAAACTTTAAACATTTATACATTTATAAATAATAAACTGTTGGTTTAATATTAAATATTTAATATGTCGGTACATACAGGTATATATTATCAACATTTTTAAAATTGTGTTGGGATATAAAGTTAAAAAATACAGGTTTTTATTTTCAAAAAAATAAAAAATACATACTTAGAAAATCTAAAACACAATAGTAAAAATTCGGTATTTATTTGTATATGAAATTGAAATTACACTTTTTTTTAAATATTCGTAAACAAAAATAAATGTATTAAGAAAATGAGCGTATTTCTTTAAAAAATAACACCCGATACGTTACGCCAGAAATATTTAACCAAAAAGTTCGTAAATGAAAACAAAAACTGTTATAAATTTATTTCTTCCATAAAAAAAGGATAAGAAAATCGATCTTAACTTTAATATTGAATATTAATACGTATACATAATATTTGTCGGTCACTTATTTAGAAATATGAATTCCTTCTGTTTTGTTATTTACATTTTCAGACAATATATTTTGTTAGAATACATTTCCGATTTCCAAATCGGTCGTCCAAAACATTAAGATGAAAATATTTGATTTCGGTTATAGATATGCTATAAAGTCCAAAAGTTTAAATGAACTTCTACCATCTTAATCTATATAGAGCACCGGCATTTAATGCGTATTATTTAAATCCGATAAGCGTATTTCGGTTAACGAAATTATCGTCATTAACCGAGAGCAGACGTCATTTTCTCGTATAATCCCAAAGGGCTACTAACCTTCTGTTCCTATACACGCAAATCGTAATCCTTTTAAATTGTAAAGAAGAACGTATTTCGAGATCATCGTTATATGGACCGTTTACGAGTCTCGTTAACTGATCCCCAACGATAGCCGTTTAATATGTATAGTTATCCGTTGAAAAATTATGTCAAAAACTTTTGGACCGAGAATAAATTATTTCGATAAAAGTTTGACTTTATCGCGTTTTAATCGGATAGAATAAACATTAGTGCAAGTTAAGCGAACACGATAACAAATTAATTGTTAATATAGTTTCGACAGATGTGACTAAATTATACTTTGTGTTTAAAAAAAATGGTTTTGCTTAATTCAAATATAGTTAAATATATACTCAGTTTAAATTTAAACGCATATACAAAAATGAAGTGTTTCTAAAATGAATACCGAGAATTCGTACACATGCTCAATTTTTTTTCTACCTTTAAAACCTTTTAAGTCTTCGATTCGTATAAGAATTTTGCAAAAATATTATTATGTATTTATTTTAATATTTATCTCGATATACTATTAATAATAATTTAAAAACATAAGTTTTAAAGGGAATACATTTTTTTCAAAACATTCGTCGTAATATCACCATTCACCCCACTGACTATGTGTGTGAATTTTAAATATTCATTTTATAAACATCCTGTTTAAGTACATAAAAATATCTTATATTATATTATATAACCTTAAAATATGAAATACAAAATGTGAATTCATTAAAACATTTATACCAATCATTAACTAAATGTTCTAAAAAATATATCCAAAATATCTATAAAAAAAAATATAATATGAATAATTATTAGGCATTTACTGCGCCTAATTTTTTCAAATCGCGAGGCCATTAGTTATTTTATTATAATATATTATAAGGTATATAATATGAATTTATATTCCGATCATTTAAAAACTGTATGGAAAAAAAACTTAAGTTTTTTAAAAGCCATAAATTCAAGAAATTAAAGAATTGTTAAGGGAAAGGACTTGCATAACTTCTTTTTCATATTCGTCTCTGCTCCGGAATAAGATAAGACAAATTATGCAATAGACTAACCCTTCTGTAAACAAAAAAAGGAAAAATCTTGTTTATAAGTGTATATTATTTTACTTGAAAGTTGAAACTTTGTTATTTCAAAATATATAAACTTATAAAATATATTATGAAAATAATGTTATGGTATTCATAATATATTTTTATTCGTTATTTTAATTAAATACTTACGTTACATTTTATTTTACTTTTTAAGAGAGAAAATTTTTTTTTTTTTTTTTAAAGCGTACTTTTTCAATTTTGAATACATATTTATGAAAATTATTTAGAAAATGAACATTCAATAATTAATTCAGGTTTAAATTCAAAACTGTTTAAAAGGTAAAAAAGACATTTAAAAAATACACCAGTCAGAGGGAATAGAAGAGCTTTGCTCATCGGATATAATATATTGAATTTTAAAGCAATAATACAAATAAAAATTAAAAATTTTAAAACCTATAAATAGGACAAAGTGAATGAAAATGTATGACTATAATTTTTTATGCAAATTTCAAGTTTCTAGGAGTATTATTTGCAGAATTACAAGGATATAACCATATCTAAATATTTGATTTTGAAAAACGCTCGTTTTCATATCATTTTTCAGTATTTTTTTTATTCGTGTATGGCCCAGTGCACACCAAAGAGACGAGGTGCGTTGCGTTGCGTCGTAGTACGAACCAGACTGTGTTTTTGTGACGACGCACACGGTTTTTCGTGTACCTATCATAATATAGTGATAACCAAATTATTTTAAATTGTGTTCAAGCATCAATAATTTAACTAAAATAAATTTATTTGAAATACCTAATATGTCATTTTATTTAAGTAGGTATATTTAAATTTGGATAACTGATTATTATGCCTATTACAATATTATTTAAAAATAATTAATGTTTATATATATTTATAAATGTATAAATAATATATTAATATATATATAATACAATTTAATCAAATTAACTCTTCCGCTGTTATTGCTCTACGATAATGTGTATCTTTTTTATTATTGTATTTTGTACCATGTCCCGAACAAAGACGAGACTACAGAGGAGTGATACACCCCCACCCACAATCGTCCTTAAAAGTAGTCGGCAAAATGATGTTCATTCGACAGAAAGTTAATTGACTTTTATTTCGCTTATTTACATTTCATTTCAAGTTGTATTTCGGAGACACACAGCCCCCCAGAAATATGTCTTCGGCTCCGTCCCTGATCAAGAAGGATAGGGTCTTTTGAAAATTTAAAAAAACTGAAACTTTTCCGGGTGCATAGCAAGTTCTTTGACCACCAAAAAAGTTCTCATTATGTCCACATTGTTTTTATAAGAAATGAACCCAATATTTTCTTCATTATTATCATCAGAAGCAGAACTCATTATTAGTTAACAATAAATATATATTATATTATAAGCTATTTATAATATTAATTATTATTAATATAATATCAAGTAGTAAACTATTATAAGATATTGAAATTAAAATAAATTTTGATAATAGATAGTAAATTAGTTTTGTCGTGCTTTTATGCTTTTATCGTTTTTTTCACGACGCGACGTACCTCTTTGGTGTACGCTCGGCCTTAGATCATTATAGATGCATTATAGATGCCATTTACTTTCACAAAATTGTAAATTTAAAGAAAACTTTACTGGTTGAAGTTTTTTCAAAAAAAAAAAAATAATAATAATAAATATTATAATCATAGTTAAAACTATAATATTAACTATTATTACTATTATTATTATTATTTAAAACGTTTAAACCTTAATAGGTATGTTATAATATGTAATAAAAGAAAATCATAATTTATTATTGTTCTGAAAAGAAATATACTAAGATCCCTGGTATAAAATCGTTAGTTAAATTGTATATGGTTCTTTTTTTTTTATTAATAAATAATATTTTAATATAACGAGTTAAAATTATTCATGAGAAATTGAAAATTAAATTTCAGTCGTTTGGGACCGATGGTTGTATAACTCGTTTAGTAATAATATTATTACTCGTTATGTATAATCAATCGTTCATCAAAAGAGGGTAAAGATACATGCAAAGCCATTGCTCAAATTATAAACGAAATTGGACAACTGTCACTAAAAAGTCTACATTTAAAATCTTTACTTGTTATTTAGAAGTTATAGAGCATATTTATAATAAATATATTATGAATCAATAGGTATAATAGGTTCATTTTTAATACTAAATGTACTGCACTACGGCGCCTTCTTTATCTTCTACCTATTGTACCACCCAGATGATATTACAGGACATGTGCTATTGTGCTATATAAGCAAAAAGGAATATTGTGAAAAAAGAATGCAAGTAACATGCCGTTTGATTTTTTATAATCTTTTTATTGCATTTTAAATAAAAATGTGATGATAACAGGATTAATATCACACATATCATGGAGATATAAAAAATGAGTCGAAAATTCCTTTTTTTTTTTTTTCAACACAATAGGTACACCTCCTTATTCACTTTTCAGATTTTAACTGTCTAAGATTTAGAGTAGATATGTACAAATGGAACTTACTGAATAAAATCACGGTAATATTTTGACCTCAAACTGTATGGAAATAATATAGTATATTTTTATTGTTGGACGACATTGAAATTTCACAGCAGACGGAATATTATCGTATCATCGCTGAATTTTTATGGTATTTTCAATGTTGGTAGTAAAAACGGTTTCAAGTTTCAAGCTTCAAAACAGACCGTAAACTTAACGTCAAGTGCCTTATTCATCGGAACATTATTCGTAGAGATGAAGAAAAAAAAAATTAATATACTCATATATACTGTTAACGGTCGTAAACTTTAGTCGGTAAGCAATGTACGGTCGATTGTTGCGGATTCAAACGGGCAGGGGAGTTTTAAAGTGATAAAAATTAATGTGTACCAACACGGCGGCGCCAAAATCGCTAAAATATTGTGGCAGACTGAAAAACGAAACTATATATATATATATATATGTACAAGTGTAATTTCAGGGAATTGAAAAGTTATATAAATATTTTATCGTTTTCGAAATGCATCGCACGAGATTATACGTATATTATGATGATCATAAAGCGAGTGCAGCATGGTTTTCTGATATTTTCTCATTTCGCAATTATATTACTTCTGGGATCGACGATTCGTTTAAATTATTCCACATATAGTGCACCGAAATAATATCCATATTATAGTAAAACGTCGAAATCGAGATTCTCGAGAATATCATCGTTATTATACATTATAATAAAATATAAGAGCATATTATATTTACAGTATACGGTTTCTCGTACAATAATAATACGCATATTTAAAGTTCGAAATTGAATCGCCTGTCATGAATGGCAGTGTTGATACACATGTAATCACAAAACCGAATACTATGCAAAGTATAAATCACTTTGAAATATATTAAAATAAGACCGAACGCACGAAAAACTTGGAAAAATAATTCATTTCACCAGTGCACGACGAAATTTTTATTTCATTAAATTCAATTCACCTTGATTTTATAATAACTGTTGCGAGTTGTTGCGATCTGTACATTTTCGATGTTTAAGATAAAATATTACTGCGACCATATTATTTTCAGAGAATCCGTATTTTAAATAAGTACATCCTTCTCTTCACCATTTCTAGAATATGTGTCCCTGTCCAAAATGTCAAGTTGGTACACGAATCGAGAAAAAATGACCTGAATTTTCGTGGTTACAGATTTTTAGACTGCACTGCTGCAGGTGCTCCACATATTATATATTGTTTTCACGGTAAATACGCGCAGAGCTATTATTTCCTGCACCCGTCTACGGAGAAGTCAATAAAATTAAATTTTAAACGCTTTTAACGTCTTGTCAGTTGTCACACGTACTTATATATGCTAAAAACGACCGGTCAATTTGCTGCCGATCGTATTTCGCCATTAATTGTATCGTCACACCCCTTATTTTCACATCCAGATGTATACGGTTTAATGCCGTTTCGAATATAAACCTCTTGGGGGAGGGGGGGGCAACACTACCCTATAAAGCGGAGTAACCGGATGCCTGGAATACACAGGATACTTAAAACCGTATATCTATCATCTATAAATACATGTGTGTACGTATAATATACACCGTATTATGACAAAACAGAGACCAATATAGTACCTATACAAAATTATTCAATATTAACAATGAAGAGAAAATGAGAATTTTTACGATTTAATCATTAAATATATTATTACACCACTGGTGTCCAACATGATGATCATCGTAACGCATAAATACGAAATTATCTCGCACAGCTGATCCAGAAAGTGTAATCTGTAGAAGGAATTGTGATCACTGTGAATGTTATATATATATACAATTTACAATGCCTTCGTTGATTATTATTTTTATAAAATTATAGTATTTTTCTTAAAAAAAAAAGTATTCAAAATTCGAATTACCTCTTAAAATCGAAATATTTCTTTTGAAAAAATGTACGCTTTATGAATACCTAAACAATATTTCAAGTATTTTAAGGTTTAAAATAAAGAGTTCCAACATGGTATTTTAAGTTATTTTCAAGAGAATGTTTTTAAAGATTTAATTTACAAGTTATTTTGTATGATATAAAACCATTTTTAATTTTGTGAATTTTCCATTTAGCTATACTAATCTAATTTTCAGTTTAAATAGCACGTCTTGAAAAAAACATAATACGTGATATAAGAAATTTTATATGGAAGAAACGGGATTTTTCTAAATCCTTTCATTCTATATTATAATACAATTATTATCTTGAATATAATTAGGTACTATATTATTATTACTTCAAGCTATTTCAAATATATAATTTTACTGAATATTGTTAACAAAATTGTTTTGCGCACAATTTAAAAAAATACATTGACATTGTTAAAATTAATAATTAATAATTTAATTCAATTCAATAACAAAATCGAATCCAGTCACAGTAATATTTGTAATCGAATAATATTATGATTAAACTATAAATTATTATTTTTTCGTTATAAATGTAATGGAATTAAAAAAAAAATGTACTGGTGAAAATAATAAATCAATAAGTTATAGATTTAAATTTAGTGCGTAAAATTAATTTAATTATTGTTTTATAACGGAATTTTACTCCCCAGTGAACGGCTATTTTATTCCTTCTTTTCCTAGCAGATAACGCTTATTAAAGAATATATAAATATTTTACTATCGGATCAATAATTTTTTCCATATACATATCTATATCTTACATATATATTATACAACCGTTTTTGTACTTAATATTTCATAAAAAAATAAAAAAACCCAATATTTTTTGTAGGTATATATAAAAAGTAAGTAGGTATATTTAAAAAAATATAATATATAATAGTGTGTATGTGTAATATTATGCTAAAAAATAGTATAAAATTCACATACATACATATTTTATATTTTATAATTATATAAATATAAATTAATTAAGTCTAATCAAAAAGTAAAGTGAATCTATATGTATAATAATATTTGATTAGCCACTTAAATTGTTAAATCTTAATGTAACATACATTTATAAATGCATTAACAGATTGCCTGAAAATCGGTACGGTCGTGGAATTGAAACGTGGAATTTGGTATAAGGACGGGCAGTTAATAATCAGTACGTGGGTATACTAGAATTGATTGATATCTATTGGATTTTAATCATTGTAAAAGTTAAATTGTGATATATTATATTGACCATATTAATAAGTAAACATTAAAATTTGTATAATTTTACTGTAGAATGTAATGATTAATACTGTAAAATAAAGATATTTTTCTAATAAAATAATATAAACGCTTCATATTTAAAATATTAAAATGAATAATCATTGACTTCGTATAGGTACTAACCCTGAACAACTGAAAATTAAATATGATAGACAATACCAATTTTATGTTTACTTATTTATATGTGAGCAAAACTCAATTATTTATACAATAAAAAACTATAATATAAATTGTTGAATGTTTTTCGCATATTTATTATTCCAAGATGAATTTAACGTAAATTTCATGTGACACCGATTAAAAATCACTTGACATAAATTACATCGTTTTTTTTAACCTGGAGAAAAAGACTAAATATTTTTTAAACGTTTACGAGTGGTATCTCTGAGATCAGGATGACAGTAGTAGGTATCTACTATATAGTTTACTATGTAGAAAAAAAGTAACAACAAGAATAACAGGTTTTATATCAATTACACTTGAAATTCATATACTAAATAGTATTCTCGAGTTATTTTTGTCTTAAATTTACTTTTTTTTTTTTTTATACAAATTTAACCGCATATTGAACATAATAACATATAACTAAGAACGAGGTATTAAATTAAAACCCCAAAAATGTCCCATCAAAATGTATTATTACACAAAATGCAATTATGTTATCTATACATGGAAATGTTCTACTATAGTAGCGATAATTTAAAAATATAATTGAAGAGAAAAAACCGATTTAGTTAAATAACTTTTGCATAGAATACAGTTTAAAGTAATATACTCGGTAATATCGAAGTTTCAAGACGTGAGCAAACAGATACAGAGGAACGTTGAAAAAAGGATTGCATTTTGTACACAGGATTCGTCCTGAATAAAACGTCGGATGAACAATGGAAGACACTAAACCACATTTTACGTTATATCTTTTCCGTCGAAAACCGAGTGTCGTTTTCGATTTCCTACAAACCAAACAGACCATACGGATCTGTATAGATTTTTCGAATATCATGTAAAAATTGGATGTCTGGAAATAATATAATATTGTACGAGACACGTACAGCGGCAATCGAATGATTTCGTGTATTTCCTGTATGTGATATATTATATTGTATTATGTTTATTGTGTCGGATTGACATATTGACGGTGGCAATAACAATATAATATAATACCGTCCCTTCTGCGTACCTCAACAGCTATATATAGGGCATCATCGGGAGGAGGTTCTACAGGATGTTTCTTTGCATCGATTTCGTAGTAAGATCCCTGTTTGGCTTGCCGAACATTTAAATGAAACACTGATAGACGTAAACCTCGGAAACGTCAAAATTGTTTCCAATAACAAAACGATGTTGTCATGAGATTCTGTAAATACAGCAAACATGTATACGTGCAGGAAGGTTTTTCGAATAAAACGAAAAAAAAAAAAAAAAAAAAATGAAGGAACAATAATATTATTAATGACGACAATGTTTGTTTTTCGGCATGTATTATAGTTGTGGTCGTTGAAAAATAAGAGTTGAATACAACATACGTATTGATATTAAAAACACTGCAATGGAAGTGAAACCGTAAAATATCCAGTCGTATTAATCGTAGAATTAATTTCAATTAGGTATGAATTTTATATGGATCATATATGGTCGTATCGATTGGCCGCCGCTGTATTTTTATTTGCCATCATCGTTCCATTTCGCTAAACAAATTTTCATGGCCTGTATTATTCAACATAAATTTTCAACAATAAAATAATAACATAGTAGTACTGTAGTAGGTACCAATCAATTATAATACTTGGACTTGCGTTAGTTATACAGTTATAATTATACATTTTAAGTTGCACACGCATCTCTTCGAGTGTTCGATTTATTATTTATTATTCATCGCTTTCTCTTATACGTGGTTATTGTATAAAATAAATTACAATAAACTCGTATATTTAGGTAAAATATTACATAAATTATTTGTAAAATTGAATTGCGGTGGAGGGATACTGGTTAAATAGATAGACAGATAAACGAACAAACATGACAAGAATCTAAAATTATGATTCAGTCCCGTTTCAACGAATTCTGTTATGCCCCACATCCCGTTTTGTCGAAAACCATTTCACCAATATTATTAATTTAATAATTTCATTTGAAAATTATTTTTAAGCTCGGATTTCTGAGCACGTGTCTGTTGAGGGCGTATTTATGGGGAGGGGAGCGTTGGGATGTTTCTGAACTCTCTGGATTTATATTATTTTTATTTTAATACCTACCTTGTAATTTATAATTATGTGTATTAAATAAGCGTTGACCGAAAACGAATCACTCGTACTCGTGATTTTATGTAACATTTAAATACATTAATAGTTAAATGTTAAAATATACAGATTTAATAAAAATTAATTTTTTGTAAAATAATTAATGTTTAAAGTTGAGTGTAGTAAGTATAACATATTTATTACAATTAAATTTGATGTAATTTTTTAGGCGGGACATTTTTCTCCAAAAATCAGATTCCATTTTTCTACAGTCCATTTTCATCAAGAAAAAAAAATTTTTTTCCTCCAAAAATAAATTATAATTTTCTTTCGAAAAATGTATTTATTTATGTATTTTCTATTAAAATAAAATAATACGAAATACACTACACTCATCAGCTTTTTATATCGATCATTTTTAAAAAAAAAAAATTTTAAAAAGACAATTAAAAAAAAAAATCAAGTAAAATGTGTTTTAATATTATTTCAAAAATATAGTATATTTATTATTTATTAATATTGAATTTTTAAATAAGTACACTAAATTTATGACAAATTATTTGGGAAAAATAAAATAATAACAATAATAAATAATAATTAATTGTCATGTTTCTATATTTCTTTTTTTCATCAGATTAATAATAATTATATAATATAAATCTTACATTAAAATGCTAACTCCGAAAACTGTTTTTTCCACGAAAAAACTGTACTATTTATTATTTAATTCCCAGGCCCGTTTTCGCCGCTGCTCGACACTTATTCCTTTACCCTTTTTAAACTAATCTCCGGTTATTTTGAGATTTTTACGCCTTTCGTTCCTCTGCATTTTCGACTCTTCTCCGAGCTTCGACGCCAGGAAGAAAAAATGCGATTCTCAACTCGCCAATTTTCATTATCACTCGACGTTTTACCTTTATAGGACTTTTTTGACGCCACAGACTTCAGATTCGCGTTTCTCAGATATTTTAACGTCTGAACGTTTCGTTGTCTACCGATCGTCCCCGAGCGACCGGGAAGTTCGTTCCGAATATGCGTATGTATTATCTGTCAATATACAATGTCAAAATCTGTCGTCCGTTATCTGAATAGTTTATGAGAAATTTCAACCACCTTATCATCGATTCTGTAGCTTTGGAACAGGAATGAACTTTTGATACGGGTACGCCGGTTCGAATCCCACTCCACCTATATCTTATTTTGTGACTTTTTTTTAGCCAATATCCAAAATCGTAATATATTTTATTATCATTATAACTTTTATTATTTAATATTTTTTATATTTTTTTATTTTGTTTGTTTGAATTAAATTTTGTACCTACCTTATTTTATTAAATTTAACGTTGGGTTATATAATACACTGTGACGGATCTGTATTTAATTAAGTATCTAATTAAGTCAGACCCACTGATTCACAGAGTACCTATACTATAGATTTTATATCTCATAGTAATGAATTTAAAATCGTAGGACATCCGTAGTATTTTTCACAATTTTTAATTAAATTTATATTAATACTTTCGATGAATTTAAAAATTATAAATAAAATATCATATATACGATGTTTAATTGAACTTTCGACCTGACGACAATGGTCACATAAAATTCAAAAACTAAATTTCCGAGCGACTTTTTATATGTGCGGAGTAGATACATATTACCTATACTATATTATACTTTTTCATTTTATATCCATATTATATTTAACGGCGGTAAATATTTCTTAACGTTTTGATTAAATTTATAGTGATACTGTGTAAAACCTGTTACTCAGGCGAGAACCGAGCGTAGCAAGGTTCAAGTTCTTTTAAAACTCCGAGAATATTAAGTTTTAACAATTTTCGGACTACATATCTTGTACACCTATTCGTCGGAGAAACTTTAGGAGTAAACGATTTCTAAAAAGCGAACGCTAGTTTCCGTCGTAGGCGAAATATTTTTAAAATTAATTAATTAACAATATTATTTCCGATAAAATACATAAACCGAGGTATACGAGTTGCACTCAAAAGTAATTCTACTAATGAGGTGTTGTACTCAATAAAAGTTAAACTTACAAGGTGCCACATACAATCGGAGTTTCAAATTCAATGTTTCACACTCAAAAGGTGTTGTACTTAAAAATAGTCTCATAAAAAAAGTGTTGTACTTACAAGGAGTAGCACCCGGTAGGTGTTGCACTTAAGCTAGTATACACCCAATAAATTAATTATAAATACCTATCAGCGTTACTGAAAATTTTGGAGGAAAATAGACAGTAGCGAAGCGTATATGTATAATCAGTTGAGAAGAATGGAATACACATTTTTTTAGAAGAAAATGGATACGGGAAAATTTTTTTTAATTCAAAACGATCAATGACAGATATATTCACGTGCAGTTCACAGATTAGTATTCTTAGTTTCTTACTAATATAAACTTAATAAACCATTTTTCCTCCTTCAAAAAACACCTCTTTATTCGAAAAAAAATTCACTTGCGTATAGGTATCGCTTATGTATTATTTGAATGTCAATATTAAAACAAAAATATATATATATATTTGTTTGGTCTGATCGTAATTAGTATAAGTAAGTATAGTAGCTATTATAATATAGGTATAAACTTGATTTTTATAATTATATGCATATTTTATTTATATAATAATTGAATATAAAAATATGTATATGACAAAAAAACTTACGTGGTATTAAATCTGTAAAGATAAAAGATAGAAGGGGAAGAACAAAACCTTTTTTTTTTTTTTTTGCTTACAATAGTTTACGGCTAAATATAACTTGAAAAATCGAGTGAAGTATAAGTGGTCCAATACAAAGAAAAAGTACAAGAAGTGCTCGAGAATGTTAGAAAATTGGCCCGCGTAAATGCATTTGGCACCGACGACGATTAAAAACCTGAAACGACACCACTTCATGACCAATATTCTACCGGCAACAATCCCGATCATTAATTAGACAATAACCATTCATTAGACGTATATTATACAACACAACACACGGTCGTTGGCGGAATAAAATTATACAAGCAAAAAAACAAAACATTTGCCATACGATTTTCTTGCGTGCACCATGAACACAGGTGTAATAAAATAAAACGCCACGATGCACATTACACGTTCCCGTCGTGTAAATAAACATCCATATATATATAATATATATATATAGTCGTTATTATTGTTTATTGTTTTTTTTTTTTTTTTTTTTTACGCAAACAGTGTGGAATTTAAAAGACTGAGTAAAAAAAAAAAAAAAATGTGTTGGAAACCGTGTTTATCGATAATTTATTCGAGAAAATATGAACACAATAAACACGTATATAAGTATGCAAGGGATTCGGTATAGTAACGATAAAAAAAATCAACACTATTCCAACGGATCTATGAAAATAAAATGAATATTTTTCTCTTCCTCGTTGTGCAAAAGTATAAAATATGGTACACTATAGTGCACTATATACATACACACTACGATTTTGACGATATAGTAGTGATGACATTTGAAATCGAATGTTATGCCAAGAAATGTTTGAAATGTATTGATATTTCTGCAGTATTTAAATAATAATAAAACTATGTCGCAAATGAATATAAACCTGAAATAGGCACTTGAATAATAATTAATAATAATTCGCGTAGACACATACTTGTATAGAGAAATTCGATTTAATTTATAACTAACGAGCCGTAATAAATTTATAATTGAAATATTCATTTATTAAAGAGATTTTAATAAAATAAACCAGAAATGTCTAAACCTAACATAAGTTATTAATAAATATTAGTTTATCATTTCCTGCGTATGATAAGTAGGTACCTATATATACATAAACCATGTACAATGAGTTTAATTGGTTAATGTATTTAATCTTTTATGAGAAGGGTCATAAATTAAAGTTTAGTTAAATGTATTAATTTAAATTATAAAAATGTTTATGATATACACACATATATCACTATTTTCAGCAAATTGTTTGATTACATTATACAAATAAATATCTATCAACAAGTGTACTATATGGATACAATAAACTAACTATAATAGTATACTTATTTGCATTAAAAAGGGCATTGAAAACATTGTAAAAAAAATTTAATTCATTTAATTTGTCGCAAACGAACAAATGTATTGAGCGATATGGTTATATAGTGTTTATTTACGTTATTATGTTTACACGATAAATATTTGAAAAACAAAATGTATTAAATGTATTTAATACTATTATTTTCGCATTCACATAAAAGGATGTCAATACAACCATTTTTAAGAGGTCTTATACAGATAATTTTCAGAAAATTTCAAGAAAAAATAAAATCTAACAATTGCGAAATGTTTATATGCGTTTAAAAATAAATAATAAATGGTCACGTTCCAAAATACCAGTAATTTTCAGATTTTAAATGTAGTGAAGAATGTATTGGTTTCACAATGACGTATTTTTTTGTTTTTTGTTTTCTATTTATACACTTTTTTGAATAGAAGGAGTCGAGTAGAATTTTCGGGTAAAAATCATTCCAATAGAAAATGTATTGTAGTTGATAAATTTTGGATTTCTTTAGTAGTTTTCTGGAGAATAAAGATAAAATGCCGAGAAAAAACAAAAAAAAAAAAAAAAAAACGGCCAATAGAGTCGTTTTTCGATATCTTTCGAACGTTTTTAAATATTAAAAAAAAAAAGGCAACGAACGTAGCGCTCAATATATTATTGTTATCTATCATTTATTTTTCGTTACGTGTTTCTCTAAAATACGCTTTTTAAGTGGTTGAAGATAAGAAATGCTAATAAAATGTTCCTCGTACGAGTTTTCGTTGGAATTTTCTTGGCGCCGACGCGTCGCATATTTAAAAAAAAAACACACACACACACACGTCTACGATGGCATTATATATTTATATGAAATTCAACTGGTTCCCGCAAGAGATGATTGTTATACGGTATAATAAACGTACTTATACAATATAACGTATTTAGGCAATATCGACTCGGCCAGTTATCGGTACGTTCATTCGTATCGTGAACAATATATACATATATACCTAATATGCTATATCGGTAGTAAACGGACCACAATCGAGCCCACAAACAAATTCACGAGTCATTGTTCGGCGAGTCGGAGACATAGGAGGCCGACCTTTGGGGATTTCCGGGCGGGGGTAGTGGCCGGCAACGGGGGATATGGAAGGTTTTTTTTTTACATTTAAACCTTTTGCGAATCCACCACCACGGCAATTAATAAACACACACTCGGACTGACAGGGTGGTCGGTGGCGGCCGAGCAGGTATATATAGTTAGGCCGAGGACGAGTAAAAGGATGGGATCCCTTTATTTCCCCTAATCTAATAGAGGGCCGCCGCCGTGGCGCAGTCCGGGGCGTTTAAGTACTGCGAATTAATGTGCCGCGACACAAGTTTCGGAAACTCCATTTGTCGGGCAATATGCTACCGCGTCGATTTGTCAACGGAAATTTACACGCGGAAAAGTCCCCCTCCCCGCCCGCCACCGGTGCGAGCAAAACACCGTTTCGTTCGGATTTACCGCCAAAAGTACCCGAAGAATACATTATCGCATAATCAATATCTCCCCCGCACATAGACCATTCCATCGCGGAAATCAACCGATTTATTTAAATTGATAACCGATTTTACCCATATGTATTCGAAAAATAATCCCGGATTAAATCTAAAAGAAGGCACTTCATGCGTTGACGACGAGATACAATTTATAGTTGATATTATAGAAAACTACCCTTTTGTTTCGAGAGCAGCCTAATTGTACACACACACACACATATATATAGACACGGAATCGGAAGTCGATGATCTACAAAATCTAAAAAATGGCCTGCAAAAGATTGAAATATGACCTTTTTATGGTAATAAAAATTAATTATATTCAGATTAATTAAATGTGTAAAACCACATATTTTATAATTGGATAAATATGTTTTTTTGGGATATACGTAAAATTAATATAAAATAAAAATATATACACAAATAACCACGAAATTTACCAGTTGAACGGTTTCCGCCGTTCAAATCATTGATTTACAATGTTTTTTGACACTTAACACACATTTCACTTTTCGATAAAGCTTTCGCGAGTGTATACCAGATCATTTCGTTTCACCCCCCTCCACCAAAGAATCACGTGCATAACCACCCTTTTGTACATTTTACCGGATGAAATTCTTATCCGTTTTAAGAAAGGGGAAACAAATTCACAGACTATAAAAAAAAAAAATGGAAATGAAAGGGAAGCGCAAATGGCAATCCATCAATGTCGCGTACTAGCGCATACGACAATCGTTGTAGACACGTTTTCTTTCCTTTTTTTTTTAGCATCTTTAGGAGCTATTTCACGCTTTACATATATACCAAACACAGACCACCCTGAAATATATCACGAGGACAAAAAAAAAAATGGATAGAAAAATACATAATATCAGTCATAAAACGTGTGTGGTTTAATAATAATCCGTTTTCGGGTAACCCTCGCGGTCACCAAATCTTAAATAAAATATTCCACGTTCCGGAGATTTTCGGATAAAAAAAACTGAAAACGTTATTGTGACAATTGATTGTAATAAAATATCAATGTTACTATTCAATTTAAAAATATTTGTTTATATACCGAAGACAAATAAGATGAACTTAAATTTAAATTAACATAAAAACCAACCATAAACTTTCGGTTAATAAAAGTTATAGTAGTTGACAAAATAATTTAAATTCGCTAAAATTAAAGTAAACCGGGGGAAAATATTAGCTCATTCGCAGTAAAAAATAAAATACTTTTTATTTATTGTTTAAAAATGATAATTGTAATCTTTTAAATAGTATAATAAACATTTCCGCGTTGAGTTCTAAAGTTTAAAAATAGATTTACTTTTCAACTTAACTTTAACATTTTATCTAGTTTATGCCAATATATTACAGTACTTTAATATTTTAGAATTAATAAATTAGTTCATAAATAATGCTTCTATATAAATAACCTACCTTTACCTATAGTATAATGTTGGAGTGTACAAACGAACGCTTCGATAAGATACTAAAAATTTAAAACCCAATAAACATTTTGTAATCTTCAACATTTTATGTAATGTTAATAGTTAAATGTTTAATAATAAACATTTGATGTAAAGTTAATATTTGAATGTTTAAGAATAAACATTAAATAAAAGAAAAATAATTAATGTTTAAAGTTTAATGTACATTAACATTTCATTGAATATTTAAATATTAAATGTTTAAAAATGAATGTTCAACAGAACTTTTAAAAAACAATGTTTAATTCAATATTATCATTTTGTTCATATTTCAATGTTTATCGCTTATAGGGAAATTTCAGAAGGGGTAGAATTAAATAAAATAAAATATTTTCATGTTAAAAAACTACCAGTTATAAAATTATTCTCCAGAAGGATATAACCCCCATTGCCCATAGGCACATATAGATATTAAGTTTAAAAAAAGGGAAGGGGTATCTAAACCATACGAAAAGATAGATCCACCTCTCGGCTACCTGCAACAAAGGTATTTTGGAATTGAGGATTAATTGTCCGTGGAATAGTATACGATAATATAAGCATGGTGAAGGAGGGGAAATTTTTGAATCGTTATTGCAAATTTAATAGTAGTCAAATCGTACTCGATCTGATGTCAAAATGTGTTATACGCTCCAGTATATAACATACTAAAAGTATTTTTTTTTTTTTTTTTTTTTTGGTATTCTCCAGAAGGGGCTATATTCCTCCCCTACCCCCTTAATAAGCACCAATGTACAGAGGCTTTAAGTAACAAGACAAAACCGTTAGGCACTAGGTTTACTTCCCCTTGAATTATGAGCAATTCTAAATTAGATTTTCGACTACCCAAAAAAGTGAATTTTAGTAAGTATGTTATATACCTTAGTGTACAACACATTTTTTCACAGGTGCTCGTTCTGATCTCCATTGAATGGGATGCAGCCTGCAACGATTCAAAAAATGTCTACTCTGTTATGCCTGTAATCGTATACCATCACTGGAGCATTTACATGTACCCTCAATTCCGACCACGTTTGTATCATTGGAGTGTAGCTCAGTCAGTTAAGCATGAGTACATAAATTGTGAAGTAAGTGATGATCGGAGGTTCGAATCCATTCGCCGAGGGTGCGTTTGAAAACTTAACTCTAGTTAACTCGAGTCAACTATAGTTGATTTCGCGTCGTTCGAGAAAACAGTGTTAACTCTAAAGTTACCGTTCGAAAACCTAGTGTTGTTCACTAGAGTTAACTCTTGTTACCCAAAAGAAATCGCTAGGTTCTTTTAACTCTACTGATAATATTATTCTTATCATATACAAGTAACAAATAATTTTTATTTATATTCTCGGCCGGTGCCCATGACGAAAGATATATTTCGTCATGTTATCGCCTATATAACCAACATTTTGTTAATTGTTTTTACTTTCAAATCTCTCCATTAAACTAGAAAATAAATTGGACCAAGAATTATATAACTATAATTTGTAAAAATTATAAATAAATACATATTAAATATATTGAAAAATAAACACTTATCAAAAGATCTTATCATTATTCGAATGTCAATTTATTCTGTGATTAAACTTTACTCTATTCTTATCTACTTTACCCAACTCATTACTTTACTATAACTCCGAACATTTGAACGCACCCCGGAATTAAGATTTTTTGCAAAATTTACAGAAAAAAAAACACGTTCTGATAAGGAGGTAAGTAAAATAATAATTAGATAGAGGGGGAATACAATAAAAATGCATGATTACTTGCAAGTTTTTTTTTTTGGGGGGGGGAGGGCGTTTGAACCCCACTATACAATGTTGTATGAACCTTCAAAAACAAGGTTGACTAAAAAGTTTAACAACATTCAATCAAACCAAATTTAATGGTTATTAAATGTTTATTTAATGTTAAACATTACATTTAAAGGTTGCATACAAGGTTCAATAAATGTTTACATGTTTATTGGAATACATACATATATATATATATTCATTAATTTCAGAAATGTAGTGGAGGGTATACGATGTATACCCACTTCTCAATTTTTTTCTTAATAAGCAAACTTTTTTATTCGATACGCAGGTAATACGATCGTATGCCCACTAATTCGACCAATTATTATTTATGGTCTACTGACAAATTCGCAGTAGGTACTCATTTAAAAGAAAGTTTAGTTTTAAATCCTCAAGCTTCAGCGTATACACACTAAAAAATGTACGACTATACATTACTGATTAATTTATACGTTTACACCGGTATAATTATTTAGTAATTTCGTTTCGTTTATCAATTCAAATATCGCCGAAAGTAAACAATACATCGTCATATTATAATAATATTTTTGTAATAATAATATGTCTATGAATGTAAAAAAAGAACAATGAAGTAATCCCTAAAGTCTCGTACACACTAGAACACGCACGCATAGGCTGAGCATGTGTGCGCACGGTTTGCGTCGTGTGTGCTCAGTATGGACGCCACTACACACAACTAATACGACAAAATGGCGTCTACACTAGAAAAAGTTATGCGACGCAAAGCGTGAGCACACATGCTCAGCCTGTGCGTGCTCTATAGTGTACCCGCGGCTTAAAATACTTTCAACGAATACCTATACGTTTTTTTTTTTTTTTCTGTTATAATCCTTAGATTAGTTTGTTGCAGCTCTCCACGCTTGTCTATTGTAACATAATTCTTTCAGGTCCTTATAGCATTTCTTATTCATATCCTTCATTATATGTGTCATGTATTCTGTCCTCGGTCTTCCTCTTCCAATGTATCCTTCTACGTCTCCTTAAATTATTGTCTTTAGTAGGCTATCATGTCTTAATATTTGTACTATAATTTTATCTCTTATGGATTGAATATTTTTCCATAGCAGTCGCTTATCCTTTACGGTTTCTAGTACTGCTTCATTTGTCATCCTCTCTGCCCATGGTATCCTAAGCATTTTTCTATAGCACCACATTTCAAAGGATTCCAACCTATTTTTTATTCTGTTGTATTGATTGTCCAGGTTTCACATCCAAGAGTGCCACGCTCCATATTATAACTTTTTAAGAATTTTTTCCTTGTCGTCAGGCTGATTTTATTCGTAGTCAAAATGTATCTTTATTTTCGAATGCTTTTTATGCCTGTGCTATTCTGCAGTTTATGTTTGTTTTGCTGTGGCCATCTCCTGTTATGTTATTTCCTAAATATACATAATGTTGTACTTGTGTTATTTGTTCATTATCTATATTTATGTTAAATCGAATGGGATTAGTTTTGCTACAAACCATAATTTTTGTTTTCTTTTTGTTAAGTTGCATTCCATATTTATTTTTTAGTGTTCAATCTATCACTACTAAGGTGTTTTGGAGGTTTTCTTCTTTTTCCGTGCAGAATAATATGTCGTCCGCGAATCTTATGGCTGTAATAATTTGTCCCCCTATATTCCAACGCCTTCTTGTATTTCTGTTTTCAGCTCTTTCATTGCTTCTTCAATGTACAAATTGAACAGCATCGGTGACAAGGTACATCCCTGATTAAGTCCTTTGTTTATTTTTGCTACTGCTTCTTTCCAATTTATTTGTATTAAAGCTGTTTGATTTTTGTATGTATTGTAGATTACTCACCTATCATTATACTTGATTCCTATTTCTTTGAGAATTTAAAATAACTTATTCCATTGTGCTCTATCAAAAGCTTTTTCTAGTATATATATTTTTTTCAGCAGTTTAATATGGATTGTCATAATTTAACATATAATTTAATACTAATATTATTAGGTACCTATACATATATTATTTCAAAAACGTATTTTTATGCCATAAATAATTTATAAAATTCTTTAAGGTTATGTAAAATATTTATATGTTATACCTATCTAACATACGAATATATTATTATATCGCTTTTCGGCATTTAGATACAAAAAAAATAAAAAAACCTTTGAATCACTCGTTGTTATAACTTGTTTCGAAATCGAATGTGCACGACACTGCCGTGACTGGAATAATAATATGTACGAGTCCATCGATTATTGTAAAAAAAAAACGTTTTTGTTGTTGTTGGTCGAAGCAACCTCCGCTACTGTTATAAAACGTATATTGCATGCAGTGGGCGAGCGAAATAAAATAAAAAAATATTGATCTCAGACGATGATAAATGTAATACACATTATACACGTTTGGAAATAAATGCTTTACGAAGGGGAAAATGTTAAATTTATAAAAAAAAAAAACCGTGTTAAACGCGTGACAATGGTGAATAAGAAGCAGCATACATAATATCGAGTAGGTGTCGATCGAATTTACATGTGAGAGAAAATATGAAAACAAACGAGTAGAACGCGATCATCAATTATTATTATACCGCATTTATATTTAAACTCGTATTCGCCAATACCCATTTTATTATTTATATGTTATAGTATATTTTACTCTTTGTACGCTTTTGTTCAGGACATGACAAATCAGACGTTATTCGCTATAGACGGAAAGTATTTAAAATATAACATATAGAAAAAACACAAAATGATTACCCTACGTATTTACAGACTTAAATTATGACACGTTTTTATTATTACTACAAATTAACTTAACTTCTATATACAGTTCTATAAACACATTTTTAATAAATTTTAATTTCATTAATTTAAAATTTAATACATCATAAATAAAAATATAAAAAAATTTAAAAATTAAAATTAAACATAAGAAATTATAATCAAAACAAAAACAGAATTTTAATTGGAAAAATCTGCACTGACGACCCATAGACAAACCACGCTAAGTTAGCATACAGAGCGACAATATTTATTAACTATTGTCATACACGTATACGGTTACGGTTATTTCGGTTAACGCTGTATAATTAAAACCTGCCCGTGACGGACCAGTTTTCATCATCAGCCACCGGGGCTCTTTCTTAACGTGCGTCGTGCATAGATGAATATATGGTATAATGCTCGTGGTTTCGTTGTCAACAAAATGGAAAAATTTTTTTTAAATTTTAAACCGGTTTTCTTGGGATTGAACCAATTAAGACCAAGTTTATGCGAGTTATTTTGTGAGCATAAAGTGGGGGTAAAGACGATATGATTTGGTCGACCCGGCAATCAGGTCATATGTTATATCAGGTCACGTGTAGATGTCCGACTAAATTCCCGTCAGTTCTGTTGGATGATGTCAGGTGGCCGGATATCCGACCATCTGACTGCCACAAAATCATGTCACGTTATGTCACGGCCAGTGCAACGGCCGGATCGATCAAATCATACAGCCCCCTTAAAGCGACTTTAAAATGTTTTACTTACAATGTATTATTTATTGAATAATATTTTACATCAATAAATATATAAGTTATTACAGATTAAATATTATAATATAATCTAGATTTAAAAAAATGCATATTATATAGGTACTCATAATGAGATATAATCTCAAATTTTAAATAAATTATTTATCTATTTGATTACCTATTTATAATGACTAATAGACAATAGTTGAAATAAAGCTAAACCTATAAAAGAAAATATGTCGGTAAAAACCAAAAAAGTTTAAAAAAATATTAACTTGACGTAATTTAAATAGATAATTAATATCTATTAAACACCTATACCACATTATTTTTAAAATAATATACCTCGGTACCTATAATGATTAATTGGATTATAGTTAATATCGGTAGGTAGTCAGGGACGGCGTTACGAATTGCATGGCCTCGTTCAAATTTATTTTTGAGGCCCTAATTTTTTATTTTTTTTTTAACTTTGTTTTGTTGAGCAAGAAGAAATACCTTAAATAAAATATCAAGGTGAAAACTATGCGTAAAAAGAAATAAATAAAAAATATTGTGTTTTTTTCTCAAATATACGTTCATATATCTTCATATGGCATGGGGCCCTAAGCAACTGCTTCGGTTGCATTTCCCTTCCGGCGGCCCTAAAAAGAGTATAGCTAAGTTTCATTTATAAGTATTTTATAAGTTATAGAGTTTTAGGATTTATACAAATTATAAATGTTATATGGGTTAGAATCTCTGGTTTAAACGTCTTTTATCAAATTTAACAAAAGCAATATTTTCGAGTAAACCTTGCGTCCACTTTATAAATATCGTTTCACGAAGAAATAATTACGTAAAATAGCTAAAAACAAAATATGCCATAAATTTATTTTTAGATGATGTTTTAAACACAATAATTAACCAAAAAACTACAATTTAAGTTCTGCGTAATTATAATCATGTTATATTACCTGTTAAATATCGAAAATATATATATTTTTTTAATTTGATATTTATGCAGACCTACGCATCTACAATAAATTTGATTGGCACAGCGATAACTAGTGGAACCAAATCGTGCAAATTTCAATGCGATTACAACAATTTCTTGTAAGAAATAAAAACGGATTTTATCGATTTTTAATAGTGAGTTTGCTTTACGGCGGGACTTGTAGTATACATTTAAATATATATTATATTACATGACACAAGGAATAAATATTAAGTTTTTTTAATGCACTTGTTAACTTTATACCAAATATACAAATAATAATATTTATCAAGGTATATTTTTAAGTCATCGGAGCACATTTAAGTCAAACATACACTGGCAGTCGAGTCGTAAATTCAAAAAATAAACGGTCGAGGCCGAGTTAACCATATTATCGCCGTATCGGAATTAAGAAATCGGATAGTTTTCATTTTTTTTTTACGACTCATCCTGTGCGTGGGTTTTACACGTAATGGGTACCGTACGCAAAAATTGTTTTAGAGACCAGTCGACGTGTGCGATTTTAGTATTGATATAAATTCCATTTTTTGATATTATTTAATCGGAATTTAATCACAAAATTATTTGATATTTTTAAAGTATCCATTATTATTTAATACGTAGAACACAAAAATTTACCAATGCATAAACATGTAATCATTTTTCTCCCAAGTTCATTTTTTAAATTTTTTTATGGTCAAATCGTACGTTATCTTCAATACATCTTTACTATTTACATGTACATCGTAGACAGTGAAAATCGTACCTAATGCATACAAAATATTTTTGTTAAATTTCTCAGCGCTCTATGGATTATAATATGACAATGATTTATTAGCACTATTCGTCCGAAAGCTATATTATAACGTTCGTGTGATGAGATAGGTCGAACGCCATCAAAGATTCTTGGCGTATGCGATGGTTATTATTTCTTCTTATTTATATGTAGGCGTAACAACGAAAAAAAAATCGTTTGCCACAACGAGAAATACTTTGCAGATAATTGGATTTAACGCGGTGGACATCGAACGAATTCTGGAACGGAAATGAAATTATTTTTACTCTCAATCGGTGGAGATTATTGGTTCTAATGAATTTTCTCGGTGATATTTATTTATAATGGCCGAGAAAAAATAAAAAGCAATTCTCACGTCATATTTCGCCCACCTGGACAATATTAGAAAACGTGTAGGTGTATAGGCCAGTGCAGTACAGGTAATACTATTATTCGATGTGTTTTATTCGTATATTATTATTTTATATGTGCGTCTCGAGAACACTAAGCAGTTTATCTTTAAATTTTTTCATCTAATCTGTAGAAACTTTTAAACAATTTAGTGGAAATTATATTAAAAGTTAAAATTAAAATCCAATTTTCTAAAGACGACACTAACTAACACCATGCCAATACCTAATCAATTATTTCCAACACTTTGAAAAGTATCTAACAATATACGTGTATATGTTTGTTGAACATTGCTGGAAAAGTCTCACGATTTGATTTAACTTTGTTTATTTAGTAAATATTCGTATATTTGGTGGCAAAATGGTAACTGTTTTTAGCGATGTCAGAAAATACACTCGACTCCAAAAAAAGTAATGAGACACATTTCCAACAATGTCCCATAAATTTAAATAGGTACTACATATTATTATATTTAATCGTATAGGTACTTTACAAAATGTTAGACATAAGTTGCAAGCAGGAACGAGACTAAGGGGTGAGGGGTATTATACCTCTCCCTTGAAGGTAGTTGGCAAAATTTAATTCAGTCGGCAAAAAAAACAGAAAGTTGATTGTTGAAAATTATATTGATATAAGTATATACGAATTGAGTGAATCACTTTAATTCCATTTTAGAATGTGTAATTTGTTTCACTTATTCTAATTCCATTCTGTAATAATAATAATAATATGTTTACGGTGAATGCACACCGGTACCGAAGAGTACCGGGAAATCCGCATTAGTCTATAGAGGATTTCTTGATGCATAAACACTGGCTAGGGTGAGGTGGAAGTAAAGGAAAATTTTGAAGAGAATATTTTAGACTCGTTGAAAGTCAAGTCTTTTGGAAAATGATGTTTTTACCCTCAGTTGTTGTCTCGAAATTTCAAATAAATTTTTAAAGAATATGAATAAATATAGTATATCTATATACGCATTTAAGAATGTATTTTGTTATTATAAGTTCATATACAGACTATACTAACAAAAAAAAAAATGTTTAAATCGATTACCTAAAAAAAAATCAATCAGCTATTTATTTGTAATAATAAACAAGTTGGGAATGTAAACGTGCAATATTCCGGTTTCTAAACAATAAACTATAATTCCATAAACAAATTTTTTAACCTATCTACTATATTATATACTTATGTATAGAAACTTAAAACTAACAAAACGAATACAAATTTTAAATATTGATATTTGTAACCACAACAACGAATTGTAAAGACTGGGGAAAGTTATGAAAAACACATTCATCAAGCGTGCTATAGATTTCCAGTTTTCTATCTCCTTAGCAGCCCCTAAAATTGTGTGTAGTACGACACACTTTATACAGTACGTTAAGTTCAATGAGTAGTACAAAATTAGCAATTGTGTTAATAAAATTAGGCAATTCTACATTTTTATATATTATAATGTTGATGATAAAAATGAAAAACGTCATTCAAAAAAAAAATGGATTAAATGTGTAGTACGAAAATCAGAATATTTTGGGGGCTGCTCCTTGGAAACTATGTATAACAAAATATAAAGAAATCGACTATCAAATCAACAATGTCCTTCGTAACTATATGAAAACGTATTGATAGGAGGTATGGACGAATGGACAGGCATAATGGGGATATAAAGTGTTTTAACTATTATGTTTACAAACCTAAAACTAAAATATGAGTAAGCAATAATAAATTATGAACATCATTTTTCATATTCATAACTGTTGACGTACGACCTATTCGGTCGATAAATGTCGATTGCAAAAAGGTGTATAAATGCATATATTTAGGATATTTCTGGTACATTTCCCCTCATATAAAATTTAACACACAACCTCATCCAATTGTTTTAAATCCATATCAATATCGTCTATACTCGCATAATATGCATGTAGACTTATTAGAAACCTAAAATGTAAATTGTATGTTGCTATAATATAATATGTTATCCATGAATATTAATGATAAGAAGACGAGAAAAATCATCGTTCAATTATAGACAAAAATTAATTGTCTGATAATTAAAATAAATGTTATGAATTGATATATATATATATAATATAATATAGTATAGTTTATTATGTTATGGTAATATTACTTTTTCACACTTACCTACATACATTATTTCAATATTTATTTTCACATGTTTTGTTCCCGCTTTACAATTATTTAATATTTTGTTTTAAATAATTAATACTAACGTTTATTAACTAAATAAAAATCACGCTAACTGCAATAACACAGTTAAAACTAAAAGTATAGTAAGACTTGTAACTTCTCTAAGATAATCCAGTTGACTTAACTGTAATTTAATCAAATTAATAAAATTGTCCCGCTTCACACTTTTAGTAATTCTATAGTATTTCTAATCTATTATTTATCTACTTTTTTTTAAATGTATTGTTGTTGCCATAAAACGTAAAAGTCCTCAAAATCTTCCTACAATATCCTGCGATGAATTTATTTTTCGATATCATGCACCGACGTGACCTTGTGTACTCTTATCCGGTTGCTTCTTATAAAATATACGTGTAAAACAATGCACTCATTTGTAACGTAATGCGCGTGTATACCAGTTGTCACGCGTCTTGGAGACATTGGCTATTATCATCGGGATACCGTATGGGACACTATTGTGTTCAGGGTGCACGACATATTTTACTAGACGGTAAAAGCCACAAAACGTCTTTGTACCGGGCGATAAGCCGTGTGTCTGGTGAATGTTGTAACCCTGCAGTAGGAGTGGTACTGAAACGACTTACGAGGGTGTTAAAATGACTTTGTGTGTATAAAAAGGTCAACGAAAACATGGAAACTTTAACAATATTTAACGCTATATATAATATATACCTACACTCTATAGATATTAATATATATTATACCAATTACCAGATCTCCGGTATACGTACTGAACGTGTATCTCTGCTAAAAATAAAGATACAACTCATATAGATAATAAATAAAATATAGGTACTAATACCACACACTAAGTTAAATTAGTACGGACACTGATAAGATATTATATGCGGTCAGATGGCCATTAAAAAAAAAAAAAGATCGTCCGACATGTTGAATATGTCACTCTGTATAGTTTTGCGACGACTTATGTTACATTACGATCGATTAGAGCCATAACAAGATTTTGACAAAACTGGCCCACACAAGGAGCGTAAAAAGAAAGGGATGTAAAAATTAAGAAAATTAGTCGGAATTGTGTGTATTTATTACATTATGTATTTATTCTATTTTATTTTTGTGCCCCAAAAAACAGTTGACTATTATTTCTTTTTTATAACCACAGCGTTAGTTAATGAGCAAAAATAAAATAAAATTGCGTAAAATAATTGAATTGCCACTGATGGGTCTTGCTATCGCTCTGATTATGGTAACACTGTTCATAAGTTCGTCAGGACTTGCGTGATAAAATTAAATAATAGTGTTATCAAATTGTTAAAAACCAATCAAATTACACAATTTCTAATGAACCATAATGTACCGTAAATCTCAAAATTATTACAAGATTACACTAATCTATACATATTCAATATGGTTGACATAATTTTTCAGACTACCAAAAAATGTACATTTTGAATTAACTTATTCTATGCTATTACTTATATACTATAGTTCAATCTATAAGTAATTATTTTATTGTTGTATTCAGTATAAAGCATTGTATTATACTCCAAACTGTTGAATTAAGATTTTTAGTAAGTTGATCTTTATAATCTGTCGGTAGTTTTTGTTATGGCAATTAAACTAGAGAGCAACGCATTTGCATAAACTTTTTCGTTAAACTTTGGAAATTAGCAACTTAATCTTTCAAATATATTAAAATAACATTTGAAGATGAAGCAAATAGTAGACCAGAGATATATGGGGTGCGTTCGAAAATCTAGTGTTGTTCACTAGAGTTAACTCTTGTTACCCAAAAGAAAGCACTAGGTTCTTTTAACTCTACTGATAATTATTCTTATCATATACAGGTAATAAGTAATTTTTATTTATATTTCAGCACGGCACCCATAACGAAAGATATATTTCGTCACGTTCTCGTCTATATAACCAACATTTTGTTAATTGTTTTTACTTTTTTATGCATTTAAAATGTTCAGTCTTTTTCATCATGCAAGTGACAGTAAAGTTCAAAAACTAAAAACATAAAGTTTTCCCAACTCACTACTCTACTATAACTCCGAATATTCGAACGCGCCTATGAATGGTAAAAACTGGTTTAAAAAATATGTTTTAGACGGGTTTGTACGTTATCTTATCTCCACTTTTATTTTGCATGGATATGAATTTATAGTACCTATATTGTATATTATTGTTTATTTTTCTTATACATCGATGCTATATTTTATCAAACTTATTTACGATACTGTTTTAAAAATAGATTGTACGAATCTAAAAAACTATATTATAATATTGGAAAACGTATGACGATTTTTAAAATTATAATAATACAATAATTAATTTCTAATTAAATAACCATACTTAATAACAAATATAACATAAGGACCATAATATTGTAGGTAATTCATATAATAATATTTATGAAACATAATAAGAGAAAAAATATTACTTTAAAATGACAGGAATAGATGGTTTGTCGGAGAACGTATATAGGAAGTGAAGAATTAGCTTTTAAGCCCGTATTCCCCTCTCCTGTGGCCTTTTAATATATATTATATTAGACCGAGTGTAGAGATGATGGATCTAAAACGTATTAAGATTTCCGGTCAATACTAGTCCCTTTTTTTCATATTGTTTTAGTGCATAGGTTGACAAGTTCTCGTTAATGGATTTATCATGTTTTATCATGTGTTGATAACACAGCCGTAATGCCGTAATACACACGTACAAACTAATATATTATTACGTATAAAAATAAACGTTTACGAAATAATATTTAAACTGATTTTTGAACCTTTTTTCATATTACAAATATTGCAAATATTTTAGTTTGAAACAGACAATTTATTAAGATATACTTAATCATGTCCCAATCATATAGACCAACTTCGACTGGACTGCACTTCAATTCAAAAACCCTCAGTCAATATCTGATAAGCAAAAAGGGGCATTGCGAAAGAAAATAATGAATTCGTTTGGTCCGCAATATCTTTATATATTACACCTGTTATTATGAATTTTTCATGATTATTTTTTCCACGATCATTAACATTTATGTTAAAACAGTATTTTATAAGTACATTTGTAGGATAACGCGTAATCTCTTCCTGCACGCATGAATACAATATTGCATGTTCCATATCTGAATTGTTATTAGTATTTAAATTTAAATCTAATAAATTTAATCTAAGCATTACAATTCTCCTTTTATGTCGCATAATATTTCCTATATATTCCACTAGATAGACGGCCACGGCAAAATATACAGGTGTCACGTTCCAACGTTTTTAGTTATTTGATTTTTTTTTAATTAGTTGCAGCTCCTTATGAGACGGCATTTTAGAAAAAGACTCCGAGATACTCACGAAAATATTATCTTATTTAAGCTTGGCAAATAGGTATTTCAGTGCTAAATGTAACCTAAACGCCACAGATTTGATTTTAAGCGGAGTACTTTTTCCTGTATTGCTCTTTAGATAGACGGAGACAACAAATGCGCGCGCAATGTTCTCTTAGCTATGGATTGAACGTCTCGCTTATTCGGTGATATTATATGTCCGCGTCATTCGAATGATCTAGGGCATCGGTGATAATGCCATCAGGTGTGTCAGCGTCCGAGAATCGATCTTCTTCGTAGCAGAAAACTGTGTTCGATGACATTATCTACGGAGGTGGTTTAATGAACGACCGTGCGCATCCGGGGGTCCGTCACAATGCCCAATAAATAGAACAATTTTCGAGTTCCCCTCGAGTATAAATTATAACCGTTTTACAATGGAAACGTAAATTTCACAGGTCCCATGTTTGACAACCGGTACTTCACGGCACAGCGGGTAGGTGTCTATCTACACCATCGACTCGCACGGTCAAGACGCAGGAATCACATATTGAATAATTCAACAGCGACCCATAACGCAATACAACACAAGCTTTCCATTATACATTATATTATCTGTTCGATACTAATTGAAAATCTTTTACGGCACCTACAAACATATACGTTTTTTTTTTTTTTTAACGAGAAAAATAAACACTCGAATTCAATAACATTCGAAGAAGAAAATAAAACGATTTCAATTCATTTATTTACGATTTACACATACCGTTTTTGTTTTGTGCCGTCGAGTTATTTCTAGGCTCGGTGTGTGTGTGTCATCGTCATCTTCTGCATAACTGCAGTGTGTATAATATAATGTGTATTTTTGGTTTAGCCAAAGAGACACTATAAATTAGCAGTACACATAGAATCGCATCTGCATGACGGGTAACATGTGTGGACGGAGACGTTTTATTATATCATATTTTGTTTAGCTCCTTCGGTCGGGGGGCATCTGTTTCTCCATTCCGTTCAAAGAACACACAAGTGCTGTAGTATATAAATTATAAGTATTTGGATTACGATATAGGTTTTAAAGTTCATACGACGCGTTGCAGTGCGCTCATTAAACGGCCGAATAATATTTCGTATCAAAGTCGGAAGATTATACTCGCTTGAAACATTCTCGATTTTTATCGTCCCGTCGGCGATAAAACACACGTCGTATGTGGGTACCGAGATATTTGTTTTCCTTTTAGTTTACACATACTGTACGCTTCTGGCCACTGTAATGTTTACAGACGTAAAATATGCAGCCGCATATACTATGATGGAAAAAGACACTTTTGGATCGGTTATAAATTATTATTACATTTTGTCCCCGAGTTAAGATATAGAAGTGAACACACTGGTTAGTTTGCCTGAAATCCGTATTATATAATATATTATTATGTGACCCGGGGTCTGAAAGTCTAATAAAATGTATAAATTATTGTTTTCGAACAAGGAATTTAAGAGATAAAAACCAAAACTAAAATACCAAGGTCGTCGACAGATACCTATTATATTTATTATTTATACGCTTTTATATATTTAAATTATACACGTATATACGCGTAAACATAACCGAAACTCGTACTTTTGATATTGTAATGAATGCTGACGCGTGACAGCATGAATCGGCGGGACTGATCAATCAATATGCCATACAACATATTATTCTAACATCCTAATAATTTACTCATACATACACATACACACCGCGGGTTTCTATTGGCATTGAATAATGAAACAAATATAATTGTGAAGAAACCAATTGATGGAAATATTTTATTCAGACGATAAAAATAATTTCAATTGCTTTTAAATTTCACTCTGAATAGACAATTTTACATTTATTTATTACTATATCTTCAAAAGTACGATATGTATGTGAAGTTAGTGCTACATTATTAACAGAAATTTTCAAAACCTATCAAATTTATCGATTTGTCGATATATTTATTGACATACTGAACACTTTTTGGATTCTTAGAACTTGTTGGAGTTGCCTTTTTAAAGTTTTAATTGATTAATTAAAAATTAGAATTCTGTAACATAAAATTATTTCAAAAATAAGACACAAAACCATCAAATATGCCATTACCTCTAAAAGTTATAAAATATACAAAAATAAGGACAACATATTTTTAATTTATCTTCAGTACACCTTTAAACATGCTTGTAGTATATGATGCTCGTATATTTTTACAAATATGTTGCAAATACTAAACATTAGTCTATATGTTTTATATATTATTATTATTATTATTATTATCATCATAATATCAACACACCACAGCATTTACATCGTATATTATTATAATTGGTCGAGCTGTTATAATAGTTATGTAGTTGTAAGTTATATGTACCTGATTTTTTGTTAGAACAGTAATATTATTATAATATATGCAAAAAAATAAGAGAAAGATATAGGTATTATAACTTCGGTATATATGTAAATTGAAGTTTTAAAGTTTGAAGTCTTTTTTATTGTCGACGGACCATTAACAGGCTATATTATCAACTATGAATATAAGACCGTACATGCAAACTGCAGAGGTCCTGCACGGTCGTTGTGTGACGGTTAATAGGTCTCAGAAGATAATCGTTGTTAAGTTTCCACGTCTATAGGGGGTCTCGTCTTCCTGCCGCGAAATTTACAGGGATCGTATAATAATAATAATAACGGTTTTAATGGGTCTGGGGCCCTCGGAGCCTCTGTAGTGCAATATCTACCGACACCTGACTTTACGACCGTATCCAACCACATTTCGAATACTTAATATATATTAACAGCCTAGGACTTCATTAAAATAAAAATAAAGAAGAATTCGTACCTATATAGCAAAGAGACAAAATGTAAATATATGTATACGAATTTATAAAAATAATTGAATTTTTTTATTGTATTTTGACATATATATATATATATATATATATATATAAATAATGAAAAAAAAACTCAGCAGTAAATCATTTACAATTCCATTTCACAATAGCAATTTAAGATTGTAACATATTTTAATTATAAACACACTTCATATCATAAATAGATAAATAAATTCATTCTTGTATAAATAACAAATTAAAAAGTATTAAAAATATATATTCAAATAAATAACTAATATTACCTTTGAGTCATATTTTATCCAAATTTCTGATATTTATACAAATAATTAAACCCCTTTATATGAATATAGTATATATATCTATACGAAATACCTGCATCAAATATTCCATTTTAAATATTTTAAAAATTAAAGAAATGAAATTCATTTGAAGACATCATTAGAAATAAATCGTTTAAGAACATTTAGTGACATAAAACTATATAAACGGGCGCGGTATCCATCTCAAATTACAAAACACAGTTGTGCACGGTATACGAATAAATCTTTCAAACGTATCCATATCGAAAAATAAGAGTAATTTATCCATGTGCTGTCGGTCGACCAGATGTATACATTCTTAATATGGTCAATCAGAGGATACCTATTTCAATATTTCTAAAAAAAAAAAAAAAATCGAAATACTCTTGTTGTTATGTTTTACGATCCAATATATACAATGTATATCCAAATATATACATACCATTTATAGTAATATAAAAATAAAACCTCTTCGTATAAATATATTATATACGCAATATGCATTCGCATTTATATATATATATACCTATATTTGCTTGGGAAATATTTGTGGAGGTGTATCGAAATTTGCGTCATCTGGCCCGAGAGAGATCGAGATTTTATTGAGATTCTGAATTTATTGGTCGCCATTTCGTATACTTTTTATGTATATGATCATAATATAAATATCCATATATACGCATGTAATATGCACAGTAATCTCGAGACAAAAGGCTATTCATAAAATAATATTTCGTGTTTGCCCTAGTTTCTGTTAGGAAATATTCCTCTGATTGAAACAGACAACTGCAATATTGTAAAAATATTCGGAAAAATCGTAAAATAAAAATATCTGAAATATAGATATGAAATAGATCTCGGGATTTAAAGACCTAATAATATAAATAATAAATATATGACCTAAAATTGTTTAATAACGCTCCAGTAAAAATGTCCTAAAAAAATGATTAAACAATCTGTTAAACAATAACCTAATTTAAAAAATTGCAAATAAAATGACCACCAATACATAAAATGCAGAAAAATAAAAATGAATATTTAAATTTATATTAGTACGATATAGAAACACATTTAAATTATTTATTTTTGTAAATGTATACTGCGCAAATTGAAATTAAAATGGGAATTTTTCTTTAAGTTCCTCAAATATACCTATATAAAAAAAATAACTTACTTAAAAAAAAATATATATACAAAAACATGAAAATTTTGAAAATCGTTATACGTATAATATAGTATATAGTTGTATGCGATAAAAAAATAAATAACATTTTTGCTAGAAAAACGTGATCCAAGATATTAAAACTTCTGAGTTTTAATCAATATATAGATTGGATGACGGAAAAAATTCGTAAAAATTAAACAATACATATTATGATTTTATGAAATATATCAGGATAATTTATAATTCTTCGATTACGATTTTAAACAAAACGATTGATATAATTGCGTATATTTAAAAATATGACAAAAAAATTAAAAAATAATTCTATCCAAAATTCACAGGACGAAAGTGTACTCGATTAAAAAAAATGCATGCAACGATATTTTGCTATAAACGAATTTTTCGTTGAAAATGTATCCCCTAAAAATTATAATGCCCCGTTTCACATATGTTACGTTATTGAAGTTTTACATAAATAGGTTGTCGCATTTTTCCATAGGTACCTCTTTATTATATTCACTAGCATTTTGAGACATGTGCGGGTAATATTTATGTTGCTAATCAGGCGTGTCCATAGAAAAAACGAATAAATAATAATTCCAAGCCAGGCTGAAGACGCGACCGTATACCGTAGCAGGTTAGTGGACCGTGACCGGCTCGGTTTTCTGTCAACATTAAACACACGCGCGTGTAAGAGAGGGTGCCCTGTTTTGGCATTTCTTTCCGAAGCAGCTGTCATCTAACATCTTAGCAAGGTCGACAAATCCACCATAGCGAAAACAACCCCCCCGGATTGGTTTCCTCGGGTCATGATTTACGATCTATAATGTAGAATTTTTTTTTTATTTATACTTTTTTTGTAAAAATATACCGACACATAGTTTAAAGGGACATAAGAGATAAAAATAGATAAGAGATAATATATAATATTAGGTTTCAGATACAGAGAATTCGTGGCCGTGGTTTGTTTTGTTAAAAACCACTGTTTCAAATATTCCAATAATCCTACACAAACTTATGAAGCTAATATTTAAAAATATATATTATATATTCATAACAACTTTTCCGAAAGGCAGTTCGTGAGTTTTTATAATCGTCCCATGTAGGTACTAGATTTGAATAGTGGTTTAAAAATATTTAAAAAAAAAATGCTTTATTTCAAATATAACGACGTATAATTAAGGAAAATTCTAACTCCGAAACAACGTCATACAAATCATCTCCCGAACGAGTTATCGAGAATCTAAATTAACATTTTCAAAATATTTTATTGTTATATACTGGAATTAGAATCATCCATGAAAAACTGGTAAACGGATATCAGGCTAACGAATTGTTTAATTTACAGTTCAAAACAACGGTTCAAACTAGTGATTATTTATCCACAATATTCTAGTGTAATTACTGTGTACAGAAAATGAAAAATTCTTACAAATCAACACTTCACACGATATCATACGTAATGCCGATTAGCCGGCGAATAATACTGCACGGTCCAGAGCGCTGCGGGCGAAGTGGTTTAAATTGAATGACATCAATCATCGACAGACGAATGTTTTACGTATACCGTGTGTGCTAATGACGGTTACCTCCTACAGGACTCTCGGTCCTCGGAGGCAAGAATACCACAAAATAATATAAAACCATTCCGAAAACCCGGGCCATTGTGATCGAAAGACGAATCATCCGAATCTATTGAGGTTTATACAGGGTTTTTTATTATTAACAGTCCGTCGACATTTCCAATCCTTTCTATTGGGTAAACCTATATTATATATTATATACCATTTAACTTTAAGAATTAATTATCCGGAAACGTTTTGTACGGTAAATAAAGACGATTATTACTTGGAAAATTGAAAAGAAGTTACACTTCTGAAAATTTTTGTTGCATAATATTTTAAGCCATTTTTGATAGATATATTATTATTGTGCCTATTTGTATTTTTAACCATATTCAAGCTATTTTCTAAAATAATTATAAAACGCAATGTAAAACGAAGTCTTGACTTGATTACAATACGCTATATTATAGTACATACTGTAACGAATTTTCATGTGATTAATGTGCAACTGATGGCATTTGTAGATAATGCAATGTATATTGTATATACTCGTATAAAACAATATAATGAACAACTTTCTTGGACGACCCAAAAGTTTATGTATGTGAGCACTCGACATTATAACGCATTATATATTATTAACACGAATCGTACACGCTGTTAGTATCCAGTCATTGTCAAGTATCTCTAATACTCGATTGTCGAACTCTTCCTTCGGTCACGAGGAGAATGCAGGTTGAGTAATGGCCTTTTCCCAGACGCATGCGAGGTTTGGCATTTGCAAGAGCGTAACTACAAAGGTACGCACGCTATATATAGCTACGAATAGGTCGCTGGAGAAATTTACGCATTCGATTTTCTCTCCCCATTCTTCGGCAAGACCCTTTATTACAGTTTAAGGAAGCGTACGTCCTTCCCTCATCATCCCTCTCCTCGTTCTCGTCCTCCCCTTACTCCTGCGAAAGAAAACCCATTACACCATATTGGGAAACATTCGAGAGACACACTGCACGACCAATTTCCCAAGGCGGTGTCTAGAACGAAGGCCCCCGTAATTTATTTACACTCCCAGCCAGAATAATACACGAGATTATGGAATGCAAACAGACCGTCACAAACACAATCCCGACGTTATATAGATATACGTTCAGGATTTATAGTTCGTCGTGTGTGCACTTTTTCCTGAGAGTCCTTTTCCAGGACTGTATAAATCTTAGAGCTATTCATTCTGGAGCTTATCATTGATGATGCCCGTCAGTTTATATACGGGACGTAACGGGCGTGAAATCCATAATCCTTGCCAATAACACAATTTACCTGCGATATCGCTATCAATATACCGAGCAAATGACATCACAGGACAAAGGTTATTTATATTATTATATGTTGTTTTAATATTGAACCGACAATATGTATATGATAATTAATTAATCAAATTTTAATTTTGTAATAAGTATAATAACGTATAATTAAAATATAAACAGTGGGTGACGTACCGACTTCAAGGTAACCGCATCTAATATGCGTATTTTTATTCAGTTTTATCTATCAAATCTTTATTAATTTTTACTATAATCCATAATCATAATTATCCACGAAAAATAAAGACCCTGGGTTGAAATTGTATGTAGGTATATATAAAACAATTCACGCACATTGAACAGAAAAAAAATCGAAATATCTAAAAAGATAGTCTGTAGTGCAAACTGACAAAATTCAGCTTTCACGTATACCTAGTTTTGATACACAATACCAAAACGCGTTCAACGGGAATACAACGCTAACTAAATTATAAGGTCAAACAAATTAATTTTTTTTAAATAAAGATAATTAATAATATTTTAATTCGTTTCACTTTAAGAACTTGCGACGTATCTTATAATGTACATAGGAATACTAGTCACGATGAACATTCATAAACGTCGCCAATACTGTTCGTGACCAGTCGTGAAACAGATTATACCGCGATATTCGATACAATATTTGGATTGCTATTATAATAACATATTATTACGGTCACGATTTTGCCAAAACTGTATCGAACTAGGTATATTTCCTTTTGTAATTAAATTATTTAACAGGAGTTTGTATTGAAATTTAAATAAGCTTCGGATAATTTTATAACACTATAATACGCAGCTTTTGACGGTTTTATCGTCAAAAACAGTCTTCTAGGGAGCCGTAATTAGTTTGCTCGAGGGGAGGAATCTTTCTAAAAGATATATACATAGGAATGGTAAAGAATTCATTATAAAATATCACGCCACCCCCAGACCAAAAACATCGTAATCCAGTTTTCCTTATACTGCTTCACCCCATCCCCACCGCCGGTAAGTCTGTCCGCAAATTTAATCCCTCGGTTTGGTTTTGCTTGACGAAACTTAAACGAGGGCGTATATCTTTTGTGTTTATCTTGCCCGGAATTCCAATGCGTTTTCCAAATGGAATTTTAGAAAAGAAGCCGCACATCAAACGAGAGAAGTGTGCTGATATTAAAGTGAAAAGCATCAAAAAATAAAATAAAAAACTGTGACATCCTTAAAGGGTCTCTGATTCCCAAGTGAGTGTGTGTAAAATAATATTGTTGCAATACAACCTTTATAAAATGCTTACATATATGTCGTATAATGGCTTGGTAGTCGGTAAAATAACAGCGTTAACGTGAATGATTGTGCAATATATCTGAGGCCTTTTACACATTACACATACTTATTTGTCAAAATCCAGACATACCCAGTTCATTATAAAAATATTATATGCAAAAATAAGCAAGTTGATAGACAGAAATAACTCGAATTACCTTATTAAGTTCAATTGCCCTAAATCCTCGGTTAAAAGGTAATAATTAATAGGTAATAGTTAATAGTTAATAGTTAACAAAAAAAATTTATCATGTTAAGTTAAAATTTAATGTGGAAATATAATAACAATTTAATTCAGTTTAAAAAAAAAATAAATTTTTTTATTTTCCGTTGGAAAAATCAGAATTTGATTTTTTTAAATATTATTCAAAATTATGCTCACATTTTGATTTTTAAAGTATTAAGCGTCCATTTATTATTAATAAATTATTTGAATTTTGATAACTTACGGAAATGATTTCCCCCGATATATTGATAATAATGAAAATGGACTAAAAATGTAAACTATAAAGTTATTACGTTAGTCGGTCGATGACAAAAAAATAATCGACTGGTTGAATTGAAAAGTAAAAAAAAAAAAATTAACTTTTTGGTCATTTAATATGGGTATATGGGTATAGATAACTAACTTTATATATAATTATTTACTTATTATTATTATTATTATTTCTGATATTATATACCTAATGTAATTATATTGGTTTACAATGTTTACATAATAAATAAAAACGAATTAATGTCCACCTTTGATTATATATACAGGTATAGGGAGAAACTCCCAATTATATGAATAATATACTGCGCAAGAAAAAAATGAGCACAGAGATTATACTTACAAATTATGTTTAAACCTTGTACTATGATGATTAGGGCCCGGATGTTGACAACTTCAGGATTGTTTTTTTTTTTTTTTTTTTTTTTTGGAACGTCTTAGGTGATACTTCCTAGATAAAGATATGATTCAATAACATACGAATCTAAACAACAAATTTTTATTTTGCATTTTTTGACATTTTAAGGTCATTTTTTGTTATTTCAGATCATTTTTTAACTGTTTTTCAATAATGATCAGAAAATTCACGAGTACTATTGTTATAATTATATAATTATACATTTTTATTTTTTACATAAAACCAATTTTCAAATTCAAACTTCAATATATCTATTTTAGTTATTTAATATACATGTATATTAATTGTAATTAATAAAATAATAACTAAAAAAAATTATAGTTTAAGTAATTGAAACAATTTTAAAGATTTTTTTGTTTTTTTATAAATTAAATTTTTCAAGGGTATTTTTTGAGTTTTTTAGATCATAAATGTATTTTTAGGGCATTTTTATAGGTTTTTAGGGCATCAACATGCGAGCCCTAATGATGATATATTAACATTGACGAGGTTTTAAAGTATTGAAACTTGTTCCCATAATATAATATAATTACATCACACTATATATACAATAATATTACTAATTAAAATGTCATGCATATTATTGTTTCATTTTTAAATAAACATGTCAATTTATTTAACACGTTTTCACAAATTCTATTTTCTAAATACATTATTCTAGTAGATCCTTTCATCGTAGATTTATAAACTATATATATATATGTATAGCTAGTAAGTAACTAAAGGTGTAAACAATAACCCGAACAATAATGTACATTATACCAATTAATCATCACGATCAAGGCCATATGTTATAACCTCATACGAAGTACCTATGTAACCATAGTGGTATTCCAAGCATATTTCTTCGAAACAATATGTTTTTGAAAATGAAAATACAATCTTTTTCATACCTGAAATAAAAATAAAAAAAAAACATAATTAATAAAAATGAATTTTTATTCACTAAACAAAAATCTAAAAATGATAGGCGTACGATTTTATGAACACAATTCAGTTTTTAATTTAATTTCGTCACTTTCATTTGTATTAATCTCATTTTAATAACCACCCAAAACACGATAAATTATACATTTAAATTAAAATTCTTTTCACGGAAATTTTTTTTTTTTTAATGCTCGGTATAACCTATATAAACTAAAAACTTAAGAAAATATAATTCTGAATCCAATAAAAAGTGAAGATACAAATATTTTTTTGCATAATATATAAAATTTAAAAACGGATGGGTCAAATTATGTTTTAATAACGTGATATTTTTATAATTACTCATAATACAAAATTTAATTTACAAAAATGAACTACAATTTAAACTTTAAGTTTATGATATTTCATACAAAAAGTTATACGTACCTATAAAACAATATATTTTGGTATACCTACTCTTTAATATACTGTACGTTCACTATAATGTTTTAAGATTGTTTTCCATTCTTTATCGTACTAACCTAACCTAACCAACTTCCACCATCAAAATCTTAAAAACCCGGATTTCCTAAAGTACTTACAGGTTACCTACTAAATAAAGTTCAAGTGTATACAAAACATAGGAAACGAGATAAACTATATTAAAAGACCGAGAAAATATTATTAAAATCCAACCCCAAATTAGTTATATATTTTTTTTTAATGCACGATGGTTTTACTTAAACAATTTATACAGTACCATTATTGCAGAAGACAGGTTATCTCTAACCTTTATGTTGAAACACGAATAATTCTAAAAATATATATTCCTGAAACATACCAACATATAATAACCGTGTAAAATCGCAAGTTATACATGAATACGATGATAGAAAGGAAAAAAGCAATCGAATTGTATTTTTTTTTTTTTTTTTTAAGAACATTGGCCCTCCCTCCCTAGTAACTGCTGCATCCATGCTCATTATTATTCGAAAGGTATTATCGTTCTCAAGGGTATAATTCAGTTTAGGTTTTTGTACACGTACTTTTTCAAAAAGAAATGAATAAATTCGTTTGTCGGCGGTTTTTTTTTTTATTGTTGGCACTAAGAATGGGGTTTTCTATTTCCGTTTCATGAAAAATCATCAAAATGTGTTTTATCCGGATATTGCGTGCGAAACTATATATATGCGTAAAAACCATCTTGAAAGTCATATAAGTGGCAAGAAAAACAATATTAGGTATACCACGATATTTTCGGATAAAAATGGTTTAAAATATAAAACTATACATCTTACTTCATATACTAATTAAATAATCGAAAAAATGTTTAGAATATATTTAGTATTTACAATATTACGTTAAAATAATAATAATAATAATAATAATTAGACATTTACAACTAATTATTTAAAAAATATAAAAATTTTGAATATATCTACGAGTCATATATATACAAATTTTAATTTTTAATATAAACTTCTACGAGGAAATGAATTCACATGAAATCCCTTTTTCAAAAACTAAATGAAGTGATTACAAGGAAAGAATTCGGAATGGCCAGATTATCAAAATTCTTTGTCCGCCGCTAAACGTGTGTGTAAACAACACACGTGGAATTTAGCCGACCGAAAGGTGTCTCTGTGAGAGCTAACTATACACCTATACGCTCTTTCGGACATTGGTCACCCTTCTTTATGAACGTGCTAGATGTATTATCCTTGAAGGGTACATTCGTAGCCCTAGTTCGTGGACGAAAAACGGACGTGCTCGGAACTCCGAAGAAGGGATCTAAACGTCAACCCCCGTTGTGGTAACCGAAAAAAAGAACCACACACACACACACATTTATATATATATATATATATATATATATATAGAGAGAGAGAGAGAGAGAGAGAGAGAGAGATACGAACAGAGGGTTATAAAGGGATTCACCTCAAGGAAGAAACGAGACGAGAAAAATCGATAAGACTTCTACAACCCCTAAACTGCAACGAGTTTTTCCATTGCACACGCGTAATTTCTCGAGCGAATATTATTTAATACCACCTCTCGTATTATGTACATACCTACTAGCTACCACCTCAACGAGGTTAAACGTACCGCAAAAATTTTCCACAATTCGTCATGAGCTATGTATAATATAATATACGATTATTACATTCATTTATGGGTACGTACGTCTTATGGATTTTGAATGTGACATATAATAAATGTGTATATATCATATAGTCAATACCCGAAATCGGTCAAAAGGCCAAAACTTATTTTGACTAGAGTGCTTAGTCAAAACGGAATCGTTGAACGAGTTACTTTTTACAATAATATAAAATCAACTTAACAAGTTGTTTTTTTATTAAGTTAAATTACTCGAAAAAGTTATTTTATAGCATTTTTTTTTTTTTTTTTATATATAAACTTTTAACAACTCAATAATTCTGGTACCAATACTATTATATCTTTAAACCTGACGTATAGTTAAATAAAGTATTTTGAACTAACTTAACTACCTACCTATTTAACTACATAGTTTAAAAATAAAGTAACTCGCTCAGCCTTGCAATTATACTTAATAATTGAAACTCTACAATGTTTTACACAATTATTATTATTAGACATAATGACGACACGAAATTTGGCAAATATATTATTTTTAAATCCAACTGCACCATATACTCGTAATAATATAAACACATTTTAAACATCAATTATTCTTAAATTTCGAATACGATTCGACAATATGTTTTTTATGGGTTTTCATACATGTGAAGTACGTTTTCTTTGTTGTACAATGTGTAGGCAGCAACAAAAGAAAAACAAGTTTCAAAGAAAATTACATACTTCGATTGGATACAATAAGTAACGACGACGACAGCGACGGAGTCGCCCGAGGGAATAGAAAATCACAACCTGCAAAAGTTTGGTCAATAAATACAAAATACCATGTCGTTTTGACAAATAATACGTGTGTATGGAGCGACCTATATAAGGTTTTGGTCTAAATCGTCGTCTAGCAGCGAAAAGAAAGTGATTTGTACAAAATGTATTTTTAATCAATGAAGTCACATAAATTACGAGTACTAATTATTTCGATATTATTTTATACTTGAAAATTATAACCACTTAAAAATCATTTAACCGGTAAATTTATAATTACAAAGATATAAAAGAATGTGAAAAACGAGTAGGTATGATTAATATTTTACTATCTTATAACCTGTAGGTACATTATATTCTACAAAAATTTCTTTGTATTAAATCAAAGTCAACCGCATATTTATATATTATATTATTATAATATGCTTAAAATAATAATCATATTAAAAATTTTACTAAATCATTAAACACTTTTAATTTTATAAATGTTGATACATTTTTATACATTTATATAAATTATAGCTTTATAACGTAAACTATAATTATTATTATACGATAATCTACACATTATACTGCTAACGTAATTTGATATTTTGCCAAAAATGTTTTGTAATATACAGAAAAGCAAATACATAAAGTATATTTGATATTTTTGAAACAAATATTAATTAATTTTACAGAAAATCGCCAATTGGGTAGATGAATTTACCAGTGAAAATCGTGGAAACATTATATAAAGGGATGACGTTAAATAATAATAATAAAAAAAAAAAAGCAAAACATAAATATAAGAGTAAACGAGAAACTCAAAGATATCGTAAAAATACCAAACAAAGTTTACATTTTCATATTGTTTTAATGGTACATTTTGAAAAACTAAAGAAGTCATTTCGATCAGAATAAAATATGGAAAATGTTTTATTCACATTCCATTATTAAACCATATTATACGACATTTGCCTGTGGGAAACTATACAATATACACTATAGTAGAAAAACCTTAATACGCGTCACAGCATATTAAGCACGGTTCTCGAGGTGTTTATAATATACGTCTTAATGATACGAACTATATAGGTACTAAACATGTCTATAACGTCTAAGTATATAGGTATGTAAATTCATAAAAAAAACTACCATGACACTATAACTATAACTCAACAGAAACACAAACGTCAAAGTTATAAATATATATATATATATATATTTTTTTTTTATTATTATTATATTTCCTTTGAATTTAATATTTATTCACTTGTAGCGATTGAAATTTCGTATAAATGCATTGTTATCATCATTAGGGACCGGATGACGATACGCTTGATGTCTTAAAAAACATACGAAAATGTCCTTAAAAATACATTTAAAACACGAAAGAAACTTAAAAAAATGTTCTACAAATTTGAAAAAAAAAAAACGCTAATTATCAGCGCAAAATATGAATAATCAGCACTTTAATAATATTATTACAGATTTATTATTATAATAAATTAAATTGCAATCCTGCAATAGTGGTGATAATCTACGGTATTGTGTTATATACCGTATTATATATATTTTTGCTCTGTCGGATTTTATGTATAAATGCTGAAAATTGTCAACATATGAATCGTAAATGGAAAACAAAACTTATGAATTTTCTTTCAATCGGTGGAAAATTATTAAAAATACCTTATAGAAATGTCCAGAAATATCCTATAAAATTCAAAAAAAGGTGAAATATTTTTATTATCAATTCACGTGTTATTGAAACACATGTTTACCTGGGAAAGGATATTCTATAAGACATTCCGAGCAAAAATTCGCATACAAAGAAACAAGCGGTTCTTTAATGGTATTCGTATGTATATATGTTTCTTCTAATAGACAACCTCTGTCATCGTCATCTAAAAATTTTGCCGTGCGGCGATTGACAGGAGATGTACAGTACAATGAGCACCGTTTGACATTCATTGGAACGGAAGACTATTGACCTAAGGTCTTATATTATATTGTGTGTAATTTACATTTTATAGTGAATATACATACGATATACATAATTTTTATTATTATTTTTTTTTTTTGTCAATAATCTATAAAATATACGTGTACGCGGCGTTATTTCCATACACGTGTTTTTGTACTACATATTATATTATATATATATACACGAGAACGGAAATACTATAAAACGAAAATAATGATATTGGGTAATCTTTCAAAATATGACATCATATTTATCTCAAGATTGCTATTAGACACGAATAGGCTGAACGTTAATCGCCGGGGGAAATTGATACCAACCCTGCGGTTATAACCACTCAATTCCCAAAGAAAACGTCCTGCACCTGGACAATGAGGGTTCAACAGCTCATCACAGAAATGAATGTATAGTTTAATGGGGTGTGCGAAAAGTATGATTAACACCAACGTTCTGGGGGTCCACGAAGAATACCCTACACCGAAAATACGGCAATTTCAGATTATGTCTTCTAGCCAATGTCCTCGGGAAAATCGAGAAATATAATATCAATAATAATTTCTATGCTTTTATTTCGATAATCTTTTATGAAATTAAGAGTTATTAATGATAATGACGACAACGCTTGCACATTATTCACCATTAAAACTGAATAAATGGAATTATTTTAAAATAAAATTGTATATTATATTATAAAACAATATACATATATGTTTTAATTTCCTAAAAGCGATAATTATAAATGTACATGGTAATCAAAAATGACAATTGGTACATACTTTATATATTAAAGTACATAGTTTATATATTATTCTAACATAAATACACTTTCTAAAAACTTAATGACAATTATTATTATCTAAAATTCAACATTCTAAACGTCACTTATCAAACTTATAAAACTCGAGTGCTCAGAACCACAAAATTCCAACTGTTTGGGAAAGCATTTCTAAATTTTAGATTTTGAACGGAACGCGATGTATTTATCTATTGATTTTACAATATTGTTTATTTTTTATTTCTCTGAAAACAACTTTCCGAAGAAGAATTTTAGAATAAAGATTATTATTAATCTTATTTGATTTAAAATTCGTTCTAGATGATACTGTGCTGTAGTCAATTTTTAATTTTCCTAGTAGTGTTTTCTTAAGCGTAAAAGAAAACTAGGTACCTTTTAGAACGAAAAATGTTTTACAAATTTGAAAAATAACAAATAAAGTAAACAAATCGTTTTATTGTAGATTGCAATGACTTATGATTTATGATTTGTCATTCACTGTAACTCTTTCAATAACAATGAGAATTGATTAGGTCTAATTTCAAAATAAATACCTCATCAAAATGTAATAATTGTATATACAAACAAAAGTTACTGTTTAAAAATTAGGTTTTTCGAACATTTTTATTTTGATCCGCAAAATTCCGTATAAACTGTTTAATTTTTTGTACAAATACATAGGTACCTACTTTTCATTGTTTTTTTTTTTTATCGTGGGGACCATGGATATTTAAAAAAAAACAATTCCATACATATATGGTACTGTCATGGGCCATTGAACCTTAGTTTTATATATATATATATTATATGGAATATACCTAGCTTAAGCAGCTATATATACCCTCCTCTCCCATCACCCTTATAATATCATTTCCGGATGTGTCCGGACAGTGCAACCCTTTCGAACCAGCGCGTGCACATCCATCCGGTGGCGCACGCGATCCAACCAAAACGACAATATATATGGAAGTACAATATACGCGAGCCGGCCGATTACACGCACTGCCGGTGATAGTCCGATGAATAGCACAACAATAATATTACACTCTAGTTATTTCACACGTCACTGGACGCTATTTTTGGCGGGCAGACCCATTGTCAGTTAGAGTGTTTTCAGTTAATAATTCATCTCGTTATACCTACAATTTTTATTCCAAGCTAAATACTAAAATCAAAACAAAATATTATACAATTTAAAGGAAGAAAAAAAAAGAACCGCTAAGTTAAATAGACCAAAAATGATCAAATTAACAGGTTTTGGCAATTTTATCCGAGAACTAAGCTGAACTTTTCCAAAAAATCACAGCTCCAAATAGTATATCGTCCGCGTTCGATTTTCAATTTACTCGTATATATAAGCTACATAACATTTGCAGCACTTTTACTACTCCCGAAAAGCGTTTTCCGAAAAAAAATAAAAGCAAACGATAAATCCCTCTCCTCGCCCCTCATAAGAATCTCGAATACAGTATAATATGTTTGCTTCTTTTAGCGCATTTTTTATACAAACAATGAAGTTATTATGTGATATAAAACATTTGAAATATTTGTATTTAAAATGATGATAGTTTGGCCGACGTTTTTTAATTAAATACGACCTCTCTGAAAATCACAGAAATAGAATTCGCATTCCTTCGCAATATTTTAAGTAAGAAATTTCAAGCTTAAAGAAAAGTAAAAAAAAAAGCCTAAGTGTTGGCAATAATTGATTTTTTTTTTCTCAACCCGGTTGAACGCTCGACCTAATTTTTCACAGCCTGGCAATTTGTATACGTCAAAATGTTCTTTGTCCATCTGTCATTCGTATATATAAGAACGCATCTTTTAACTCACTCATAATCTCGAGGAAAATAAATTAAAAATAATTGCCTATTCTTTTATTTGACAAAATTCTGACCATCTGACATTCAGGATGATTTAATACATTTCAAAAAGTCCAATTATTTCAAATACGTTTATATAGTATGCAAAGTATGCAATATACTCATCTACACATTAGTATATATTATTTTTGAACATAATATACCGTCGAGTAGTGTGCAACAAACTAATAACCAAGTACATACTCGTATACACGTTTATTTAGAAATTCGCATAAATTTGTTTTAATACGTAACTATGTGCTCCCATGTATATAATATACTCGTATATACGAGGCGTTGGTTAAATGTCAAAGAAGGCTGTACATTTACAAGATGTCTTTATGGTGGTTTCGGATGCTGCATAGAAATAAATCCGACAATTATCTGAAATGACACTAAAAACATTTATTTCTTCTATGACAGTTGAATACGCCAGTTAGTATAATATGCGAATAATTATGTACGCGTGCGAGTTCGTCATACAAATTACGTCTTGTATAAGAATAAAAAGAAAACACTGACCATTCTGTAATGTAATATATTGTATATACATTATAGACTGATATATTATATTTAATATAATTTATATTTAAATACGTAAAATATAATAATAGGTACGTATTATAATATCTATATTGGTAGTTATTTATTTATTTTATATACCTAACGTATAATAAAATAATAAACTATAAAGTATAAATCTATAATTTAAAAATATAAACTACATTTCATGTCTGATGCTATTAATATTGGTGTATATGAACCACAAAAAACATTAAAATATATGCATATAGAGTTCTACACATTATAATATATTTATATATCTTCTTGTTTTTCGCATTTTTATAAAAATGGTCATTTTTACTTAAGTTTACAAAAGAGTTTAGATACGCGCATTTAAAATTTAAATGAAAAATAAATACAAACAGTTAACTAGGTAATTGATATATTATAAAATTTGTGTGTATACTCGTATAGAATGTCAATGTACTTACCTATAATATAATATATATCCAATTTTAAAAATATGTTGTCAAAATTTAAATATATTTAATGTTAAATATAGAATATACCTACTAAAAATATCTGAAAAAATTGTATTGTTAAAGCTGTAATCTATTCATTAAGGGGCCGACACACCTGCCATTTTTAAGGGGTTTTGTATAGGAAATTTTTAAGAAATATTATGAAAAATACAAATCTAACAATTTAGAAATATTTAAGTACATTTTAAAATTAATCTAAAAATAGCCCCGTACCCGTATCACTTTTTATTGTTGAGTAATCACGAAATTTCCGACTAAAAGACCAATAAGCGTGACAAAATTGTAGAACTTTGGAAAGTCATATTTACAATCTGTAAACAGATTTAAATGTGTTAGCCTGTCTTCTAGAGATCGATCGAGGCATTTTACTTTATTATTACAGATTAAAATGCAAATAAATTTTTAAAAAAAAAAAAAAAAAAAAAAAAAAAAAACACGCCTCGATCGATCCCTAGAAGACAAATTGAAATTAAAACAGTTTTCAGAATTATTGAAATCCGACTTTTCAAGTCCCACAGTTTTGTCACGCTTTTAGGTCGATTTTTCGTTAGTGTTGCGGCCCTTTAAATACCTTAGTATACTCGGTGATGAACTATTGCCTACGTTGACAACTAATAACGTAAACAGGTAAACGAGAGATTTTTTTTTTAAACCGTAACTCAATTATTGAGCGCTAATTTTTGTGAATATTAATAAGTCGTTTATATAGGTGCGACCGAAAAAATTTTATATTTTCATAATTTTCATTATATCGGTATAAAATCATTTTAAAAATAAATTGAAATTTAATAGGCCATATTTAATCATTGTGTATCGATTATATATTCCAATGGTACCGTACTATACCGTACCATACACAACCACACTTCTATAGCAGCCCGCGAACAACAACGTTGCTCTAAATTTGGCCAGGTAAAAAAAAACATAGTCATAATGTTGCTAAAAGTATGTAGGCAATCGTAACATGGACAATATACATAGGCAATATACCAGATTATACTTTATTAATAATTGCAATGTTTTGTTATAATATAGGTAGGGATATAAAAATACAATATGTTTAAATGCATATATCATATTTGAAATGTAAACAGGTATTATACCAACATACTCAAAAGGGGGAGCGTAAAAGAATGAGATTTATTATTTTAAACCAATCTACCCTAATGTAAGACAACGAAAATAATACACAATATATACTAACTCCTTTCGTATGAAATGAAATATTTCAATTTAATTTTGTTTCAACGTTCTTATACCTTCCACGGTAACCACTCTAATAATAATAATATTACTCATGTGTGGAAATATATTATTTTTTTATTATTTTATTTTATTATTATTATTAATATAGTACATATTCTGTTATATATGAGCAGTTCTAACTTCTAAGTATAATTTTATTTTGTACAGTGGGCAATTAATAATTACTAATTATTTCGGTGTATCCCAATAAACATTTTGCAATCTAAAACATTTGATGTAACGTTAATAGTTAAATGTTCAATAATAAACATTTGATGTAACGTTAATAGTTAAATTTTTAATAATAAATATTAAATAAATGTAAAATAATTAATGTTTAAAGTTTAATGTAGAATAACATTTCATTGAATATTTAAATATTAAATGTTTAAAAATTAATGTTCAACATGACCTTTAAAAAACAATTTTTAATTCAACATTATCATCATTTTGTTCATATTTCAATGTTTAGCGCCAATAGAATAATTTCAAAGGGGTCAGACCTAAATAATATAATTAAATAATATAATTTTTTAATTATATATTTATGCTATAACATTTATTTCATCAAATATATTTCATTTTTATTAATAGATATATTTTAATATTTTTTTTATTAGAAAAAAGTTCGATACAGATGTATTTTGTTGATTTATTCTTTAAACTTTACTCATTTTGTCATTTGTTTTATTGTATCATTTCAAATGGAATATATTTTAAGATTACCTAATTAATTTACCAAAAGTAGTGTTAAAAAAATATAAAACTGTAATATATTATAACTTTGATATTGGATTTTATAGTTTTATAATCGAAATACATTACGGGTATCAGTTTATGCCAGGTACGGTTAGGTTTATGCCTGGGATGATATGTTATTTTATTTTTTTATAAATAAATACTTCATTAACTTAAAATATTTAATTATATTGTAATTTTAGATAATTTAATTGGTTGCATGTTTATCCAAATTACTAAAAAAAACTAAATTTTATTTCTCTACATCGGTATAGAGTAATAATTACAAAAGGACAAAAAATATAACAGTTCACCACACGCTCTCCTATATAATATAATACTTAACCTAACACTTCAATACTATTTTGAATTACCATAGTATATCTCATTAATTAGTTAATATTTTATTATATCTGTCTAATAAAACATAGATACATCGAATATATCTATTTTATTACCTATTTAAAACATAAATACTATATATAAATAGTAAATGGAATTGCACATCGAGTTAATAAAACCCTCGGACAACATATTCAGATAATCATAAATTTTCGAATCGTTTGTCCGGTCGCGTGTCTGCGTGAATTAATAAATTACTTTGTCGATTAAAATGTAAAAACTCAAACTATCAATCAGAATGTGCACGCATTAAACCGGCAATACGAAAGTTTTGTCTTCCGCGCGATATAGGGGACCGTGGCCCCGGGTGCGACATAACGGATGTGATACGGGGGACACCAGAGGGAGAACACGGTGTATAATGTGTGGCAGGAAACCCGGCTTAAAACGTTAAGTTTTAACACACCGCCATATATCAAATTCGGTAGTGCTTTCGCAAAGGCCAATTTCCCCCGGCACTGGTTCGTGCTGCAGCCCGTTCCAAAATGTCCTTACAGTGCAGAAAACTTTGGTACGATATGTCTGCGTATATACAACGTAAAAAAAAAAACTGTGTTAAAATATGCGAACGGAAGGAATTCTCAAAACAATTAACTTGGGAATTGTTGGGAAAAGTTTACACGAAATATCATCGATTCCGAATGGAAATTTTGCGAGGGTAACGAAAAGAATCATAATATTGTACCTATATGCACACGCACATAAATATATATATATATATATATAACACCGACTTGCTGCAGTGAAAACCCGAGAGGGGTCGAAATCCTCTGCGAGGAAACGTTAATAACACCTCCGGTGTATAACTACCTCGGCGTCACGTGGCACACATGCAACTCTCCCGCGGATCAATAGACCTGCGCTGTGCCTATGTATAGTGTATAGTTGGCGTTTATTACTGGGGGAGAAAAGTTAGTTTTTGGCAGTGCGGGGGTGGCACGGAGGTGGTTGTTGGGCGCATTGTTCTTTATGTACGTTTGCCTCTGTTGCCGTAACTGTAATTGGATTCTACACCATACACCGTACAGCCGTGTGATTACGATGTCGAAAACGTCTCTTTTGTAAAACGGCCCAGAGGTGTATATATATATATTATTATTATTATTATTATAGTAGGCACCTACGGAACCCCACGAGCAACGTTTTCATTAAGTCCGACACAAAACGAAATGCATAACAAACGCATTTTCTAAAAACAAAATCAATTCAGAGGTTTCGCGATGACGAAAAATATTATCATATCATGTACTGTTATAACGAACGTGATGTCATTAATTTTATTCAGAACATACCTACACTCATATAAAACATGATTCAATTTACCTCATGTCTGTATAACCTAGATAAGTGATATCCTGATTCCTGATAATAACATCTGAAAATGGATAGATAATAAACTGCACTAAACGATAAACGTCGTTACGACGTACGACCACAGAATAGATAGAACATATAGTTCGTATACATAGTTGATGGTGGTTCAAACCAGTTTGGTGCGCAATGCTATATAATTGATACGGGTGTATTTTTCGCCGGAGTGGGAATAAAATAAAATTACGCGTGTGTAAACAGCGCATCATACAAGCATTTTTCAAGTGTGCGCAACGGACGGCGTTGCGGTAGCCTCGCGACCGTGGGGCAGTAATGGAATACCATCACGCAGCGGCCTCCGAGGCGTCGACCAACGATACTACAGCGGTGCCACGCGTGATAATATCATTATGTACTCGTACAATAATAATATTCATGGGCCCGACAATAAAACTACTCAAACAGCGATAAATAAATAATAATATCTCTATATATAAAAGCACGCCAATTTATCGAAAATTTAGGTGCTCCTTAACGCGAGCCGCTACTGCGGCTAAAACCCACCCAACCTGAGACGATACATAATAATAATAATAATATTGTTATTACTGAGTGAAAAATATGCACTTGACGAGAAACCACCAAAATATAGTTTTATTCACTAATAAAATATTCACCTAACTTTCCGTTTATTATCATAATATTCAATGCGCGGTAGGACCGTATATAGTTTTATCAGTTATACAACGTATATTTCAAAGGATCTGCGGCAAAAGTCCACATTATAATATATTCGTATAATACGCAGAATTACTTTCGGAAGTAATAACAATACTCGCGGCGGCTCAGTGTACGAAATACGAATGCAAAACATACAATTTATGCTTTGCATTCGTTCTCGTATTTAATGTGAGATTACTACACGTCTATGAAAGATTTAATAATTATTTTATTTTAAATTCTGCAGCACAATTTTAAAAAGAATATTATACTAACGCAACAAAAATTACTGAATAGTACGATCACAGACCAATAAAATACAAATTAAATAGTATTGTAGAATAAACGACATGCGTTATTTAATGAATTCACAGTGTAGGTTTATGACATTTTTTTTACAAAAGTCATGCAATATATTATATAAAAGAGAATATTATACCGTTCTATATATATTTTAGTCCACTCAAGCATTTTTCGAGTGTCACTATATTATACTTCCGGTGGGTTTATATTTGTTTGAGGCATACATATCTCAGTTATGGCGTATATATATATAGGAACAGTAAGAACCAAAAATCAATAGTTTGCTTTTTACGGACAGTTTATTTAGAAGAATAACATTGATAAGACATAAATAACCAAAGGTTATATCTACTTCAAAATAACTTTTCATGCGGAATGTCGTTGGAATTGTTTGTGACGACTATTGAATACTTGCACTGTCTATACGCAAAGTGAATTCGTTGTGCATCCCTTAGAATGTGTTTTCCGAATTTCAATGTTTTTCAACTGTATTTCTGATATACAGAAATAAATGTATAAAAATAAAAACCAACTTTTTTTACGAGACACGCAAACCTAAGGGATTTTTTAAGAAACCAATTTTTTCGTGATTTCCTACGGGTCACTTTATTCATATATAAGAGTATATTTTTAAAACAACTGTTATTGCTTAAAAGTAGTTTAACCGAATGAAAAACAATATAGTGAACTTGTATTATTGAAAATATATAAGATACAATAAGGTTTTTTTTTATAAATAATAAAAATATATAACACAAAATATTCTAAATAAAAACAAAGTGTACCTATACGAAGGAATATTGTACAAAATGTTTGTCCTTTCAAACTATAATGACTATAAGTATAAATATAGTCATATTCTACATAATATATACCTAAGCTAATATGCTGTGCGGAATTAAATTATACAAAAAATATTGATGACATTGTTAAAAAATTGGATACATCAAATCAATATTTGTGTAAAAAATAATTCATATAACAAATCAAATCGAAAATTAACAATAATTTTATATCATGTATATTGAAAATAAATTAATAATGTTACTCATACTATCGTCACATTTACCAACAATTTATATCAAACTACCCCAAACTTGAAGGTCAATAGACCTCAATTATTACTAATAATGTCCTAACATTTGACAACGCCTGCAAATCAACAAGCATATTTATAGGTTTGGCCATCGTAATTACAGGAACGCCCATGAATTCGGTTACCTGTAGAATGTTTGCCGGAATATAACCGGAAATATACAAAACCTAACAGCTTTATTTGTTACTTATTTCTTTTTGTAATAATTTGACTTTCGTCTATCTGCAGAGGAAAATAATGAAAATGGATTTAATATATAATATTATCTATATATATATATATATATATATATTATATTATAAGCTTTTCAAAAATAAAAATATTAAATTCCATTAGAATATTATTTTAATATTTACAATCTCGATACTACATATTTCTTTTATAGTTATTTTTAGTTTATTGCATTTTACGAGTTTTACATTATGTTAACATATACTTTGTTTGGAAAATTAAATATTATATTTTAGAGGATTCGATACACAAGAATAAAATAATTTACCCGAAAAAAATGCAGCGTGGGAGGTCGAACATTTTTTTAAATTTATATTAACGAAAGGGCCGTACCGTTAAATAGATTTTTAATAATTTCATTAAAAACTAATAGAAACATATTATTATATCAAGAACGAAATTGAAATTTACTCGAAATAAATTAAAAACGATAATAAACTTTTTTTTTTAATATTATGACCCTAATTATTGTGTAGGTACATTAGTTATGATTTTAATTGTTTTTAAATACGATTAACCCATATTACCAAAATAATAAGATTTTTAATTTTTACTCAGATTTTTATGTTAAAAAAATAAAACTTTTTTATGCATATCCAACACGAAATATAATTACAGAGAATTTACAGTAATAAATACTAGGTAAATACCTATATATATACTTTTGCCGTTAAACGTTATTAATTTATTTTGTACAAAGTTTTAATTTAAATGAATATAGTTTTAAAATACTCGGAAGTTAATATAAACTTAAAAATTACTTGAAAAATTCGAGAAAAATCTATTCTAAACAAATAAAAAAAAAAAACAATTCAGTTAAATTCTACTAAAAGATTTATCTTTTTTGTTCTTCGAGTACTACTACGAGACTAATCGTCTGGCTTATGGATTTAAACTGATCGTAAGTTAACCCATTTTGCACCGGATGGTCGAATATTAATGGGGTTTGCGTAGAAAACACCGCACGATGAGCCCACAGCACGTATTCATGGTATTTATCTACGGCTGGCCATATGGCATCGACGAAAGAAAGATGTGACTATTTAGCTTCTGTATAATATACATAATATATTAACAACCGTACCCAAATGTGTCAAAATCACATTAGTTTATTGAGCACTTTGTCAAAAAATATATAGGTACAAAAAAAGTAATTTTCCCTAATATTTTGATAAAACTATACGACAAAACTTGAAAACCCAATTTTTAATAATAATGCGGTATATTATCGACAATTCACGAAATCCATTATTCATTTGGAATTTACCAATAATATTATATTTTGAAGACATTTATACTCAGTAAGTATGTGATTTATTGATATACCAAATAATATTATATACTAATACTATACAGGGATGCTGGATAGGCAGTCCATATCTATGCACACACATTTGTATTTTGTATCTTAATAACATATATTAAAAGTATCTACATTTTTTTTTGAAAAATAACTTTTTTGAAACATGAATATTTTGTTATTTGTTAATAAAAATAATCACTTCGAGGAGATATAGTTATAAGATGTTCGTTCCTCATTAAAAAATATTTAAAGACATTTATTATTAGTGAATTGTGGAGAGATGTGTTGATGTAGATTGAAACGTTATTTCAATATATTTTAACAAATATCATGAGTAAGCAGCAATAAAAATTTTTACCAACTAATTACTATCATATAAATTATTTTTAAAACGTATAAAAAAAAATAGTTCTTAAAGTTAAATATTGTAGTACTTATAGTATAAGTGCATCTATACAATATTGTATATTATAATTATTATAATTATCTATTATGAAAATAATAACATTGTTTTCTACAACACTCGATCAATTAAGAGGACGCCCACCGACAACTCTTCAATGAAAAACTAGCATTACCATTTTTCATTTTAATCAACTTATAAACATGTTAGAAATACGAAATAAAAAACAAATTATAACTAACATTATCTAGCGACTGATGAAGCCGATTTTTAATATATGCATTTTTACACAACTTATGAGCTGTTAAAATATTGGTTTTTTAAAATTTTTTTAACAGATTACAAAATATGTAAAAAAAAAAACTAAAAATGCACATACCTATCGAAAATCGGCTCCATCAGTCGCTAAATATTTTTATTCTTTATAATTTTTTTTTTATTTCATCTTTCTAGAATATTTTTAAGTTAATAAAAATGAAAAATGAGTGAACATGTTTTTTAATAAATATCGTGATTACACCATAATTAAAAATGGTACTGACACAGATCTATTTTTAAATTACTTTTAAAATATATTTAAATATTTTTGATTTGTTTGATTTTCATTTTTCTTAAAATTCAATAAAAAACTGCCTCTTAAATATTACACCCCTTAAAAATCGGGTGTGTGGCGTCCTCTAACACCTTCAACTAAACACAAACCCTTAGTTATATAAATTAAATTACGAATAAGTAAAGAAAACAAACGTCATATTTGGTTTTAGCTCCTCCTTAGTCATTAATAAATACATAATATTTCTCCTTTGCACAGTCTCTAAAAGTGTCAATATATCTACCTAAATTATATTATTGTTCTGTTTGTAGTTATCATTTTACATACACACATAATAATATCACTAACGTCAACACTATTGAATATATTAACATACGTAATATTGAATAAATTAATTAATTTAGATGTATCCTTTGTTAATCGCATATTCACTTAAACGGTATTTTAATCATTTTAAATTCAAAATTGTTCAAACGTATATTAGGTATATTATTATGAACAATTTCGGTTAAACAATAATTATTCCAACCGTAACGTAAAATATGTTTTTTTTTTTTTTAATTGTATACAAATTACAAATTATATAATAATTAGATAATTTTAATAGATATTTTGGACTGAAAATTGAAACCGTGAATGTACCTAACCGGTCCATATCATATCAGTAATTATCCCAATGTGTGTGGTCCGTATATGCATCCCTCGCTGATAACCCTCATTATGCCGACAATGGACAATTTGTCAGTGTTAACAAAGAAACTTAATTAAAACTCAACCTATTTGTAAAGTAAACTAGCCGGAACAGCATGAGACCGCGGGAATTATAATAATCTATAATAACCTTATGTGTGATAACAATTATTATTTTTGGATCTACGTCCAAAATGGAATACTGTATGGTCTACCGGTTATATTAACTATCATATTTATCAGATTTTTAAGTAATATATACCTGAATTATAAAAATCTGTTAAATTTTACATTCTATTATACTTATTATTATTATTAGTTATTATTGTATTATATTATTATAATTTATACGCTTTCCTATATTATTGGTTACTTAATAATATTTAAATATTTTAAAATATGATGTATTCCAAGTAGATAATATTTTAAGGTATTTTTTGTGAATATATATAAGTATATAACATATAAGTATTCTGAATATTATTCACGACATTTTGAATAGTTTTTAGAAATTATTTTACATACTCAGAGAAAAAATCATGGTTGTTCCAATTCCACGTTCATTATGTTCATTTATTTAATAAAATATTATTTGAAATTATGTGGTAATCATAACAATAATATACCATTGAGTCAAATGTAGTCCTATATATTACAATAAAACGAAAGCCATTTAAATTATGACCAAAACAACCCCATATTGTATAAATTATTAAGAAATCACCATTTACACGAATATTATACAATATGCATACACATGCACATGAAAACCATATACGTATACGTTTTATACCCCTAATAGCAGCTGGCGAACAGGGTGATAAGTAGCCACTCGTTAAGTCTGCAGTAAAATGTTTTATTTTACAATAACAATACTATTTCATTAGTCAAATAATATACTCCTATATGTATATAACTAGTCGTGGATGAAAATCTATGCAACTTCAGATTTTCATTTAAACCTATTTCTGGTCCTTCAATAAATACATAGGTAGGTATAATGTTATTACCAATATACAAAATACATGTATTTTGTAATAATGGCTCTTTTTGTATTATAATGGCTTTCATTGACAAAAAAAAAAAAACCATCTTCTAAAATACACAATTATTTTACAATAATTTTTGCAAATATTCCAATATTCTATAACATATATATTTAAATTATATATCAATTTATAGGTATAGTTTATACTAAATATATTTACAAGACTATATTTATATAGATATGTATCAAGCATAAAATACATTAACTAACGAGCGAAAATTCCTGTTATGAATGAAAAAGGGTGGAATGTGCGAGACCTTTTTTCCAGTCAGGTTTCTATTTCAGCCTGTAATAAAAGGGTCGGTAGAGTACCATGTCGCCGGCAAAGATCCAAAATTAGACGAACGACGACGATGACGACGACTTGCTGTCATCAAGCGGATTATTAAAAGTCCTAAACAGCAAAAGGGAAACGATATACCCACACGTGTACGAATGTATGACTATACTTTATATACCGTATAATCGTGAACACGTGATATCGAATGCTTTTAAAACGTTATATATATATTATATTGTATACAAACTAAGAAAAAAAACTACCACCGATTTTTTGATTTTTTTTTTTTTTTTTTTTTTAGTACATAAAAATCCCAGAAATATTTATTGTCCATTATCTGATATCGAAATCGACACGATACTATAATATAGCAATTAATCACACTATAAGCCGATCAATTCATTTAGGAATCCCCTCATACTTCGATTAGACATTAATGGTTATATTATTGCAGCATTACAGTGATGAACTATAATCTATATTTATATAAGCTGTATATAATATAATATAACAACATCGCTTTTCAACAAATTATTCGTCTTTATAGATTTCACGTTATTCCGTTAAAACAGATGCTCAATAATACACATCTGCATAAATATTTCAAACACCCCATATATATATATATATATATATAGGTATATATTAATTATAAGAGCACAAAGATTTATCAGTTTTCTGGAATGGAAGATGTTAATCTTTAGATTTACGTATACAATAGCTAAGATACAAGAATAATTCATTGAAACGAAAATTCCACTCGGAAATATAACGAACACAATATTATATTATTGTTATTAATAAAAAATATAAATATATTAAAAATGATGTTTGTTTATAGCCCCTACAGAATACCAAAGGTTTTCTGAATTATTAATTCATCAAACCCTCCATTCCGTCAACGTTCTTGAGAATGAAAATATTCCACAAGGGTAAAGCTCATTAATATTGTCCAATATATCAGTGTATCATTTATCACCGTCACCGTATATGTCAACTCGTTTATAGAATTCATAACCGGAACATGTGTTTTTTAGGGAGGTGTCAAATTCGGTTTATCCAAAATATATATAAAATATATTCGAAATTATTTTTTGATGGAAAAAAAATAGAAACCATTAACCAGATATTGAAAATTGTTTAGTACCTATACTCTATAAAACATAGATGATAATAAAATATTGTATACTATTTTTATCTACATAATTCATATCTCACTATAAAAATAATGCATCAAAATAGAAGGAAAAATCACAATAAGTAGGTATATTTTATATTTAAACGTATTAATAATTCACTGTAATTATAAAGGCTGCATTTTTATTTTTTATTCACTATAATGAGATAACAAATCAATGCACGAAATCTTTTTAACATTACCAACTATAAAAATATTACTACATTTAGTTTTTAATATATAGTAACTTTGTACCATAAATAATGAATTAATTATTTTTGTAATTATTTATAAAAATTAAACTTCTGTTATCATTTGCGTTTCCATTAACTTACATCAATTGGATATACTTTTAAGAAATTATACTTTATTTTATTGTACAATTTGTAAAATATTGGTAATATTAAGAAAATTAAATATTCTGTTAATAAAAAATAAATCTGGTTTGAATATTTTGCTTGTGCATAATTACAGCTAATAGGGTAATTATACTATTTGCTTAACTGTAAAACGTATTATAATCATTATAAATCATAATAATATAATTTAACTAGTTAAGTATATTACATATTTAGTATGTATTATAATATGGTATTCACAACTATAATATTTTATGGGTTAACCATATAACCTACCTATATTAAATACAAAATTACCAAAAAATGTCCCACTTTTAAAAATACATATATTCAAATAAGAACATTAAACTTTGGTTCCTATAAGTCTATAACTCAGTATTTCCTCCTTCAAGTATTATTACCATTTTTTTTATTATTATTATTTATTTATCATAACTATAGTAAATGCCAAGGTTTGCTGCATGCAAAGTGTCGTGCATAGCCACTCTTATCGCGTTTACACAAGTCTTTTGTTCATTAATTGCATATAATTATGTATATATATAAGTTTTATTTTTATAATTATTCTCTACCTACACCATTTTTTCTGTGGATACAGTGGCATTTTATTCAAACAGCAAATACTTCCCACTACCAACCCTCCAACCCAATAAACTATCAGCTATCTTGAGTTCATATCATGTTTGAGTTTCAATAATGCACGCTATAATACACCTTACGAACAAAAACCCTACAAACTTGTTTACAAAGAATTTACCGATAAATATACAAAACATTATAAAATATTGCAGTGACTATAAAATAACTTTAAAAAATATATAAATGAATTTTCAGTCTATAAAAATGCATATAAATTATATACCTACCTAATATATTATAATATCATCCATCAAATTTTATAAAAACGATTGATATAATAGATAAGTAATATTTATGGTACTATTTTTATTTATTTATGAAAAACATTACGAGTCAGTTTTATGACATAACCAAATTTGAACTTAAGGTAGGTATTATGATACTTAAGTATATAAAAGTTTTTACCACAAAAATAATCTAAATTCACTGATTATACTCTGTATGATTTAAAGCTTAAATCATTCATAAAATATTATCACGGAAATGTTGTATAGTATTTCACATCAACCGAATATAAAGGAAATGCTAATTAATGTTTAAAATAAATATTTCAAACGTAAAGCTCCACATAAAGCCAAATTCTAATTTGCACATCAAAATTAACAGACATGTCTGTTTATCATTCAGATTATTACAAATGCAAATTCTTTAGTCCCAACTGAACGATAAGGTACCTATAGTAAGATTTAGATAGTTTGTTTTCATACCATTGTATTATATCTCTTTAGTTGTTGATCTCGAGATACATATTCATTTGGTAACAATAACATAAATTAAAACAATAAGTTTTAGCTAAAAATAAACGTACCTATGTATAAAATTACTTCGGTTAATCAAAGATTAATTAAGTGAAATTATAATTATAATTTACAAAACATAACTTAATGATATGAAATATATTTATAAAAAATACGCATCTAATGAATATTACTTCTTTGAAATTATTATAATAGGTAGTTGCTTTTATATTATTTGAATATATTAATATATTAAATATTATATATCGTAGGTATATATAAAATTTAAAAAAATCATATTAAGTAAAAATAGTTTAAAACATTGTAAATCAATATCATTACTTATAGAAATATTTTATATAGTTTTATATCAAAATCATATCATCTACCTATAATAATATTCAAGGTAACGAATTTAATTCACTCATCTCTTATACATCTGTGTTCTTAGTTAAAATTCAAAGTTAGCTGAGGTTAATTTCCAGAAAACTTTTCTCATTAATTAAAAATCGTTCACGCAGAATCTCCTATATACGAGTGAGAAAACAAAAAAGACTTAATGACTACTCGTAAGTACAAAATCTCATATATAGCATTAAGATAGTGTAGAGCACAATAGTATTAATTCAAAGTAATAAAATAATGTTGAGTCAAAATTCAAAACTGAATTTATACTACACATAACATGAAAAACACTTTCATTCAGATTCACATGAATATATTACTACATTTAAAGAAACCGCTGAATTCATTGAATTGAATTCAGGCCTATGATTCTGTATATAGTTGAAATGTAAATTTTCTCAAATAAATATAATTAATTTAATTTTTATTATTACAATTTGCAATATTAATTTTATTGTTTTTAAATATATTTACCTATATATATACTATACATATCATTATAATAAATTAATCCGTTCCAAAATAAATTGAACAATTATTAAATAAACAAATACAAATTATGATTTTTAATAATTATTCTCAGATTAAACAAAATATAATAGTTACTTACTAATTATAGCTGATAATAATCTATAATATGTTCATAATATCGTATACTACACAAATGATATTGTTTGAAAAAATGAATTTATTTACCTGAAACATAAAAATAAAAAATTAAGTCACTGACAACCAATGTGTATTATGCATATGCGATTATAGGTATATTATAAATTGACTCGCAGTCACGACTACTCAGTATATTATATAGGTACATATTAGGTATAGCTAGTATATTGTCGTACGCACGGTTTTCAATTCTGTTGTAGGAGTTCTGTATAGACAATTTTAAAGATGTTTTTTAGGCAAATTTTTAGAACAAAATTATCTAGCGCCCTACGTAGCCACTTTTTGATATGTGCATTTTTACACATTTATTGAGTTGTTAAAAATCATTTATTTTTTTTTTAAATATAACTAAATCTTAAAAAATCAATATATCAAAAAAAGGTTAAATATAATTAAAATAATGTTATAAGCTATAATTTGTTTTTTATTTTATATTTCTAACAAGTTTGTAACGTCCCAAGCAAAGTAGTTTATTAGTTGATAAAAATTAAAAATGCAATGTAAGTTTTTCATTGAAAATGTGTAGCGACGTTTTTAACCATAAGATCATTATGATAATGATAATCAATAAATTACCTATAATTAGAATATCAAGTAGGTACCTTATTAATTTTCTAATTTATAATTTGAAAAAAGTTAATTAATTATTATCCTTGTAATATAATAATAATATTAAAAATGCTAATAATTATTAATTTATATTTTAGTCCAATGAAATATTTATTATTCTTCAATGAGACCATTTTAATATTGCTCGTGGGAGACAACAAAAGTTTAATTTTAGTTTTTTTTTTTTTTTACAAACGTATTTAAAATATTCCACTCAGCTTTAATGATGCAACAAATTAAAACATCATAGAAAAAACCACAGAAAAAAATGTATCCATATGTTATACTATGAGAAGATCAATATTTTTTTTTAAAATGTATACGCTCAATATATATATATATATATATATATTGGATAGTGATAAAGTTACATTTATAATGTGGTTTCCCTGGCTTTACAATATTTACAGTTCTCCCGTTACTCTATATTTTATAAGGCAAGTCCCGTTATATAAATCACTTTAAATGTGTCCAACGTTTAATTATTAATCGCAATATTTCCACCCGAATCAAATAGGTTTTTCAGCCACTTAACATTACATGCCGCATAGAATCATAAAAATAGACTATACAGTTTTTGCTCATATTATTTTAAATACGTAGTGTATATTTATAATAAAAATAGATACTATAACAATAATACAAATGGAGGCATATTGAAATTCAAAAAATCGAATTTAAAATGTGCATAAACTATTTATGGAAATATAAAAATATTACTAATATTACGCGCGTGTCAACCAAAATATTCAAATAACTCGTCAGGTTAAATTGTCTTTTTAAATGCACATAAAATAAAAGAAGAATATCCTTAATAATAACGCTAAATGTGTTCATATATGTATACTTGGCACTATGCCTATTGCCTGTGTCAAAGCAACAACATATGTCAAGACTATTTTCACTATATTATATTGTTCATTCATACATTAGTATTATAATCTTAAAAGACAAAATAAAACAAACTAACGATAACACAAGTACACGTATAGTATTTTTTCAGTAACGAAAAAGAAACAATTTTGTTTTTCGAGAAAACGCTAAAAGTGGTTTTTCCTTAAATACATTCAATAACCTTAAAATACACTGTAAAAAGGCTTTTACCAGCCTTTTTACATTGGATTTGTGTTCATCTTATGGCCTAGCCTATTATATGGAAATACTCTTGATCATATAAATTGTATAATTTCCTTTTGATGGTAGGTAGATATATTTTATGTAAGTACCTATAGCTAATTAAATATATATATATACGTTTATGTGTTTTTTTTAATAACAATGTATTCTATGATTTTACCTTCGATGCATTTTTAAAATAAGGCATATCTATATTATCTATTGATTATAATCTGTATTAGATTAATCTAAGTTGATTTACGCTAATAATATAATATTAGGCAATATATTAAAATTAAATTAAAATAATATAGGTAACGTAATCAAAATATATTATTCTATATAAATACTATATACATTATTCAAAATACTAAAAAAAGTAAAGAAAAAAATTAAATTTCAGAATATGAATTTGATATTTTATGAAGACTAATGAAACGTAGTATAACATCGTTAATATTAACAATTACGATTATTATACAAATTAAGAACATAATATATTTTAAAAAATGTACATAGATTAGATAATATAAATATATACTTACTTAATAATGAAAATAATATTAATATTGAAATTGCAGCTATTATAGGTTGGATTGGTTAGAATAAAATTCATTATGATTACGTTGGCGAGCATTGAGCGTTAACCAAAAAATAATTCAAACACTCCTATTAAAATGCATGTTTATCACTCAACACTCGCCAATGTATACGCGACATTATTGTTCAAAAAAAAACAACAAAAAAAAAATTTACGATTGTTGAACTCTATGCGATCCACACGATTTATTATACAATCGTATTATACTCCATTATAATTTAAATTTAATAAAAATGCCACGGGAATGCAGGAGATTTTTAATCTGATACGTTTATTCAATTATTTTATAATATAATCGCTATTTTGAGTTCACTATTATACATGTGGTCCTCGTTTTGTTTTCTAATTCAATAAATAATTATTATCCACACGAGAAAAAAATAATAATAAAAACCACTTGTGTATGATTTAATTAATACGCACACTTTATATTTTATAATATATATTCCAGAGAACGAATAATATATATGTAATGAATAACCGTGTGTTACGGAAACGGCGGCGTCTTTGTGGGAGACTGGTTTCAAGGTCTTGCAAGAATAACTGGTTCGGCAAAAGCAAACACCCTTTACGCCAGGTGGTTTTGGCGCCGTGTCGAAACGTCCTGTCGACATTTTGGGTACCCAAAAACGCCCTTATTTTGTAAAATGTAAAAATATACAATATTTAACGTAAAATATGCAAATCGTTATACAAAATTAATTAGTTACAGAAACTTTTTTTATTATAGGTTTTTACATAGGTAATACGTTTACACAGCATATTATAAGTACATATTTTCAAAAATTTTCCTTAATTTCACTAAATATACATAATATCATAAAATGTAACTATATTTGTAAGTAAAATAGGTTTACCCTCTGTCCAAAACTGTACCATTAACCTAACCAGTAAATATTCTCGAAACTTAAAAAAATTATATTTATTTATTTTCTATTATCTATCGACACACAAAATATTTTTTTTTATAGTTTTATTATTTTTCTATCGCATACTCGTAGTTTTTCTATCGACAAAACAATATATTAATATGTATACCTACTTATAACGTTTCTAATATACACAAATAAAGGACTTGCTTGTACTAAATTTTATCTCCATTAAATTTGATTGTAATTGAAAAATAAATTACCGATTAAACACATAATTTTCTATAAAAGAAATAATATAATTTTTTTAATAGAATTAGGTATTATGAACATCATATAATAATTCATACGTCATGATAAATATATTTTTTTATATGTCCTTAATCCTTATAATACACAAAAGCCTAACAACATTATTTTTAATATCAAATAATATTATAGTGGATTATGTTCTATATTTTAACATAAAAACCTGACCAAATAATTTAGGTTTTTGTATACTGCAAGGTATAGTATTAAACATTGAATATAACAATTTTTAGGAATTATTTTCAAATTCCAATCGATTCTTTGCATTTCTTCGAAATCGAGTTCGATGACGCATAAAACAATAATTTTTTTCATCTATTTTGAGCAATGTACTGGCCTGTATATTTTTGCTCGACCGAATCGAGTACACATACAATTGGCTAATTGTATCAATTGTTTTCGATGATACAAAAGCAATTTCAAATGCGCATATTGTGTGGACTTAATAAAAAGTAACCGTAAGTATTTACATACGTACCTATCTGGTGCATAGTATATGAGGGTAGTGAATCGATTCAAAATTATATTATATACGAATAAAAATAAATATAGTTGAGCTGTATTCCTAATGGCTGTGGCCCTTTTTTTTTAATAAAAAAAATAAATATAATTCTCCGATATAGTTAAAAAGCCATAAATATAATGGCATTCATTAGTATAATATTCGCTCTTTCGTTTTTTTTTCTATCTGCAAATCGTGAAGTGTTAATTATGTTATGTTTTGAGTTTGGTAAATATTTTAATAGCGTTTAAAATATTAAATATACTAAAATAATTCGTAATATCAAAAATGTTAACGAGCAACTTTCGTGTAATATTCATTATATATCTAGGTACCATAAAACTAACAATTCAATGTGGAATAGATAAGAGTTATTAAATTTAAAAATTGATTAAAAATTAAAAACATAAATTGTAAGATAGTTTATGTTAATAAAATGAAACCAGAATTCACAAAAAAAATTTATGACCGAAATACGTATTTGCTTAAAACAAAAGTAAATTTTTCGTGGATTTGTTTTATTTTATTTACAAAAATTCTAATATTTTCAAGACACTTTAAAAAGAAAATAATAGTTCCAGAAAGTATTAGGAAAGAGCTAGAGCTGACTGTGTATATTCACTCATCTCAATGTAAAATTACAGATATAAATATTCAAGATTTTATTATTGTATATTTAAAAATATTATCAAATAATAAATTGTATATTTGAATACTTTAAAATATTATAAATCATAATTCATAATACAGTATACCAAATAAAAAAAATTAAATTTAAAGTGAAATTTAAACCTAATTATTAGAATTTATACCTACTTGTTTTAACTATACATACCTACTCATATATGATTATTCCAAGAGTTTTTCGTTCTAAAATGAACAAAAAATAATAATAAAACCTACGAAAATAACCGCATTAAAACTATTATCAACTAAATTCTTAATAGTTTGGCAGTTTTAAAATAGTGGATGACTGAAAGATTTATTAACAAATATAAACTATTAAAATAAATAATCCTTTCTAAAAATAATTGTATATATATTATCACCTTGCGATGGAAATTTATTACTTTCCCAAATTAACACAATAAAAAGATGTTATAATGCCACTACATTTATTTACATAAAGATAAATGCTACGACCTACGAGCATATTAATTGTATAAAATGGACAATATTATTAAGAGTATAAGAAATATTTATTACTAACACGTGACTATTTCAAATATATTATCGTGAAGCCGATAAATTATTTAAAATAAAATGTACACATGTATTTTTATTTTTGTATGCGCCTAATTAAATTATGTTAACACATATTAAGCTTTAAATAATCTTAATTTATTTGCTCAATATTTATATTTTTTAAAGAACTAAAGTATAGGTATAGTAGATACCTACTATATATTTGAAGTGTACACAGTATAATGACGTATATAAAAGTATACATATTTAAATGCATATACTTAACTTTGAATTTTAGATTTACATTTTTACCCTGCATAGATTCATATCACAGAATATTTCAAAATAAAATAAAATAGTCTGAATTATTGATTAAAATAATCTGCTTTATATCTTACCATGTATATCTTAAATATAGGTACTATAAAAATAAATGTTTATCATTATTCATTAGTTTTCATGTACACGCAATTTTTAAACGGAGTAAACTTTTTCCAAAATGTACTTTTAATGAAGTTTACAAAATATTGATGTTGGTCAATTCAAAAAAGGTACCGAACGAAAATAATCCAATAAATCAAGACTTGTCGGAGTTAGGGTTCTGTTTTTCATTATTTGATATCTCACCCGTCTCACCGCTTTTTTGTATACTCCACAACAACAAAAATGTGTATGTATATGTTTTCCAATCTGAAACCTAATTCAGCTGAGGAAATTCGACTTATGGGGCCCATAAAAATGAACTGCTAGGTGTTTTTCACAAAGAAAAAAGAGGCAAGAACTAAGAAGTGTTTCGATAAAAAAAAATGCCATGCTTTGTCAACGTCTTTTAAGTAACACTACGTACGATAAAAAAAACTAGTTGCCATTTTCGATCCATTTTTTTCGCATTTACCATTAATAAATGTTGATGGAATTCGCAAAATAATACATTCTTAAGATAACCAATCAGATTTTACTATGTACGTATATAAAATTTATATTTATATTTATATTTAGCTATTTGATTTTAAATTTGTACTAACCATATTTCCAAAGTATCTATATAGGTATTTTTTTTATAATTATTTAAATTGGCAAGTAATAAATAAAATCAATGAAACCCAATATTTTTTCCAGAAATATTATTGAGTGTAAAATAAAAAAGCTATTCTATAGAACAGAAGGAGATAAATTACTATAGTTGATATAGCTTTAATGTAAAAATTAAGTTAAAAGGTTAAAATTATTTTTAAACATTAGGTATATCATGACATAGTAAAACCACTAACGTTCAAAATCTAAAAGTGCTTACCTTTAACAGCTAGGTATAACAAATTTATTACTCCTTATTTAGTATTGGGAAGTAATAAAATAAGACGTAGAAAATGACATCGCCCAAAACAATTAGCCATAGTATTATATTTGGCAGGTGGAAACCTTAAAATATAATATTGAATTTAGAGGCGGAGAGTATAAAATTTAACTTAATGTTAATGGCTTTAAGTGTAAACTTATAAATATTTAATAATTAAAATCCACTAATCATTTATTTTTTTCAAATAATTTAAATATGAACATCTGCTTACTGTAGGTACACACTAATTGAAAATGAAATGTAGAAGGCTTGGTTTTTTTAATTAATTTACCGATAAAAAAAAAACTATTTAAATAAAAAAAAATGTAATTATTAAATAACGGTTTTCATTTTTTTTATCCAAAATTTTAAATTATACGTTTTGTCCAGTTACTTATTTAGTACACTAATACCAAGTCATTCGAAAAGTTTAAACACAAAGAAATCCTAAATTACGTATATACACGACAATAGGTGTTATCTAATTTAGAAGGATGCCACAAAAAGGGTCTTGTGGTAGTATTACCGGTGTACAACTGTCGTATTTCTGGAAACCCCTTACATATTAAATTAAAACGAAGGCCCATGAGTCTGAGGTGAACTTAATAACGCTTGACAAATTACGAGAGATTACACACGTTGGCCCTTTATATATAATTATAATGGCCATTTTATTTGTTTCTTTTATAAATAAAAACATTATAATATATCTAATAGGAATTTCAGAGCTATAGTTATGTTTTATTAATTAAGTTATTAATTAGAATATTATATACCTCACGAAATACTATAGAAATATAATATTTAGCCAATATTATTTCGTGTACTAGCAAAATTCGAAACAAAATATAAACAAGTTAGGCTGCGATCGTGTTGAATTCCCGGTTTCTATACGTATTTTAAACTAGAAACTATAATTCCATAAACAATTTGTTTTAACATTAGGAAAAACAATCTCTTCGAGTGTGTTAGATTTCCCCAGAATCCCTAGAATGTGACGAATTAATTATAAGGACGGTGACGGTCGATTGTCAAATTGACAATTTCTTTAGTAACTATGACCACAGAATCGACATGCCGAATCGACGGACACAGCGGGGATATAAGGTACCTAAACTTAAGTTTAAAAACCTAAAACTACCCAATTAAATATTTTATTATTCATATATTATATACGATCATTGCTAAACAAGATAATTTGAGACATGGTTAAATTATAAAAATTTAAATATCAGTTAGGTTTAAATACAATCTTTAATAGAATTAATAAAATCGCATTTACATTATTTTTTCCATAAGTACAATTTATCATATTGAATCTCATAATAAAGTTCGCCGTAAATTTGACGAATGAAATATAAGTACGTATTACGAATCCGTAGTCATTTTTTTCCTTGTTTATAAAATGCATATTTTCATTTAATGTCTGCGGATTTAATGCAACGTGCCATCATCATTTATAGTGTATAAAATGTGACATTGTACTTAAACTTATATATATATAAGTAAATACGTAGGATACTTATCTTATAAGAATACCTAACGGCTAACACAAATAATTTCAATAAAATTTCTGACATTTAATTATTTTACTGTTATTAAAAAAAAAAATAAACAATCCATAAAAAATAATTGTCTAATAAATTTTGTTAGTTTTATAGTTCAAGCGTATTATGTACATGAATTATGTAACATGATATACTATATGTAAATATTAATATATTTACCAATTAAGCCATCGTTATATCTATGTAAAAAGAACTTATACATTTTAAAAATTTAAAAAATGTAAATCGTTAGGTTTAATATTATATTGAAAATGTTCATTTGCATAGATACGAGTATATTAAATATGCGTGAAAATATAAAATACATTGGTGTTCTATGTTTTACACGTGGTACAATGTTCATTTGGAAACTAATACAAAATAATATGAGATTTTATTCAAAATGTTGTCCCGCTATATTATGTATATAGTGTATACATATATGTTTTAATAGTATAGAATAATAGATATAGGCAATTAATTATTATGTAAGTACGATGATTGATTTTCGATTTCTGATTTTTCCCACATGTTATTATCATTAAATATTATTGTAGCCGAAACAATAACAGTTCCAATAACATTTATAATAAAACTACCCTCCAAAAGATATTATCAGCAGATATAATATTATAACCCGTCTCGCGACTGGGAGCATCAATTATTTCACGTTTTTATATGAGTAAGTATAATATGCATATGCATATGCATATGTATACACTGTAGTACACATGCACAATGCACATATTATAATATGGTAAAGTCCGAAGGGAATGCACCTCTGCTGCAGTGTGCATACACAGTACACACACACAAATACAAATACACGACAGAATACTAATGACGCTTATATTATTATCTGTGTGCACTCGGATACTTAAAAACAGAACTATACATGGGGCACATTGCACGAATTAACCGTGTCGTAATCGTGTAGAGTTGTATGTATTTGCATATAAATCCGATGATATCCAACCCAGGTGGTCTTTTATAATATAGCCGCGTGTTCAATTTTTATTTCACTTTGTGTTTTTATATACGGCAAAAGCACGGCCGCGACGTAACTATATTATTTGCTCTATACAAAATTCGTCGAGATGCCCTAATACGGATATGACGTGGGAGCCTCAACACACACGCGTGAGAATACCTTATCATTTGTATACACGTAGGTCATGTAAAAGCTGTTATCTATAAACATTGACCAAATAGACGTGACATCGATTTTCCTAATCATTAAAAAATTAAGGACATAATATTGCACATATAAATATATTTAACATCGAGGAAATTTAAAATTAAGGAAAGGAAGTTGTAATATCTATAAGTGTATAGTACAAAAGTGTACAGCATATAAATATTCTAAATTATTCTGTCTGCTCTAATAAGTATTATTTCCGTTAGTATATACCTTAATATATATTTTAAATTACCATATTACGTACGTAGTTGTATAGAAAAAGAAGAATCTATAGTAAATAGTGAGTAATCGAACTTATCAAACTGGTTCAAATGTTCAAATAAAACACTGGATTTGTAAGACTACAGAATAAATACTAAACAAATGTACACTGTATTTTATATTACAATACGATAAAAATACAAAACATATTATAAATGTTAAGTATAACAATCTTCAATATAGCTTTCACTGAAAGTATACAATCTGTTTCAAATGCAATGCGGATTTCAAACTGTACAATTAAACAAATAAACTCTAGAATAATAAAAGACTAATCATAAACTTTGAGATCACGCTCCGCAGAATCGTTTTAACTAGGTTAGATTTAAATAATAATAATAAAATAGCATATTCTAACATATTATAGGTATTATATGGCGCAATCAAATCCCAGATACCTTTGTTTTATTACGGTTGCCTTCCTATTCATAAACGTACAACATCCTATAATATAGCAATAATTCCTGCAGGGGAGATATAATTTCCGTGACTCGTGACGGGTATAAATGCAAAACACGCGGCCAAGAAGAGAAGTTTATCATTTACCTTTCCCGAAGGAACAATGAATAAGAAATATTGCGCTTTTTGATAACAAATGAATATAGGTTCTGTAAGAATCGTGGTAAGAATTTAAGATAATTTTTTTTTATTTTAGTTTTTTAAGTCATTTAAAAAGTATAAAATTGTATTTTTATAATTACCATAAAAAAAATTATAACAGTAAAATATTCTTTAGATACCTTTATATATATAAGGATATACAATAATACTAGTTGAACAACTAGAATGTCAGTTGATATTACCCATACATATATATTATAGATACATAATATAATATAAATAATATTGTCTTGCAAAAATTATCTATAAGTAATATATGTAACTACATTAAAAATGTAATAATAAAAAGAATTAGTTTTAAATGTAATTACTTTTAAAACACAATAACCAAAAATAAAACAGTATAACATATAATTTGTATGGTAACCGGGGTAAAAAAAATGTCAAGTAAAAACGACAACATTAATAATTTTATATAATTTATATATTTTTAATAAAATTAATAATATATTTTTTTAAATATGCCACACTTAATTAAAATAAAATAAAATAATAATGTTAAAATTTCTAAATATGAGAATAAAAAAAGTAAATTAAAATGTGCGAAAATCACAAATATCTTATAGTATATGCTATAGATAGGTATTTGGGATGTCTCTTTTCCCGTTTAAATATTCTTCACATCATTTTTTTGATTTGATTTGCAATTCCGCATATATCTTCTTTTTTTTAGTTTGGGTTATGTTCCCAGTGAATTTTGTGCCAATTTTGTTTCATCACTCACTACCTCTAATCGCATTTTGGTTATTAATATATATAGAGGGATGGCAATGATCCACTAATTTTGAGAATCGATGACTCCACCCCTCAGTTTGATTGTTTGTCCGGTTACCGTAATTATATATTGTGTACATTCCATATGGGAATAGGAAATAATGATGGATAATTTCGTAAGCTTATGGAAATATCTTGGGTCGAATTAATTCGTCTCAATGTACCAATTACAAGTGTTATCAAAATATTCTAAAATAGGTGAAGCTTTTTCTGGCATTATATTTTTCAAGTATTTCATTCCATGGGTTACATCACTCTCGGGAAAAAAAAAGCTAAGTTAGGTTACTCATGTCGTTGTTTACATTTGCCGTTTTTTTCCAAGATCAATTTGTTATGTGTCTACTTTATTATTATATTGTTGTGGTTCATAGCGAAATTTAAACAAACATTATTTAACAACATTTATAAAACAAATTAATAATATAATCTTGTACCTTGTATATATGTAGGTACCAGTGTTAAAAATGTAAAATTTCTTAACTGTGTTTTTATAATTTCCTACCGCAAAGTTGTTTTCGATTTATTCAGCATTCATTATGTTCTCAAGACTACACAACCCTCCTCATCATTAAAATTCAAAATATATTTGTATAAGTCTGTATTAATTGTAGGTGTTAAACTTAAATTTTAAATTTTATTACAAAACATATACTTTAATTATCATTAATACATTTATTATTTTTAGTTTCAGTAAGTATATAGGTATGTATTTATTTTGTGATAACACATAATACCAAAATTTTAATAAAAAAAAAAATACAATCCGAATGATTTTAAAATAAGCGATAATGAAGAAACTTTATTCTTAGAAAACGCTAAAGATAACCTTTATAATCTATACTATCATGTGTGGTATAATTAATTAATTATTATTTATATCAAAAGACAAAAATAATGTATGAATACAATGAAAAAAATGAGCTTTTCATTTTATATAATATTGTATTACATTTATAACGTAAAAGTTGTTATATAAATACAATTTTCTGCAAGATTAAAATATGCAAACTTCAACACTTCAGACGTGTCATTAATATTAAGTTTTTTTTAACACAACAAAAGTGGGTGATGCCAATAATTTAAAGAAAAAATAGATAAGATAAGTTAGGTAATTGTAGGTTATTAATATTAATGTATTTAAAATATGTATGACGTACACCTATATAATAGTAAAATAAAATAAAATACTCTATGAAAATTAAAAAAGTTTAGGCTCCTCTATTTTAGGAATTACGAGGAAATAACCCGATATTTGTAGTTTTTCAATAATTTTTCCCTAGGTTTATAGAAAGTCAAAAAATCGAAAAATTACCGCTTCAAAGTTCAAAATACCAACCTGATTACATTTGCTACCAGAAAATCTGTACACGTGTCACGATGATTTTGAATGAAAAATAAAAATGTAAATATCATTAGCAAAACTAGCTCACTAACTCCGCTTGAAATCTGTAATACTAAATATCATATAGTCTTCTAAAGTTCAAACTAAATAATTAAAAATTATTAAATAAACATAAGAGAACATAGGTATGTATTTCAAATTATAAATAATTTCCATATATTTTAGAGTACCTACCTATATATTTAAATATTTACATTATATAATTGCACAACTTTATCGAGGAAACTTATGAAGATGAGAAGTGTACATGAATTTTGACCATATTAATTGAAATTTCACTTTATAGTCATAATTTCTGAACTGTTATATTATAGTACTCATCCTAAACAAACAGCAATGTAAACGAAACGAAACCCATTTTGGACAATATCATTAAATATCATTAAATAACTCCAAATGAAGTCTATATAATAAAATTCGATAATATGAATATTTATTAAATTTGAACTGATTTAACTAAATGTTGCGTAGTAGGTATACGAGGTAATATATATAATCTAGGTATAATATATTTTTGATCCAAATTGTAAATCACCACAGATCCAGAAACGTAGTACCAAAGTGGCTGGTTTGAAGCCAAAAGAAAAATAACCAAACGAATATTACAAAAATGACACGCGTTTAGCTATGTAAATATTCGGTAACATACAAATCCACTAACTGAAACAACACGATCCTGTTTGTCGAGTAAACACAGCCGGGGTTGGCGGTGTATGCTATAATACCATCATCGTCCCCTTCCTACGGGAGACACGTGTTCGTCAAAAACGTTTTAGAATCGTTGTCACTGCCCCACAAATCACATACTCACACAAAGTTATATATATATAATTACCCTCGGTGTTACTATTTTAACATATATAGACTTAATATATAGAGGTTCTTTTTCAAAAAAAACAAACCCTATATGTTGGCAAAAGATTTTTTTTTTCTACTGCTGTCTTTCCAGATTAACGCATATTCTGCAAGAACGGACATATCCGTTTTCACACCTGTTCTTGCCCCACGGGAGGTATGTATTACACACTCTGACAATAGAAAACCACTGACAAATAAGACGAACATATTTATGGGGATCACGATGGATTTAGCAAGGGACGGAATCTATAAAGAATCGGTGAACCGCCAAAATATTGAATTGAAAAAATACACGCAGTTTATAATAATACAACTTCCCTCGAAAACCGAAACAAACAATAAACCTATATTATTTATCGGTATAAATTTATTTAATATTTCTACTTCGCTGTTTCAAGTATAATTTATTCTCAATTTTATGGCAAATGTAGGTCGGGTACAGATAAAATGTGTTTTTTTTTTAAATTATCATTAGGTATTGAATTGGGCATTTAGCAAATTTAGTAGGTACTATTTAATTATATATTTTTCTTTTACTTATATTTTTTATATAAAAATTATGTTAATTTTTGAGAACGCCAATCTTCAAAATTTAAGGGATAGGTAACACAAAATATTACTATACCTATTGAAAAATGTAAATTTATATTTATAGTCTACAATCTACTTATATAAAATTAAACGGAGTTTAGAAAAATAAACCGCAATAATAATGTTTTTACGCTAATAATATTTAGTATGTTGTAAAAGATCTTATCCCTCAACAAAAATAAATACATATTTTACATCATTATCCACGTAAAAGAAAATGGGGTATGTATGCAGAGTAAATTATACATATAAGTTTTATGGTTATACCTACAACATTTTATACTTTCGGTATCATGTATTCGTATATTAATCTTTTAAAGTACCCATTTAATTTTAAATAGCCAGATACATAATGACTAATATACGAAATAAAATTTGTTTTTAAATATTTATCTGTATTTGCAGAACCCTCGAATCAATAATATTAATTTAGCATTGAAATTATAAAATATACCCAACTAAAAACAAAAACATATTCAGAGAATACCAATTTTACGTAAACCTAGATGGTATTATACCGGTGGGAATTTTATTTTCATATCTCTTATTTTTCATTGAAAAATACCCTTAAATGAAGTAACATATAAATCGTCTAGGCAAACCCCCAACAGACGTATATACATATATTTTGAAAAAGCTTATTTAATCCGGACCATGTCCTATGGGAGTCATACTCTTTTATTTAAACGAGAGGAAAAAACACCTTTAATATATCCGTTTATATGCGGACAGACACTCGGAGGAGTTAATGGATATGACTCTATTTATACACCACACGACACGTCTCAAGGGTTAGGGAGAAAAATAGTTCCGGGCCTTCAGGAAACATAACCCTCTCAACCGCAGTCTATACTTATGTGGACCAAGGACACATTTAGATACTATGTCAGTATCTATGTGACCAAAGTTAGTTACCATATGAAGTATATATGAAAAATCTAAAAAAATCTTAAGATAGCAATGAATAGAAAATACATCTCAAAAATAAATAGGTAGATAGAAAATAACAAAATGATAATTTTTAAAATATTTAAAATTTAAATTTATTTATATCAGTGTTAAAGATAGAAGGAGTGTTCCAAAATGTCTATATAATCTTATTTATCGATTGGAATTAGCTATACGTTAAAATTTTAAAAAAAAACAAATATATATATATATATACTGTACCTATAAAATAAAATATAATAAAATGTACTTATAAGTTTCAATTATATTTAATTATCTACATGAATAAATGAATAATAAACTATATAAATGTTTTGTATTCATATATGCTATATAATTTTGCTTAGGGTATATTTAGATTTAACGTTTAACAGTTTAATCGAAAATTTTAGGTGGTACCGTTATTTTTTATCATTGTTATTTTCCGGTACCCCGGCTGCAACTCTTCATGTACCACCACTATTATTTTCTTGTGTGTGTTATTTTCCAGTAACTTTAACCGTCGAGAGATTTATGGGAGGTTTACTGTTTTTGGAAAGTCTATAGCACAGTTTGGGCATTTGAAAACTTTTTGGGAACTGATAAATCGCCCAAAGAAACAATAGACCTGTGTTACGCACAATAGAAAGAACAATAACTGAAAACTCCCATACATATATATATATATACCTACATAAATACCGAACAATATACCCACAAAACATGTACATTACACTGAAAACTACATAATCTTGATATGCAAGATGACTTGATTAAAATTAAAATAATTTTACAACGTATAGGTAACATATAGTATTTATACTTTATAATACCTAATGTACTGTTATGAAAACTGATAAAACAATATATTGTTATTTTTAAAATAAGCAAACAAACTAGAATTTTAAATTTGATTCGATTTTTTCATAATATTTTATATTTTAGTAAAGTATTTTAAAACCAATATAGTGAAACGACAATATTCAATAATTCAAAATATACTTTATATTTATTATTTATACGCAATAATATACAGTAACAAAGGATTTATTAAGTTTCGTATAGGTAGTTACATTTAATATTATATTATATATTATACATATACCTACTTACATATATATATATATTATCGAGTATATTTTATATAAAATCTTATTATTTGGTGCCAAATAATTATAGATTACATGGATTAGCTGTTTGTTCCCCGCCAGGCTGTTAACAGTTTTCACACAGTCCCTGTGACAATTACGTACACGCCATTAAGTTTAAACTGAACTTTGTTAACATCCAACTACTAACCAACACTATATGATAACATCTACTAAGAGCGGAAAATACTAATGAAAATCATTTCATTCATGAAAAATATAACATTATCATACTCAAAATTAGTTTTAATTGAAATCATTAATCATACGTTGCAATAGTTTTAATAATATATGTTATTTACGCAATATTATAAAATCTATTCAAGTATTTTAATTAAATTACAAAAGCTATAAAACACAATATTAAAAAAAAAACTAAGGAGTATTCAATGTATTCGTATATCACATTTAGATGACACACGACACGCAAATTAATTTTTATAGGCTTGGTTAAATCATTATTATTATTGAGATTATTAGGAAGTCGATTACCTTTATTTAATATACTATTTATATGTAACAACTAACAAGTAATACACTACATCGTATCACGAATGATTTAGCCAAGTATAAAAAAATTGATATACTTATATAGGTATGACTGTACCGAGTCTATTTATTATACTTCTTAAGCCGAATAGTGTAACACTATATAAACCAAATAAACTGTTATTAGGTACAATATTTATTAAGTAATAAAGTGTCTAAAATAATGTGTATTATATTATAATGGCTTACAGTGTACAATATATTTCCTAAATACTAGTTAAGTATAGTACGAATTGTGTGTAATATATTAATTATTAATTATTGTTTAATGTACCTAAATATTACTATAATACATAAATAATTAAGTACACCCAAACAATATTCCCAATAGTATCCAAATAGATATTTTAGTTATGGATTATTCATACCTATTATCTTCCGGTTACATTATGCTTTTAGGAAAAAGCATTTTAATTGTAAGATAAAACAATGAAATAAAATATTTATAAAATAATAAATTCTAATTTAAGAAATTTTAATTTTCAAAGTCTTGAAGGATTATTTAGGGAGGGGACAATCATTTCACTACTTAAAAACTTTTAGAGATCACTAAAGTAACTTGAAAATTTCAAAATGGACTTATAAATTCTTATTAATTAAGGAAATCGTTTGGTACCATAAATTTCGAAATCCTATATAGTATCTTAGATGAACTTGGATAGGCCTGTAACTTTCAAAATTTCATGATTTACGCAAAACTTGCTTGTGAAATATTGGGGAAGATTTGGTAATAATGTAATTAAAATGGGTGATAATTTTAGTGATATTAATTTAAAATTTAAATGATAAAGTAGGTGTAGCAAGTTGAATCTAGAAATAAAAATCCCCATTATTTTTATCATTACAAAAAATATATATAAAAAAAACATATAGGTCAGTGGTGTCAGAGAAGTGGGGCAGAGGGAACCAAATTATACTCACTTTTTTTTTCTCAGATAGGTTAGGTTATGTATCAATTAATTAATAATTATGACCGTTTATAAAATATATATATGCAAGTAAAAAATTATATTACAAAAAAATTAAATACGAAATGATAAAATAAAATAAATTATAAATAAATGTAAATAAAATTGTATTATATTATATATGTATATAATATTGAACATATGAGCATGTGTAATTACAATACATGAGTGTTGGGTATAGTAAATGATATAGATAATGAGTGAATTATTACTTACACATATTTGATTATTTTAATGAACTAAATTCATTTTCTATAGTATTTTAATAAATTGAATAAGTTTTCTTGAATATTTTCTAATTTATTAAGTAATTTTACAATTTAAAACTTCAAAAAGACAAAGAAGTATAGGTATATTGAAATTAAAGAATAACATGTAATATAAAACTTCATAATTATTTAATTCATCAGGAAATTGTCGTTTCTTTTGCCGTGAAAATTCGTTAAAATATGTTACCTTATAAAATAAATTTATTTTCGCGTACAAAATATATGGTATATAAAAATTTCTCAGGGATTTTCTCCGATTACCGGTAATTTAAGGCCTCCGCAGGTATATTTTGGATGCAGTACGAAATGTTGGCCATTTTAGGTAAAAATTATTATAAAAGATATTTTTATTCTTTTATATTTTATTTATATTCTATAGATGCTCCTAACCGCTCTTCACTAGCATTAACTTCCGTGTCCCTTTCTATTTTTCCAAGAGTCATGCTCCTTTTCTTGTTCCTTCCCACTCTATTTCCCGTGGACCTGTAACTATCATGACCATCCAATTCATGGAATGCTCCGCTCCTTCAATAATGGCATCTTTACCGTGATGTCAGTTTTAGTCCTGGTTTTAGTTTTATTTATTTTATTCGCTATTGTATATTACATTACCGTAAATTATTACTGTTATTATTTGTTCACCTTATATGTCCTGAATGACTTGCAATTGACGTCAGTCGTCAATATATTCAAATCAATAAATATTCGCAATATTTTATCATATGCGGAATATATTATTATTATTTTTATTATTGTTCGATCATCAAAAATTTCGTCTGGAACATTATACGAATAGTACACTATACATTTATTATGTACGAACTAAAACCACTATTATAGGAAAATACAGGAGAACGCCCCGGCGGGCACGTGCCAAAACGTCGGCGGCGATTGGTGGCGGGACTATACGTTCGCGGCGCGGCGGTTTGGTCGTAAACAACGCACGGCCGGAAAAAACGCGTACGGGAGACGACCGGAGTACTCAGAGACCGAGTTTCACGGCAAAAACTTCGATTCGCATTGTGAAATAAAAATAAAAAAAAAAGACACATTGCACGTATTTCGAACATTAACCTCTCCGCACATAACGACCGCATTTGTCGTATATAACGCGCGAGTGTTGTAATCGAGAAGACCCATTGTGCGGCGTTTGCGGGGAAGTCGCGTCGTTCCGACAGGGAAAATTGTGCGAGGCGAGCGCGTGGATGGAAAATAGAATGAACGCACGAAGAGCCGTTTTACTGTCGTCGCGTAAACCTTTTGCGCCCGGAGGGGGGAAGTATTACGGAAAGGCAACGGCACGGAACGAAAAGGGCCCCCGTGTGAACTCGGAACAATTCGTCCGAAAACGTCTCCCCGATAGTGTTCTTCCCCGGCAGAGTGCAGATTTCACGAGACCTTCGTCGTTATTCGTTATATATTTTATACCTACCTACCATGCCCATTAACTTTTTTATATATCCCGTCGTAGTATAAACTATATTATATACAGTGGTGGATTTGGGGAGGGACGCAGGGGGACGGAGCTACTCTTCATTTTTTTCATGTTGAACAGCGTACCCCTTAATTTATTTATCAAGGAACGCAAGGAACGCAATGTTTGTTTCAATTTTTATTTAAAATTTTTAAAAATTAGGTATAATTTATTTTTGGAAAAATCTTGAAATTACGAAAATGAATGTTTTCTGTCCTTATCACATAATTGGTTTTAGATAAAAAGCATGATATAAAATGTTGAATTAGTTGATCTTATTAAATCGTATTGGTGTCGTATATAGGTAATTAATAATCTTCATTATCCGTGAATGGCTAAAGCCTAAAAGGGTGGCGATATCAACGCGACACCGATAAACTTCATTTCGGTCTACATCTACAACTTCTTCGATTATTCGTTTAAAAGGAAAAGTGTTAAATTATTTTGAAAGAGGAATGGTTAAACTATGCTATCTTGATAATATGTAACCTAACAATGATGTAAAAAAAAAAATGTTGGATTTTTATCCACTCGTTCGTGTTCTATTAATAATCTAAAATGTATTTTTTTTTTAAATGTCCCCGGGTCAAGAAACTTTGGATAGGGGGTGTGGGGGACGAAGTCCTCCTCCACGGCTTACTTTTCCTCTGATATGTCCCGGAACGCTGATTTTTTAACTAGGCTCAGAGTCCGTCCTTATTTTTTTGTCCAATTCAACCACTGGTAATAATAATATGTAAACAAAGCCGTTATCGGTATAGGTACATATGGGCATATTATAGGACGACGTATAACGTCGTATTGTTGCGGGTGCGCGGTGGGCAAAAATAAAACGGACGTGTTTATTTTTCGCCGACCGAATATCCACAGCGAAATAAACGTCTCGTGCGGCGTTTTTCGTTTTCGCCCGGAACGTCGCGTGACGCGTTGTTTTGCGCCCGTCGTTTCCGGCGGGGACGGACGGCGGCAGGGGGAATGGAGGGGAATGGGCAGAGCGAGTCGAAGAAAATCACTAAGTAAGTTCACACGCGGAAAGTAAAACCGTGTCGTCTAAACGTTTTACTGCACATATAATAATGTACGTATGACCTCGTATAATATATACATTATAATATCGCGTACTCGAACGGGTATAATTTATCGTCGAAACCCGACCGTTTTGGGGATTCTATAATGGGTACTATATGTACTCCTCGTTCTCGGCCTTATAATAATGTTATGTACGTATGCGTGTGTGCCATCTCTTCCGAAACGGAACGGCTACCTCCCCCCCCCCCCTTAAGAGGCCCAACGCAACATCAACGGAAAAATCGACCAAAAAAAACCGTTATTTTTCAGTCGCGTTCAATTAAAATCATTAAAAATCACGATTTTCAAACATTTTGATCGTATTTCTGCAATGTGTGACAATAATCGATCCTCGATCGATCCCCAGAAAAGACAGGCCGACACGTTCACAATCTGTTTACGGCAATGGTGCAACTATACAGGGGTGCTATTTTATTTTTGAGCACCCTCGAGTTCCACGTCGTTGTAATTTCAAATATCGGCTATAATTTCACCAATGTAATTTTATTTTGTTGAGATTTTACTATCGGTTATTTTCCTTCAGCATTTTACAGCAACGCTTTACTAATTTAAGGATAATAAACATTGAGAGAGGCTTAGCGCTAATAACACTTGTTACGGACACACTTTAATGTTCGAAACTGTCTCGTTTATTTATTTAAAATAATATACATGAAATTAATAGTAAATTAGTAAGGTTTTAAAAGATCACTCCTATTAGTTCCCGCGGCAAAACACTTATGTTGCCGGTCCCTAATACTGCCCGCACACACTTATGTGCAGACGTCCCAGCCTAATCCCGGAAAGAGTGGGTGGTGACGTCGGCCTTGATGGTGTCCGGTGGGCACTTGGACTGGCTCCGCCGGTTGAATCGAATGGTCCCAATCGTCGGTCGGCGTCGGATCGGCTTGGCTGGCTCCGGTGTTGGTGTGGTCCGTTGCGTCGAAGTTTCTCCTTTCGATTGTTCTAGTAAGTAGTTACTGAACAGGTGAAAGGAAAAGAGTGTGTCGATTTTACTTGACTTGACTTGCTTTGTGGGGGGGGGGGTACTCTGTCTCAAGCTTGAGCTTCTTCCAGAGGGTCGGATGTTTTAGGGAGTTGAGACGTGATGAGGGGGCGAATTTATGATGTTTGAAATTTTAGAATTTAAGAGGACGGTTTCT